>JAXCLR010000050.1:39287992-39337427 GCA_035584095.1 Annona squamosa | reverse complement strand
TGTATAAAATTCTATGTGAATTTTTATTCATGAACATATATATGTTGCCTCTAATATGAAAGTAAAGATACTTGTATAACAAATTTTATGATGATATGGATAGTCCACTATGAATGATGACAAGTATGAGCTTATATGATGAAAGAAAAGAAGAAAAAATTTTTTTTGGACTAGATCAAATTAAGAACCTGCCGCGTGTTCAGGGCAACAACCCTGAATCACATTTAACAATCGATAGATCCTGAGGTAAGGATGTGACACCTCGGTTTGGGGCGCCACATTAGGCATAGAGAAATGTTGTGGGCCACACTCCATGTGACATAGAGAAATGCTGGAAACCACCGTATATGCATATGTGGCTATATTTTATATTATTTAATTTTTAAATATCATGCAATATTTTTCCATGTTGTGTAATAGTAGATATATTTGCAGTTTTCTATATTATTAGAATAATAAGTTGTATAGTAAATTAGAACCATTATTTTAAATATTTAAATATCATGCAATGTTTTGCTTGCTTTTCTGTTAGGTAGATAATATCTTCAAGTTGAGTAAAGTTACAATTTTTATAAATATCTTATATTTATCTTCTATTAATAATTTATGATTTTATTGTAGATATTCTGACTAAGCATACATGAATGAAGAAAGATGAAAGAATTCAATCTATTCCACATTAGTGCACTCTTTTAAAATTGTTAGAATTTATCATTACTTCTAAAATTTCATCTTCATTAGTATATCTATTTATTTGTTTGTTAATTTCTATAATAAATTTTATTATAACATTATGTATTTTTTATTATATAAAATTATATTTTATTTATTTTTTAAATAATTAAATAGAATTATTATATCATAATTATGTCATGCTAATGGTTGAATTGGTTGGACTTGAACTGGAAAAAAATAATTCAATTCATGGTTTGGTTTTTAGAATATTGATTAAAATTTGCTTTTTAACCATCTGAGCCTGAATAATCCAAACCCAATGAAGTTAATTTGTAAATATGATAAGGTTCGGATTTCCTAAACCCAAGGAACTCGGGCCCATTTTCCATCTTATGTTTATTCCAAAATATATTATATACATAATATCTAAACAATATTTCTCTATATTGGTGTATTTTATATTATTTATATTTATATTTGAATGCATGTTTGGCATATTGTTATTATATTATAAATAAAATATTTTATTTTTATTTTTATCATTTACTTTTATGTCCATTAATTTTCTTCTTTTATCTTTTTTTTATGTTAAATTTTCTTGTAGAAATATTCTTTATATTGCTATATTTTTTAAAATAGTGTAGTTTGACTATATACAATTATGTTTACTTATATGATTTGTTATTATTATATATTCATATCAAATTCTAAACTTATCACTCTTAAGTAAATGTAAACTCATCAACTTAAATTTCAACTTGAAACCTAACTTGAATTTGATTTTCAAAAATAAGATTAGGGTTTCGATTTTATAAATAGTAATAGAATTAATGTTAAGATTATTATTTTATAAATAAAGTTAGGATTAGAGATGATGTGAACTTGAATTACACCCCTCCTCTTTATAGATTTCAAACAACCAAATTTGTACGAACATTGGGATTTAGGGCCTATGGCCTAGGCATGGAGAGGGAACAAACACGAACGCCTTTGGTTCTCAAAAAAAGCCCACCTTGGTTCTCCTCTTAATCAATGAAAGCATCAAATGCTTGGCCTATTAAGATCAGATGGATAAATGGTCAAGAAGCTTAAATGGAATGAATAAATGAGATAAGAATGTAATGATGAGTATTAAAAATGAAAAGGCTATACCAAAAATTGGGGTTTAGGGCCTATGGCCTAGGCATGGGGAGGGAACAAACAAGAATGCCTTTGGTTCTCAAAAAAAGCCCACCTTGGTTCTCCTCTTAATCAATGAAAGCATCAAATGCTTGGCCTATTAAGATCAGATGGATAAATGGTCAAGAAGCTTAAATGGAATGAATAAATGAGATAAGAATGTAATGATGAGTATTAAAAATGAAAAGGCTATACTAAAAAACATAAATATTAAAAACTAAAAAAATTATATTAAAGAATTGAAAAAATTGTCTTGATAATGAAGATACAAATTCCATTCAAGGATCTCAGATACTTTGCTACCAATACATGACCTTCTCATTAAAATTGAATTGGATTAGTTCAAGTATTCTAAATACAATTTTTCATTCTTCTATCCATAGTAATTCCATTTTCTTGTTATTATTTATAGTTCTAAATCTTTGAACATATGATTTCAATTCATTATCCCAATATTATTTGCTTTGTAGCTCGGGCATAGATGACTTCATGTCTATTTAAGATGGGTGGGCAAGATACGAGTTGAGAAAATTGGATGGGGATGGCATTGTGTATTAATGGAAAAAGTCATAATGCACTGAAGAACTGGTTATGCGTTGGAAATGAAAATAAGAGTAACGCAATGCTAGCCGTAAGCCAAAATAATATTTTTGATTAATTATAACTAAACGGGAGTTAATATATTTATTACCTATTTACCTAAAATTCAATATGATCATAAGCTATATCACACAATACTCTACAAATAAGGAAAAGACAAAGTAGGAAAGGAGTAAAAGAATGATTATCTCAATTAAATGCATTTCTCAAGTTTTAGTCCCATCTTAAGTAGCCCAGTGCAGATACCGTAGAAGTTGCCATTTCGATTCCATCCAAAAAAATAGAGTAAAATCACTTCTAAATGTCACCTCAAATGGATTTGTAAATAGTCACCACTGAGTGTTAGAATAAGTATGTTCAAGATTCGAAGTTAGGTAGAGACAATGGTCTCATTACCTCTCTCAAAAAATACACTTTCATCAGTCATATGGTCATGGCCTATCAAAAAAATGCATTTGTGAATGAAAATTTCTAATGTGTATTTGAAACATCAACTGTATTTTTATCATTAATATTTTTTATTGTTCTATTTTGGAATCATACTTTACACTATCTTATTTTTCTTCTAATTATTACAAATCAAGCTCATGAATTGTTACAATTTTACTTACAAATCGAATCTCATACATCCTAATAAGTTTCCTTATGACATTAAGGAGGAAATTAAATCTCCTAATACGGGAAGTTATTGCTCTCACAGCATGAGAATGGCATGAAAGTTGAACCGTTTTGGGATCTTAACACGAAACCAAGCTAAGATGATATCTATATTGAAAGTGTATAGAAATGCATTGGCAATTATCCAAAATGAGAAGGTATAGCCTTCCAAGGAACTTCAATTTCTATCATCTAGTCTAAAACCCCACGTGAGCGCAACAATAGGTTAGAGCCTTCCTCTTACCTTCGACTATGGACTCGAACGTTTAACCAGAATATGCAATTCTTGTCAATAATAATAGTGGTTAGTATGGTTTATAAAATGGTAATTATGAAATGTGGTCTTGGACTCAAATTTTAGATGGCTTGAACTCAGATTTCGCATGCCCAATGCTATTTCAGGATTCCTTTTTTATTGTCTATTGTAGATCTGATGCCATGTGCACATATTCTGTTCTAGTATATTGTGGAATGACAGTAATCATTTGTGGAAGTGCAAATGGACCAAGTTTATTCCCTATTGTCCCAGATACATGGATATTTAGAATATGGCTAGATGTTCTTTTGTCTTTATGCTAGAGTTGTCTATTTCACTAGAAATGTGATGTAAAATACATGACCAAAGCGGCTTCCGATCAAGTTTCTTTCTCCATCCATGAGCTAGTTGCAAATTGACCTTACATTTCTATATCTCAAGTACGAAGTGTTAGTTGACTATTTTCCAAATAATAATGGCTTGTGATATCTCTTTCACCTCTAACAAGCATATTTTTTGTCGACCCTATTATTATCTTGTGAATCATCTTATAACTGGTTGAAGGCTATAAATAATTTGGCAGAACCGACAGGTTTGTCATATATATTCTAGAGAGAATAAAGGACCATGAAGAGGCAGAGCACAGCTGGTCCAATAGCTTAACTATTGCTCTAGAAATCCAAATATGTTAATGATGAAAGATGAAAATTTCAGTTCGAAGTTAGAACATATGTAATCACAACAGCAAAAAATGAAACTTTAATAAAAGGATTCGCCACCATTGCTTATAGAGAAATTAAAACTCATTTCATTAAAAAGCATTGGTTTTACAATGTCTAAATTCCAGTCTCAAAATCAAGCATTACAATATTAGAGATTTTGCTTGATTTATGAATAGCTACATGGACATGACAATAAAAAAAATCTGGTGGGCTAGATCCAAGAAGAGCTAGAACTAAAAATCTAGAACTGGAGAGGTAGGTCCAAAATTGGATCTGGAAATTTTTTTTGAAAAAAGGAGATCAGAAAACTTGAAGATGAAAGATGGAGTGTTGGCAACGTGAGTACCAGTTTGTGCCCACTTTCTTCCCCTTTCTCTTGTTATCATGAGCTCCTCTTAGAGACGTTGAAGGTAACCTCTATTTATAGAGGTTTCTAGTACAGTGATGGATTGCCCACATTTTAGGTTTTTGTATGTTGTTTCTGGTCTTTTGCATGGCTTTTGGTCGTTGTAATGCTCAGGACAATACGTGTTTTCATGTTTTGTATGTCAAATAATGGTGTGAGCTATCGTGCGGTGGCTTTTGCTGGCTACGTTATTGGGCCTTCATTACTATTAGGTGGGTCTCAACCCATATGATGGATTTTATTCCACGCTAGCTTGTGCATGCACTATAATATTTCTTTCAAGGTATTTTTTTTTTAATTTTTGTCTTTAATTTCCTTAATTGAAATTTGGCCTTCACATTAATCTTACTGGTGGAGGGGTTTCGACAACTAATGCCTCTGCCAGAGGCGGCTTAGGCGATGAATGGAAAGTATTGTATGCTTCTTGCCCTCTCATATTTAGTTTCGTGAAGAGACCTGAAAAATCTTCAAGTGAAGGTGCTCCCTTTTTATAAATTTTGTAAACTTATGTGGGCACTTTTGATATTTTGTTGCTATATGAACACCATGGGCTACTGTTAAGAGTGCAACATTGGTAGGGTATCTATGGGTACCCATGGACTCGATCCAAATTTGGGCAGGATAGGATAAAAAATATTCCTCATGGATATGGGTAGGGTACAAGTCATTACCCCCCTAAATAGATTAAGGGTAAGGTACATATGTTGGGTACTTGAAACTGGCCTAAATGGGTATCTAGGTGGGTACATATTTGTTACTTTATGTATTAGTGTATATAATATATATTAGCTAATTAATATTTGTACCGCTCAAAATTGCATTTCCCTCCTTTAAGCCCATAACCTAGAAGCTTTAGAAAGGAGCATAGAAACCCTAGTTGAGTATTAGGCATTTCAACGATCCCTCATTTCCTCTTTCCCAATCTTCTTTCTTCACGGTGCTACCTATTCTTCTTCGATTATTTGCTTCTTCCTAATCCTCTCTCAGAGTCAACGACTTAGCCTCTTCTTTTGTCTATCCTCTTGATAGTGTACTATCCTATTCCTCTTGTTGAAAAATCAAAAAATTTGATCCCTTCTTTCTCCTTGCTCCTCTTTTCTTCCTCTTGCTTGCAAATTGATAATTCCACCTCATCATAACTTGCGAGTGCAAGATCATCCCCCAAGTCATTTGATTCCATTTCCAAGTTGCATCCCCTACAATGAAATTGACGACAAAGTCATAGTGAGATAGTGCTTCTTCATTATCATATTTCTCATATTCCTTTGATCATTTTTTCTTTTCTGTTATAATTATTGTTATATTATATTTGTAGAAGCTAGAAAACAAAATTAGCAATCGTTCAAACTCACTCAACCACAGAGACATGAATAGGTACATCCTCCTCTTTTTCTCTATTGAATGTGTGATTGCGTTGCCTTTATTGTTTATCTTAGTCACTATCATGCTAAATTTGTTTACCAATATGATTTGAGATTGAAAAATCAATATGCTTGAATAGCTTGATCAATATGTAATTTTTTTCTCAGGTATTTTTCTTCATAAACTATTTAAGGTTATGTTTGTGATGGTAGATGACCATGGAATGGATACAGTGGACACAATAAATGTAGTGAATGTAGTGAATGTGTTTATTAATGTAATTAATGAAATTACAAAAAATATAAAAAAAATTAGCCAAAATTCCTATCAAGCATGAAAAAGAAGATACTAAAACTCCAAAGTCTAAACCTAAAGGCTCGTATAAGTTAAGTTCTAGTATTTGGAAGCATTTTGATAAAAAGATGAAAGAGGTTAAAATGAAAGGAAAATTAGAAAAGAAAGAAGAATCAATGTGTAAGTATTGTAAGAAGGAACTAGTTTATTAAAATAAGAATGATGCTAGTACAGTGAAAAAAACACTTGGATAGTTGTGGTCCATATAAGTGTCATTTGTCCGATGAGAAAAGACAAATATTGTTAATGAAGGGATCCCCTCTAAAGAATCTAGCCTCTACTTCATGTCCTCTAACTTCATGGACATTTGATCAAGAAAAAAAGGAAAGCATTTGCGATAATTATAATAATTGCTGAACAACCTTTTAAACTTGTAGAAAATGAGGATTTTAAAGGGTATATTTCTAAACCACTCATAAATTTCAAGGACCACAGTTTCTAAATATTGTGTTATACTCTACAAAGAGGAGAAAACTAATTCAATGTAACATTTAAAAAATAAAATTAAGATCTTGTGTTTAACAATGAATTTATGAACTTCTATCACTAAGGAAGGTTATTTATGTCTAACAGCATATTTTATTGATGAGGATTGGATATTAAGCAAGAAAATTATCAACTGTTGTCTCCACTTGCCACTCCATATTGGTGAAAACATTGCTAAAGCTATTGAAGATCATTTATTGAAATAAGAATTTAATGGAACATTATCCATCACCATAGATAACACATCAAGCATAGATTTTGTATTTAAAAGTTTAAAAACAAAACTAAGAAAAAGATATCAACTATTTAGTGATGGTGAATATTTCCATGTTAGATATGCAACATACATTATAAATTTAATTGTTCAGAATAATGTTGAAGAGATTCAAGAATCAATAAACCATAGTTAAAATTATGTTGACTATGTGAGAGGTTCTCCAATAAGAAAATCTAAATTCAAAGAGTTTTATGAGACATTAAGGATCACTTTCAAAGGTGGCTTATGATAAGAGTCCTTACTAGATAGAATTCTACATATTTCATGTTAGATAATGCCTTAAAATTTTAGAAATTTTTTGATCGAATGAAGGAAAAGGATCTAGTGTTTTCTAGAGAAAATCTTCTTAGTAAACGAGATTGAGGAATTGCTTCATGTTTGTGTACTTATTTGAAAAAAATTTTATGAGATTACAAACAAATTATTTGATATATACTAATTCATTTTATCTTTCATAATATTAACTTCATACTTTTATTTTTTTGAAATTAATAGCTATTATTCTATTCATATACAAGAGGAAGTGGAGATTTATTTGGTGATATCAATATAAATTAAATATTAAATGCAAGTGGATAAGGTTATACTTTAAAATTTAATTTAGCTTATTTTTAAATTTTTAATGCTTTTAGTTTTGGAAAAAAAAATTAAGATGCTAGGATAATTATATTTCATTCTTATTTAAAGACTTGAAAATTTATTTTGTTATTAAACGTTTAGGAATTACATATTTTGCTGTTCTTTAGAATGAAAATTTTAATTAAAATGTCTATATTATTTTGGTTGTGGGCGTTCAATTTGATATGGTGCATGATCTATATATGCTAGAATAAATTTTATATGTGACTGGTTAGATATTGTATGTTCTGGTTAGATATTGTCTGTTTATACTTTTCAATTTGCAACTTTACAAGACTAGTTAGAGGCCTATGGTGCATTAGCCAATGTTGTCATAACCGAACCGATCAATGGACTGGTTTTGGTCCAACTTCAACCATTTTTGAAAATTGGATTGAACCAATATATCAACAATTTATGTAAATTTTATATATAGAGTGATATGATAAAAATTTTAAAATTAAGATATAAAAAGCAATGGAATAGTCAAAATTGTGATCATAATTTTAGAAGTGTGAAAATTGTATACTTACCTTAATGTTGTTTATTATATTTTGCAAATATTGAATCCTATTATTGCTTTAATTGTCTTTGGACCCATGGCTATAGTGGATCGACTAGATAATATTTTTCAAACCTACAAACATTAATTCACAGATATTAGAATTAATTTCATATAAATTAATCACATTTCCTGCAACGACAACAAATTGCAATATGTTTCCAATGACAATTTATGATACCCCATTTTCTTTTAAGCCGAGGAAGTGTGATGGGCAGTTTGTATGAGGAAAAGAGTGTAAATGAATTTTTAGAAATATTTTAGAAAGGAATTTTCAAATTTTGAGATACACTAATTCGAATGGTTTGAAATTTCTTAGCTTATGAGAAAATAAAAATAAATAAAAAATTTGGACCCCTGATTGGTTCCAAATGTAGGGTTTATATCCATCCCATTAGATCTAAGCATGTTAAACTCCGATTGAGGTAAAAGTTTGATGAGAGGTATAAAACTACATGCTCTATGATCTAGATGGATGAGATTATGCAAGTTGATTAAGGAAAGTACTTAAAGTTGACCACTTTTACATGCACTAGAAGACAAAAATGCAATAAATGCCAAATTAGTTGAGATGTCACTAAGTGACAAAAAATGAGATCTTTACTACAAGGCAAAAGACTTGTAGAGAATTTGAGGTGGCACATGCATTAATGGCCCATTTAATGTGTCATTTTGGGATTAGTGATAAGCTTGTATCTTGAGATGTGTAAGGCATATTGATGTGAAATTTTTAGGGTAAACCTAAGTTAGGGTACAAGCTTAATGGAGTGAATTATGAGTATCTTAATTAGAAAGTTGTTAAACAACTTGAAATTTCATGAAATGCCTTTAGTTAGTTCCAATGATCATATCTTAGCCAATATTGATCATTTAAGGATGAAAATTTTTATAGAAAGTCAAGGGCACACTCTCTAAGTTACGAATAGTTTTGACTATGTCAAATCTTATGATAAACTCTTGATTAGAAGGATTATTGACAAGGGGATTTGCATTAATGAGCCTTATCTTAAGAATCATAAATGGATGAGATAAAGAGATAAAAGAGTGGCAACTAATGTTCAAGGCTATGGTGGCTAGATAAGGTGATAATGGGATGATTTTTATGAAATGACAAAATGTGAAAAATCACATTTAAAATTCAGCAAGGTGGAACATGTTTGGAGCTAGAATTTTGGGGCAGAATTTTTATTTTTGAAAAAAAAGAAAAATGCATGATAATCTGTCATAGCTAAGGGAGATGATGATGGGTGATTTGGCAACCTAATTACACATGGATGGTGGAGATTAATGGACAAAATTTCAGCATAATTGGATGGTTTAAATTGATGTAGACAAATTAATAGTTAGAGATAAGAATAAGGACACTTGGATGGTTAGAAATGCAGCAGCAAATGAGGGCAGTTAAAGGTGGATTAAGCATGGTTAAAAGGTGGCAAACCAAGGGTAAAATACTGCCCTATATAAAGGGGTAAAGGTGCAGCACTTTGGAGAATTCGAAAGAGATTGAAAAGTGATAAACATTCAGCAAGGAGGCAACCCCTTGGACATCCAAATAGGTCTACTTCTATGTAAATTTTGTATTTAATTTGCAACTTATACCATGCTTAAGTAACATCCAAAATAGGTCCAATTATATAAAATTTCGTTACTAATTAATGATTCATTTCATGTTTAATGGATGTCCCATAGGTATACCTTTTATGGGTTTGATCATTGAATTATCTCATGCTTAAATAATGTCTAAGTGTGGTGTTAATTAGAAAGAAATTTTTGTTTAAGCTTACCCTTGATTATCATATGATATGTAGACTAGCAAAGAGTACAATTAAGTATATTGATAACCTATATGATTGTCACTTAAGTATGTTGCAAATAAGAATGAAACTCAACTACAACAAGGATATACATACGGCTGTTTTAAGAGGAGATGGTTATTATAGAAATTTGAATGAAAATTTATTTCTATCAACTATGAACAAGTGTCTTGAAAGTTCACAAGAGTTTGGGAAAGATTGCATTCAATGTATACATAATCAAGGTGCAATTGTTTAAGTGGAAGTTAGCCAAAAATAAGAGAAGACATGGTTGTTTTGGAATGATGAATTAATTTAGAAATTTTGAGCTAAGTATAACTTGTTATATGTTATAAACAAGCATTCAAAGAGATTATCATAGTTGTTAAGTAGTAGCTGTTGGTCCCGAGTTTATGGCAAAACCCAAGAGGGGAGGGGTGAATTGGGTTCTTGAAAAACTCTTTGGTAAATTAAAACTTAACACCTTATAATTTTAATCCCCTTAATGAAACGTGATATGAGATAGAATGAGAGGGTGCAAATGGAATATAAAATGCAAATGTAAACAATCAATCCACACAAGAGACAACAATATATAGTGGTTCGGGCAACCTTTCCTACTCCACTCTTCCAAGTACACACTCGTTGTGTCTTGGGTTTCACTATTGTATATTCAATACAATCTAGAGTACTCGCTCTCTTCTAGATTCTAGCTCTATAGAGCATATACAACAATTACTTGTTGGTGAGACCAACTCTAACCAACCAAGTTTAATATGTTAGTGAGACAAACTCAAACCAAACAAGCAAAACCCGTTAGTGAGACAAACTCAAACCAACCCCTATTTTGCTTCTTCTTAAATTCAGTCTCCAATATCGATTCAAGGCAACAATACAAAATAAAATAGATAAAAGATAAATTACACTTTACAATGTATATTCGATTAGCTCTGGAAGCTCCTTGTCATGTGGAGATGATCATCTTGGAAGCACACTTGAAAATTGTAGCACTTGAAGCTTCAATAGTTATTTAAATAACTTCAACACACTCGAATATTAGAAGATGAAAGCTCAACTTGTGTTTTCCTCTTTCTTTCCTCCTTCTCTCTCGTCTCCACGTTCATTCTTTAATGATATATATAAAGGAAAAAGGTTCTAACCGTTGGAGTGGAGGTTCACGTGCATCTAGAGCTCCAACGTACGAGTTGAAGTCACAAGTAGAGTCGACTTCGGATTAGTGGAGTCGACTTGGGATGCGACTTCGTCTCGTTAAAACTTGCTGTCTAGAATTTTTTCTTCGAAGTTGCAGGTGAAGTCCACTTGGGTCTGGGACTTCACCCAAGTTGCAAGTGAAGTCGACTTGGGTTGAGACTTCACTTTGTTGTTTGTCCGAAGTTGCAGGCGAAGTTGACTTAGGTCTGTGACTTCACCAAAGTCGCAAGTGAAGTCGACTTAGGTTGAGACTTCACTTTGCTGAACTTGCAATTTATTAACTTGAACTTTTGAAACTTAAATTATTTCACATTTTTATTTTATACACATAATTAGAGACAAAATATCTGAGAACACTTGGACAAATTTATTAGATCATTTTTAATGATATTTTAATTATTTGTTAATCATCAAAATCAAATTAATCATTCTTAAAGCAAGCATATGATCAACAGTAGCTATACATGCATGAAGGGTAACTTGCAATTGTGAGACAAATATATGATGAATCCATGCATGTATAAGGCTCTTTTGATAAATGGAAATAAATTTCAAAAATTTGATGAAAGAATCATTTGATATAAGTTGTGACTATTGCCTCGAATAACTCAAAGGTGTAGTATTCAAAGCAATTAATTATTAGACTATATAGGTGTGAAAAAGTAAATGTTATAAGAGTAATTGTGAAATTGAGAAACTTTGCTTGAAATTGGTAGTTAAAGTCTCAAGTAAGTGTTAAACAGGTGTTAGAATGATCAAAAGAGATTAAATGCCCTAGATTAGGGTCTTGAGTCAAGTGAATGACTCATCATTGAAAAATGTGAAAATACAAATGACTTAATAGATGAAAATGTTCATCTCAAAGAAAGAATTAAGTAAAGTTGAATTACTCAAGGTCACATATAGATTGAGATCATATAAGGGTTGGGTACAAGAGATAATGCATAAAAGACAAGACATGCAAGCATAAAGTATGATGCAAGTATGAAGGTAACCCTTTTCATTTATATATTAAAGGGTAAAGAGAAAGAGGGAAGTCCAAGTTGAACTACAGGTAAACAAGCACAATTTTTGAAAAGTTGAACTACAAGTAGCTCGAGGAGGGCATAAACAGATGGTGGGCCACACAACAGAACCTCACATTTAGGCTTCTGGCTCTCGGAGAGTACCTCCACTCACCTTCTACCCCATTGGTGCGAGAGGAAGGCACCACAGGTCCACACGATCACTTTGCACAAATGACTCTCGGTTAGGGAGGATCTACTAGTAGAGCCCCTACACAAGAAATCATACTACCCCCACAAGCACCCCTACGACCTCTTCCACCTGTGATTATCGATAGGGTTGATGCACAGGAGTGGTAGATATTTTGGGAGAGAATTCTCACTCCGGTCCCACCAAAAATAGGGCCATGGTATCGGTTCGCAGGCGAATACATGCAATTCTGCTATGGGGTAAGTTGGGAGGATATTGATGAAGTCAAGAAAGAATTTGTAAGGCAAAGGGAAGATGCCCGCGCTCACGGTGAGTGTGTGGTGGAGGAACCCCCTCCACGCATATGTGATGAACATATTCTAAGGATAGTGTATAGCGATGGTGACTCCATCGGAGAGAAAAGTGAGAATGACGATGAAGACCCCAAAAAGGGTCTATAGATGATGAAGGAGAAAATCAAAATGATGAGGAAAATAGAAATGAGAACCCACCCGACTGGTCTAGTACCAACACTCTCATAGAGGAGCCTACAATGGTACGACCAATACATAGGAGCCGTGAAATGAGGTTGAGTAGATAGAGGTAACATCAGCCTCTTTTTTTTTGATGAAAAATGCATTATTACATACTAACATGAAAGTATGTGATTTTAATAGACAAGTTAAGCTTGTTTGTACAGGTGTTACATGAATGTATGAAAAAGAGATAGTTGTGACTAACTTTTCTCTTGATGTGAATGATTATGTAAGTGATGGCTTGATCTGGTTTTAAATAAAAAATTATGTTAATATGGTCTTTCTATGTATAGAAGTCATCATGCCTAATACAAGATTAAGGGCTATGTTGAATAAGGGAAAGACGGTTGCTAATAAGGAACCTGTGAGCCAACGGAAGGCAATAAAAACCAGCAATAGGGCTAAGCGACCCATGCGAGGGAAGTAACCAAACCTAAGGACTTGTCAAAGATGAGGAGATGAAAACCTTGAGCCCAATGTCGAGAGTGACACTGGTAAAAGGTAGACTACGATGATAGAAGAACATGTAACTGTGACCGTAAAAGAAGCTATGCAGTAAGCCACCTGAGAATGGGTGACCCAAACGGTAGATATGATCCAAGGCCTTTGGGAAAGAACACAGTAGACCCATATGGGAGGGAATGAAGGGGAAAGACTAGCTCAAGTAGCTATCCCCAATTCAGTACAAAGACAAGGGGGAGAGGAGGACAACATTTTAGAAGCAGATTGGAAGGCCATCAATGCCTTTCTAGCTTAGCATCCTCCCAAGTTCTCAGGGAACCCGATCCCATCCAAGCTGATTAGTGGATGACCCAGATCAAGAAAATTTAAGATCTAGCCCTTCAATGAGAACTAGAAGGTCTTATGTGTTACCTATTGATCAAGAATGCCAATAAATGGTGAGAAACTTTATTGATGACCATGCCCAAGCCAGAGTAAGTAACCTAGTAAACCTTTGTAGAAGAGTTCAATAAGAAATACCTTCCAGCAGGCCTTTAAAGCCAGAAGATTATTGAGTTCAAACGGTTATACCAAGGCAGAATGATCGTCACAGAGTATACGACCAAGTTTAATGCCTTGGTCAGGTATGTGCCCTAGATTGCGAATGTGCTAAAAAATAAGGCATAGAGATTTCAACAAGGGTTGAGGTCATACCTGCGAGAGAGCCTTGTACCTTTGTTGATAAGATACTATGCATCTAGCATTGAGAGGGAAAGAGCTTTATAAATAGAATCATTGAGATTCTTAAAATGGAGGCAAGGCAAAAACAAAATCTTCCTAGCATCAAAGAAACTAATGCAAGGAAGGAAAAGGGCAAGAAGGCATGGGTGGGAAAAAACCCAATGTTAAGACTAAGAGTGCCCCGTGTGTAGAATTTGTCAAAGGCACCATTATGGCAAGTGCTTGGAGATGTAAGCAAGGGCTTCAAATGTGGCCACACTGGACACATGGCAAGGGACTATGGAAGTACTGAGGCTAGAATGATCAAATGTTTCACTTATGGTCAGGCAGGGCACACTGCTCCTAATTGTCCAAGCAAACTGGAAGGAGCACAAGGATGCAGGAGACCAACCTAGCAAAAAGTAGCTACAACTGCCGCTCGACAGGGAACTTCTTCGAACATAGTGCATGTGTAGGCCTTGACTCACACTGAGTCGTAAGGTTAGAAGGAAAAAGTGGTTACAGGTATGATTTATATTTTAGAAAGTTCTACAGTAACGTTATTTGATTCTGGTGCTACTCATTCTTTCAAAGCATACCAATATATAACCAAGCATGCACTGGCCTAGAAGAAATAAGTAATACCATCCATGTATAATCCCTTGTCTATAGGTTGGCGAGTATTAACCAGATATGTAAGTCATGCTTGGTAAGGATAGGTTTAGAGGCAAACATAATCCTATTACTCATGACTAAGTATGATGTAATACTGGGAATGGACTAGTTAAGCCAATGGGAGCCTTGGCATTATTTGTGAGGAAGAAAGATGGAAACTTAAGGCTCTATATTGATTATAGAGAACTAAATAGGGTTACTATGAAGAATAATTACCCCCTTCTTAGGATCGTTGATATATTTTATCAACTGAAATGAGCGTCTACCTTTTCGAAGATACTAGTTCAGAATTAGCCCAAGAGACATTCATAAGATAACATTCTGAACTCGGTACGGGCATTAAAAATTTTTAATTATGCCTTTTGGACTTACGAATGCTCCAATTGTATTCATGGATATGATGAATAGAGTCTTTCGAGACTACTTAGATCAATTTGTGATTGTATTTATTGATGAAATCTTGATTTATTCAAGAACTGAGGAGGAACACCATACACACCCAAAATGGTCTTAGAAAAGTTGAGAAAAGAGAAGTTATATGCCAAATTAAAAAGTGTGACTTTTGGTTGAAGAAAGTCGCATTCTTAGGGCATATTATATCAGAACTTGGAATACAAGTAGACCCTCAAAAAATTGAAGCGATATGGAAATGGCCACAACCAACAAGTATCATGGAAATCAAAATCTTTTTAGGGTTGGTTGGTTATTAAAGAAGGTTCGTAGAGGGATTTTCACAATATCTGCACCACTTACCTGAATAACACAGAAAGGGGTTAGATATGTGTGTCAGATGAATGTGAAAATAGTTTTCGAGAGTTGAAGCAAAGATTGGTAGAAGCACCTATCTTAATTCTACCGGAAGGAGACGAAAGGTTTGTAGTATATAGTGATGTCTCAAGGAAGGGATTGGGATGTGTACTCATATAGAAAGACAAAGTTATAGCCTACGCATCCCGATAGCTCAACCTAAATGAGATAAATTACCCAACCCATGACTTGGAGCTGGCAGCGGTTGTATTTGTCTTGAAAATATGAAGGCACTACTTATATAGCGCTGAGTGTGAGTTATACATTGACCATAAGAGCCCTAAGTACATTTTCACTCAAAAAGAGCTCAATATGAGGAAAAGGCGATGACTCAAGCTACTTAAAGATTATGACCTTAATATCCTATACCATCCAGGAAAGGCAAATGTAGTAGCCGATGCCCTAAGCCGAAATGTCAGTGTAGCCCATTTGATTACCAAGGAGATTGTCTGTCTCTATGGAGTACCTAAGTCGATAGTCTACGATCGAGATACAAGTTTTACATCTTGATTTTGGAAAGCTTGCTCTAAGCCCTAAGCACTCAGTTGAAGTTCAGCATAGCATTTCATCCTCAGATTGATGACTAAACGGAACAAGTTAACCGAATTATGGAACATATGCTCTAGATGTGCATGTTAGAGTTCGGAGGGCCATGAGATGAATTCAAATCAATAGCTAAGTTCGCCTATAACAATAGCTACCAGGCAAGCATATAGATGACCTTGTTTGAAGCCTTATATGGGAGAAGGTGCCTCACACCGTTAAATTGAAATGAAGTAGAAGAGAGAAAATTAGTCCTAAACTTGTCACGAAGAACGGTAGAAAAGATACAAGTGATATGACAATGATACTCATAGCCTAGAGCCAAGTTACACTGATTGCAAGAGAAGAGATTTAATTATCCAACTTACTGATCACGTATTCATAAAAGTAAAGCCATTCAAGGGTGTGATAAGATTTGAGAAAAGAGGCAAACTAAATCCCAGGTATATAGGGTCATTTGAAGTATTAGAAGAGGTTGGTAATTTGGTTAATAGAATAGCCTTACCTCCAGCCTTAGCGGCAGTTCATAATGTATTCCATGTTTCTATGCTTAGAAAGAATGTAACAGATTTAACTTATGTCCTAATAGCAGAAAAAATTGGTAATTCAAGACCACTTGAATTATGAAGAGAGACCGACCAAGATTTTGGATAATAAGATACAAAAGCTTTGAAATTGAGATATCGAGTATGCTAAGGTTCAATAGAACCAATACTCGACAAATGAAGCAACTTGGACACTACGTGAGGAAGTTGAAATGAAATATCCTCAATTGTTTGGATTATAACAGGTTTCAGGATGAAACTTTTATAAGGAGGGAGGATTATGAAACTCCATTTTCTTTTAAGCCTAGGAAGTATGATGAGCAGTTTGTATAAGGAACAAAGTGTAAATGAATTTTTAGAAATATTTCAAAAATTTCCAAATTCTGAGATATACTGATTCGAATGGTTTGAAATTTCTTAGCTTATGAGAAAATAAAAATAAATGGAAAATTTAGACCCTCGATTGGTTTCAAATGTAAGGTTTATATCCATCTATGACTAATTCCATTAGATCTAAGGATGTTTAACTCCGTTTGAGGTGAAATTTTGATGAGAGGTATAAAACTACATGCTCTATGATCTAGGCGGATGAGAATAAGCAAAGTGCTTAAAGTTAACCACTTTTACATGTATTAGAAGACAAAGATGCACTAAATGACAAAATAGTTGAGATGTCACTAAATGACAAAAAATGAGATCTTCATTACATGATAAAAGATTTTTAGAGAATTTGAGGTGGCACATGCATTAATGGCCCATTTGAAGTCTCATTTTGGGATTCATTAGTGATAAGCTTGTATCATGAGACATGTAAGGCACATTGATATGAAATTTTTAGGGTAAACCTAAGTTAGGGTACCCTACAAGCTGAATGGAGTGAATTTGGAGTATTTTGATTAGAAAGTTGTTAAACAACTTGGATTACGGATGGCTTAAATTGATGCAGAAAAATTAATTGTTAGAGATAAGAATATGGACACTTGGACGGTTAGAAATGCAACAGCAATGATGACAATTAATGGTGGATTAACCATGGTTAGAAGGTGGCAAACCAAGGGTAAAATGTTGCCTTATATAAAGAGGGTAAAGGTGCAGCATTTTGGAGAATTTGGAAGAGCTTGAAAAGTGAGAAAAATTCAGCAAGAAGGAGGCAGCCCCTTAGACGTCCAAACAGGTATATTTCTATGTAATTTTTTTTTTATTAATTTGCAACTTATACTATGCTTAAGTAATGTCCAAACAGGTCCAATTATATGAAATTTTGTTGCTAATTAATGATTCATTTCATGCTTAGTAAATTTCCAATAGGTATACCTTTATACGAGTTTGATCATTAAATTATCCCATGCTTAAATAACATCTAAGTATGGTGTTAATTAGAAAAAAATTTCTATGTAAGCTTACCCTTGATTGTCATATGATATGTAGACTAGAGAAGAGTATAAGCAAGGGTATTGATAACCCATATGACTGTTGATTAAGTATGTTGCATGCATGTTAGGTTAATATGCAAAAATAAGAAAGAAACTCAACTACAACATGGATATATATACAGCTGTTTTAAGAGGAGATGGCTATTACAGAAATTCGAATGCAAAAATTGTTGCTATCAACTATGACGAGTGCCTTGAAAGTTCACATAAGTTAGGGAAAGATTGCATTTAATGTATACATCATCAAGATGCAATTGTTTATGTGGAACTTAGCCATAAATAAGAGAAAATGTGGTTGTTTTGGAATGATGAATTAATTCATAAATTTTGATCGAAGTATAACTTGTTATATGTTATAAACAAGCATTCAAAGAGATTACCATGGTTATTAAGTAGTAGCTATACATACATGAAGGGGTAGCATGCGATTGTGAGACAAATATATGATGAATCCATGCATGTATAGGGTTGTTTTGATAAATGGAAATAAATTTCAAAAATTTGATGAAGGAATCATTTGATATAAGTTGTGAACTATTGTCTCAAATAACTACAAAGGTGTAGTATTCAAAGCAATCAATTATTAGACTATATAGGTGTAAAAAGGTGAATATTAGAAGGGTAATTGTGAAATTGAGAAACCTTTCTTGAACTTGACTGGTCGATTGTAGAGGCATAAGTAGACTGGTTGTCCCACTCTAGTGTGACCAAGTCGCTGATATAGGCCAGAGCTGGCGGCTTCCTCCCTAGAATGGGAGCAAGATCAGGGGTAGTCGCCTAGTTAGTATATCACCCAATCATAAAGAGAAACGATGCATTGCATATACATTGTTTTATGAATTTTTCAAGATTAAGATATGAAAATGTTTGACAAAAAAATGCCATCATAAAAATGTTTTGCTTGAAAATAAAAAATGCTTGCTTATTGAGTATTAGTACTCATGTTTTCTTTTCCCAAATCCTAGACAGGTACAAAAAGGTTCAAGGAGTAGAGAAAAGATTTATTTGAGAGAAAAACTATGTTCTTATGTTCCTTTATATGCATCTGACTGAATGATGCAATTTATGAACACGATCTTATAAGGTCAGTATAACCTTTGATGTAAATGAATTAGTTATGATGTTATGATTATCATTTGAAATGGATTACAAATGATAGCTACTTGTAAAATTGAAATATGATTGGATGTAAAAATCCAGCCGTGTGACCAGGGTGACAACTTGACTCATGTTTACAAATTGATAACGGTCCCGAAGTAAGGATCCAACACCTCGATATGAGGTTGCCACATAGTTGCAAATTAGCTATAACAGCTGAAAATTACAATATATTTCTAATAATTTTCTTCATGTTCAAATGTCAGTGTTTATTTTAATGGTTATTTCATCGCTTCATCTTATAAATCAGATTCTGGTACCGTCAAAAGGCTCACATTATGTTACGATTGAGAAAATTCTCGAAAGTTGAAGAAATAAAGAAAACCCATGCCCAAATTATCAAAATAGGACAATGAAACCGAGAAAATAATCGAGCTTCATTCATTAGTGGGAGAGACCGACCTTCCTAATTCCAACCTTTGCAACAATTAAAGATACTCCAAATGTCAACTCCCGTGCAAATTACTTTGTTGGAAACCCTCTGTTTCTTGTGCTTTACTTCTCTCCTTTGCCCTAATCTTGCAAATCCAAAAGTACCTCAAATCAGTCTCACCTTTCCACCTCTAGTCTCTTCTTCACCACGTAAACAATCGATCTCCAGCTCTCCATCTCTTCCAAAACCCTAACCCTAATTGCTCCACAAAACCCTTCCATCACGCCCTCTCCCACAACCCTATCATCTTTAAGCTCACCCATCCCAAGCTATTCCTTAAAATAGAACACATCATCCTCCAAATGAATTAGTTGTACCATGGCTTTATCCCCAAAGGGTCGAAAAATGGAAGTAGATGGTAGAAGAATTTCTGCACAAAGGGCAAAGAAATGGAAGAAAGAGTTGATGATCTTGGGCTTTGGTCGCAGGAATGAGAATTCAAGGGAAGAGTTTTATATATCCAATGATCAAATTAGTCGGATCGGGTGGGTAAGAAACCTGAAACTGGCTTGGTTAAACTGGTTCACACAAGCTTCATTCTCCCACTTGGTAACCAAGATGAATCGGATCAATCGGGTGACTAGCGTAACTACCCATTCCCTAGACATCCCTAATGGCTAGTTAATGGGTACTACTTTATCAAAGAAAAATTTAGCAGCATCTTTGGAATACATAACCTGTTATCCATAAATATCTCAATTTTCATCCTAAGATATAACATTCAGCTTTAAATTCATACATTTGCATTCTTATGCTACAAAGACATTCATACAGTAAAGAAAATTATTCACAATCTCACTTCAAGTGCACAGGTCGTAGATTGTAGTATATAAATATCAATCAACAGGGAATTCAAATATCGATCAATAGGGAATTCAGGACTTAAGATGTTGGATCTAAATACTTTCTAACTAAATAAGATAAGGAGAAGAAAGAATATAAAAAAGAAAAGTTGATCTATAAAACATAGAACAAGGATTATAAATCACAAGATTGAAAGCACTTAGGATGTAGGATTTCATATACATTTTCTACAACGAATACATGGAATGCTTATTTAATCCAGATATTATGTATTAAAGAAAAACTATCTCTAAATTATCCTCGTACCTTCTCTTGAAACCTACAAGGCGTACTATAATCTTCTTAACCACCTATTCTTAAGGAATTAAGTCAATTAGAATTCATTAAGTTCTGTGGAAGCTCATAGAATTCCTAAAGGTCATCATTCCTATTCTCACGTCTTAAATTTCTGGGTTTAATATCTTGATTTTCGTATATTAAACTTCCATCTCTCGGTTCTATTACCTAATATATGGAAATTATTGCCAAAGTATAGGCCTTCACACCAAGCAAGCATTAAATCACAAGATATTAAATTAACACACAATATCAATCATAAATAAATCAAACCATAATATCCGCTACATTATACGTAAGCTACATCCTAAACCCTAGATTGAGGGTTTAACCTAGCATGTTTATAATAAAAATCAAACACAAAATAATATTATATTCAAAGTCCATCACAAGCAAGACAACTAAATCAAAATAGAAGAAGAAAAAGAAAACTTATTGATTAGGAGCCCCGATGGTGTCTCGACCGCATCAAGCAACTTGCCGCCTCTCCTCTTGTCTCGTGCTCTACATCTTCTGTCGCTCTCCATACCTCAACTAAGCTCCCAGGATGTTCTCAGATGCCTTAGGACATTCTCCACAAGTATTTATATATAGGTGAATAGTGCGCATGAATAGTTGCGCATGAACAGTAATGCACATGAACAATACCACATGTGAACAGTAACTGCGTATGAATAGTATCTTGCTTGATACACATTTTTTGCTTCAGATTTGAGTTTTCAATTTGCAATTTACTCCTACTTTCATCAACACTTATCAATTTGTCTATATTGTATACTAAAATTGCATGTATTTCTCTTGCTTTACACAAATCAGTCAATCGTGAGTGGTTTATACTTTGTAAAGCTAAATCAATCAAAATATAATTTAAAGTATATTAAACACTCAATTTCTTCTCAATTAATAATCAAAATTCATATTATAAATATGACTCAATAAAAATCTCATACATCATCATCATACAACAAGGCATCTCAAAAGATTATCATATATAGTCACATCTATTGCAAACTAAAATATTTAATATAAGAGGTTCAACACGGTGGGATCAACTACGTAAGTATTAACATTTACTAATATTGACAAAAGAAAAAGTTTGTAGTAACAAAAAAGTAAGCCCTAGTCTACTGGCCAAGCCCTATGGTTGTGTCCTCCTTCAGCTCCATCTCGGAGTGCCTCACTTGGTCTGTGATTTAAAGGCAAAACAATAATAATGTGAGTTTAATAGACTCAACAAGTAGATAATAGTTAATACGAAATAGATATAAATAAGATTCTTAATACACATACCATGACACAAATATAGTAAGACAAATAATGAATGACTATGCAAAATATAAGGGACTAACACCCTTACCTAGGATCATATGCATATAACCGCATGTCCTTAGTGGACCATGTATAATTCTCTCCTCATATCAACTAAGGGTCACGAACAACTTTTCTTCTCATGTCAATCAAGGATCATAAACAGCCCTTATTTCTCATTTCAATCATGGGCCATGAACAACACTTTTTAACTAAACAACTCATGCATATACAAATTACTTCAAAAGCTATGTTATATAATTAGTAATGATCATACACATGCGTTCAACTGTCTACTATAGTCATTTATCTTGAATAGTGCATTATCCGACACACATAAGATTAAATGTTACAAACCATGCAAATAGTATCAGTGAACCCATAGCCTTATCTTTAAAATCAGAATAACCACTATTATATATAAGAATTTCACTGAACACATGTCAGGAATAGGAAAGAAAATCTAGTTGAACCATTGAACAACATCGTTTGTGAGGGAGGAAAGAATGCTAATCCATTATCTATTTCAGAAATTGCTCTTAGCAGTATCGAGTTTCCTATTATCCTTCTAATCTTACATTGTTAGGGATCCTAAATGCCCCAAGCCACGGAGTTATTGGACTTACTCCTTTTCCCACTAGTCCTATACCACGATTAAGATAAGATTCCACCGCTAATTGAGAAAAGGAGACATCTACTTACCTAGATCGTGATTTCTCCCAAAATCAGCAACCTTGGACTCAAGCTTTTCGGATTTGCGAGTTTCCTTGATGCAGACCAACAATCCTTGATGTAGTTTGGCTAGATTTTGAGAAAGTTTAGGGCCAATTATATCACTAGTGAGATGAGGAGAATGGAGGGAGAAGGGGTGGAAAGGAGAAGAAAGAAAATGGAGAAGGTCATGCATACCCATATGTTATTAGAACCTTGCTAACATGAGTCGGGCCCATACATGGGCAGGCTCGATTACTGATTTACCACTAACCTTTCCATCCATACTTGGGCAGGCCCTACTCTGCAAAGGTTCACAACAATTATAATGTCTCAAACAACACATCAATCATATTCCTCTAAATTAATCCCCAACAAATTATATTATACCCAAGGAATGCAACTACCAAACATGTGAATACACAACTCATTCCTATTCTATATATGCTCATGAATGTTGCCCTATATAACCCAGCATACAAAGAGTTTAATGCATGCATGCATATGTTACACGTTCCCCTTGTGCCACATCTATAAATAGATTACACAACACCAATATCATTAAGTGCTAGTGGTCATTGTAAAATAAAGACTACATATATATATAGTTCTTACAACATTAGCATTAACTTAGTAGGAATTTGTATACTTCAAAACAGGTAATGTTTATTTGGCTCATCTTTAACTATGTTAATTGTAGATTTTTTATATTTTGTTTTTAATTAGGTATTTTTCATTTCAATTATAGGAAGAATAGAAGATAAAGCATTGGGTGATTCATGTTAGCATTTTTATTTCCACTTCATAATTTTTCTTCAATTTTCATTTTACAATGTTGCATTGTATTAAGGTAAATAATATTATTGAAGAGTTGATTTCATTATTTTCCATTGATGGTAATTAGACAATTATTAGCAATTCAATTGTGATGGTAATTTAAATTTCCATAAGTCCACTTTTATTCGATAGTAATGTTATTATGCACATATTCAACTTAGAAGTTTGGATCTTAGAGACATGCAATTATTCACATTAAAAGACCTTCAAGACAATGTATAGACTAGAGAAAGAGAAACCAATTTAGATTTTTTTTGAGTTTATTGATGAGCTGCGTATATGCCTAATTAAATGCTCTTTTCAGCACAAGTCTATGTGCCAATTAAATAATAAAGAGTAAGTAGAGTATCGTTGCCACGAGGATTGTGTTAAATGGGTTAACACCTTAAATTTTAATTGTCTAAGTGAATTGGTAAAAGGGATGAGATTTGGTTTCAAAGAATTGAATTAAACTAAACTAAGTAAAGCAGTAAATGACCAAAGTGGTGTGGATGTTGTTGAGATCGCTTTGAGAAGATTAAGATAGATAAGAACAAAAATTCATTGAATCATGGCTATGTTATTTGGTCCCATTTAAGTTAGTTATGCAGAGATTACGAATCTAGGTTTATTCATATTCATATATGTCTTCCAACATATACAAACCTAACCAAGTTTAGCTATGTGCTATGTTCTCATGCACATAAGTAAAACAAGATTGATAACCACATAACCTAATCAAGATTACACAGGTTTAATAGGTATATTTCTATCCATATTAACATCCAACACAAACAAGAGCTGGAACAGCTATGCCTTATATATGGATTTTATTCAAATCCCACTTCTTCAAGCATGAATCTGAATATTCAATCAATCCATAAGATTGCAAAGCTTGTAAATGCATTAAGCATGACATATAAGGGTAATCTCAAGTGACACGAGTCACAGTGCAACTGTGGTATCATTTCAAGCATAAGAAAATCAAATAACATAGGCTATGAGTTCAAATCCTACATATCTTTCACCATAGGAAGGTTCAGCGCATAACAATGACTTCAATTCCCATTAAAATCAAGTTATAATCATCTCAAGCAAATAAAATAACAAATAGGAAGAGAGATGAGAAGAGGAGATGAAACTCAATCGATTTGTAATGATAGCTTGGATCTCCACTTGCTCTTCTCTCCTTCAGCTTTAGTTTTTTCCCTTTTCTCTATAGCAGCCACAACCCTCTCTATGTCTCCTCCCCTAAGAAATCCTAAGAGATATATTTATATCCCTCTAAACGCAACACAAGACACGTGCTAAAATTTGTCCATGTGGGGTTCGGCGCCACGGCGCCAACTCTCTGGAAGCTTGCTAACTTAAGAGTTTCTAGAGAGTTCTTGTGAGGCAATGGGTTGGTGCCTAGGTGCCACTGGTAGACGTCGGGGCGCCAGCCTGCTTGCTTCTTCATTTTGCATATTTCTTCATCCTGACACACTCACAAGCTGATAGTTGACCGTCCTTCCTGCAAAATTAACTAAAACCAAATAAATGAACTATAACTGCCTATTTTATACTAAAAATGCATAAAAACTACATATTATTCCTAAATGCAAAATGAGTAAAAACTAAACTAAATGGATGCAAATTAACCACATTTTCTTAGACTAACATACAAAACTGGTCTGAAATGAGTCATAATAACTTGCAGTTTCACGAGTTATCATTTATGTGCAAGTTTGATTAGCTTTTATAAGAAGTCTTATGATTTTAGAATTTCTTATTGATTGGATTGTGACTGCATATATCTATTTATGTAAAAAATAATAGAAAATTCAAAAATATATATCTTCGGTTTACGTAAACAAATTATTTTATATTATTTAAAAATAGCGTAGAAATATTATTCTTTATGTTATGTTTGCATACTAAATGAACCAACTTGAAATCAAAATTGAAATCAATCCTATAGGTAATGGGTAGGGTATGCTAAGAATCTAACCAATTTATGGGTAGGATACGATAAATCTTTTATAAATAGTTTATAGGTAGAGTAGACCATTATTTGAACCGAATTGACCCAAGTTGCACTTCCAGCTATTGCTGATCTAATATGTTTTAAAATATACCCAAGCTTACTTTTACCATTTGTTGACACCTTGCTTGATTTCAGGTCAGTATTTCCTTATGCTACTGCTGTTTCATGATTTATTTACACTTGAGTAATTGATGTGGTTGAACTTACATTTAATGAGCTGATCCTTAACTTCTTCTTATTAGTAATTTTTGGGATGAAATTGATAGATATTACTTCTGATTTGTATAATATTTTTAGCCTTTATTGTACCTTATGTAGAGATCTTGCTTTTTCTTTTGTGATTATGTCCTAATAAAAATAGCATGTTGATTTTACTCTTTGCTATGACACTTATTTATATTTGGGCATTGATGAGCTCTTTTCCTCCTCTCTTTTTTTGCTTTATACTTACTTTTTAATTCTTCTTGGTAACTTTCATGCGCTGCTCAAGTTGTAGTTCTTCTTACATTTGTTTGTTCCTCGATTTTATTTCTTCTCTTTTTTATATAGGTACAAAATGACTCATGATTATGGCTTTCGATTAAGGGTTAGGACTGTGAAACTTGACGCTAAGAAACCAACTGGGTCTTGAGACATGCTGATTGAGATTTCTAATGATTGTAGGCATGTTAGGAGGCCTCACCTCCTAGGTCACAAACTTTAGATTCAATTGAAACACCATGTGATCTTTTGGAAAATTCCATCGTTGTGAAGCCTCTTATAATGCAAGGAGAAATGGTTGCTCCTTCAAAAAAGTCTCGTATAGTCGTGAAACAAACTCCTATTATGTTTATCCAATTCCTTAACTGTTAACCTGAGGTGATTATCCCTTCTAGAATTACTCAAATGGTGCCATTATGAGTTTAAACTTCCAAAATAAGGATACTTGCCAAGATCTAAAGAGTAATGATAGCTCCACCCCTTCTTTGTCTGTTAAGGAGGAAGATGATGTTAGGTTGGAGGCAATTGCTCAGGATGTAGTTTTGTTAGAAAGTGAGATCTTTTTTAAAGTTTTTCCTCTGGCTAATCCTATCTTAGGGGAAGATCTTTTACATATTCCTTATTAAGTAGCTATTACTCCTACTGAGAAGGTATATCTCTTAGTCATTGTTCTTCCTTTTTTCTTGACTTTAAGTGCTAACTCCTTTTATTCTGTCTTTCCCTTTTTACGCCAGATGAATTCTAAAGTAATATACTATCACTCATGGTATGCATCACACCACTGGTTTAAGAATTTTTCTCCCACTCATATAGATTTTCTAAGATAGTTCCCATTCTAATAGTTAGCTAGTTTCAACCCTATTATGATTCCTTAGGCATTGAAGTCTACATTGATAAAGTAGTGGTGACTTGAAACTCATACATTCCATTTTCCTATGGGTGAATAAGGAATCTCTTTGTTGGATGTGGAGATGTAGTGGGCTTCCCAACTTGGCTAAGGATTGCATTATCCTATCTTCCCGTAGTCCTATTTTCTCATAGGACAACCTAGCATTAATGGGTCTTGAAGCATCTTCCTCCTTGCCTTTTCCTCTCGAGGATGTACAAAAATATTGAGATGAAGTCAAGGTGGATGGGGCTAATTTGGATGCCATTTAGCAGGAAGTTCGAAATTTCTTGGTTTATCTAATCGATGCCCTTTTATGGGGATGTGGCTAGAAGTGTTGATCTTCAATAGTTGCATGTCTTGAGATATCTATCTTTCTGTGGCCCCATTAGATAGGGTTGCATGCTTTTGAGCCTTCTTTGATCAATATAGATGTAGTTAGTCAGCGAAGTAACAGTTGCTTAAGCATTTCTCAATTGTTCAGCATATATTTTCTTAACTTTTCCTCCTTTTTTTCCTTTGCATTATACTTGACTATAATTTTTTTATAGTTATATTTCTATGAGCATTTTATCGTTGAGCATCCTCAAAAAGATCTTCTAAATACTGTTTCTTGAGCAGTTGGTTAAGCTAAATCTCCTAAGCCTCATTCTTCTGATCATGTGGCGGTCTCTTATTAGCAAGTTACTAGCTTATTTCGTTTGTTTCATATTGTTTTGTTGTCATATACTAATCCCTTGCATTCTTTCTTGTTATATTTTTCCTTGAAGTTCCACCCTTGTCTCTACACGAAATGGATGGACAATCTAGCCATTAATGATGTTGTGGTAAAATTTATAGGCCATTTTTTGCTTACGGACAAAGTACTAATCACTTAGTATTTTGGGGATTTATTACTATGATAAGTGACCGATGAGAAGCGAGTTCCAATAGTCTTGGTTCACCATCCTTCAATAAGAACTTTAGTATCAATGGAGGAGTTCTGTAGTTATTGAAGACAGTTGGAGATTAGAAGACTTAGAATTGTACCATGAGGATTATGATCAATGGTATATTAAATGCAAAGGTAATTGTTGAGCTCCCAAACTTCTTTTGGTTGATCTTTATGAAGCTTCTGGTAGTGATATCCTAGCACATGCTAGGGCTATTGTAGGAACACATCTTTGAGAACCTCATATAGAGAACCTTGAAGGTGACCATGTTTGAATACTTTTACACTTTTGTGGTCACATTGTAATATTGTTAGTGCGGTTTGCTGGTACTAAACTTATTTTTTAAAATGTAGAAGTGTGTGGAATACTTTCTTTGTTTTATGGATATTGAGACAAACCATTTAAAATGACTTACTATATATAAGCCATCAGTTCAACATATTTTCAAGGGTGATTTGAGCATTTTTAATGGGCTAGTGGACAATGAAACCAAATCACCATGACAATCATGGGTCAAGTTCTTTCATTTGCCTTTTTCAGAGCATCCTTTGAGAATTCTATTGAAATTTTGGTCCAAAGAATTCTTTCACAAAAATGGTCTTTGCAAAATTGGTTGTTAAAAAGATAGTTTTTCTAGTCCTCTTGTAGATTATGATATAATGGTAGATAAAACATACTTTAATTTTATGTGAAACTAATAGATCTTGATCCTCTTTTCACAACTACATTTTATGAATATATTTATGGCCCTACAAACCTTTGATCTTGTTAGCATCATAAAGTACTTTGATTCCTTGTGTTGTAAATGTTTTATTTTCATGGCTTCATTTTTATATGTTGGTGTGTTTGTAGACCTAAACAACTTAATCCCATATACTTTCAAATTTTGGAGTTACCAAATGCTTTTGCTATATTTTTGCATGTTTGCCTCTCCTTTAATTTGGAGCAAGCCGCATCCTATACCCTTTTGGGTTTCCCATGTTCAAGTGTGAATTTTGTCTCCAACTGTTACATATTCAATGTCCACACCCCATGTGTCTTACAAGAAAATTTTGCATCTTCATGCACCTAAGGTCGAAGTCTCTCATACAGAGTTCCAATCCTTACGAGAAATTTCTTACTCCTACTCGTATCATGCTCTCCACTTTTATCTTCTGTGATCTACTCAGATCCATCAACCCTTTACACTTCTCGTACCATGCTTCTACTTTCTACTCAAATCTAGTGGCCTTTTCCATGAATCCTTTCAGCTTTTAGTTTGTAGGTTTTCAATCCCAATATCTTTGAAGATCGTTTTCCATTAATTCTTTTTTTCTTCTTCTAATCCTTAGATCTTTTTTACCACCTTATGATTTTATGAAGGACTTGCTATTTTTTAGTGGAAGACTTTACATGGGATAAAGAAGCTTGCCATCCCCAATATATTTTGGTCCATGTAATTTTGAAATCTATTAGTAATGGAAGCGGCCCCTTTGCCCCTATTATTTTGTCTTGGATTTTTGTACTATTTGGTTCAATTAGAGTCTACAGGATAGCTGGTTTACCTTTCTTCATATCTTTGTAGAGTGTTTTTTCACTCTTAATTTTCATGAAGCTAGGCTTCCTTCTATTTTTTCGACATGGGCTCATCTATTGGGTGAATAACTTGCATCTTTTTAGCCTCTTTGTGAATTATGATTCTTTGTGCATGGATCTTCTTATCTTCAATGAATAACATGTCTTCATCATTTTACTAGTTAATCATGAGCCTCTGCCACCTTCGAAGTCCTATCTATTGAAATTTCTAGATATTAAATCTGCGGTTAGCACATTTTACTTTATTTTGGATTTTTAGAATAGAATTTCTACCCTTTTGTGTGCTTATATACCAAAAAGATCTTTTGAATGTAGAAATTGCATAATCTTGAAAGGTTATCACTTAGGAGGTGCCAATCAACAATATCAGTTGGCTGCGGATGAGGAATGAGGTCTAAGCTTATAAGAATGACCTTATGTGGAGGATGATTTTTCAGAAAGAGGGTAGTGCTAAAAAGCTCTTATGCTTTGTTGTTGTCATTTTGGATATATTGAGGGGTAGCTGAGAATTTGTTGTTATTTTAGGTCATTAGACTTAAGAAAATGTTTAGGTGTCATCCTGTTGTTTGTTATTTTTTAAGGGTAAAATTTCTTAACGAAGTTTGCTCACACAATTTTATCTTTTTCAGCATCTTTGAATCTAGAAATGGCTAAAGCTCCATTTGATAATATCTTAGTAATAATCCACGAGCTCTTCCAATTAGGCCTAAATTTGCGTTTCTTATTCTTAGGATAAATAAGTAGAATTTTCTTTATAACGAGATCACCCTCGTGGAAATTTTTGGACTTTACTATCTTGTTGTGGACTTGTGCTATTTTTTCTTGATTACTTGAGTATGATGGAGCACTTAGATTCTTTTTTTAATTGAGTAAGACCAATATGTACCTCAAAAAGTCGTGAAAGGTCAAATATTAGCAGACTTCATGGCATCTCATCTTCTTAAAGAAGAGCTTCCTATTTTGGAAAGTTTACCTGAGGAAGAAGTTTTCTTTGCAAATGACAGCCCTACATGGAAATGTATTTCCATGATAAATGAAAGGCATCTAGAGCTATTGTCGAGATTGTCATAGTCTCACCTCATAAGGACTTATTCCAATACTCATACTTTCTTGGAAAAAGAGAGACAAATAATGAAGCTAAGTACGAGGCTTTATCATCAATGCAGAGCTTCTCTTGCACTTGGACATTTTATTCGTATATATATTAGAGACTTGTAGTTGGTAATAGAGCACTTAAATGATCAATATGGGGTGCATTAACGTCATTTTTGGAAATATTATGATAGAGTTTAGACTGTACTTGTAAATTTTGAGATTATTTCTATTAAGCATGTTCCTCATTTAGAAAACATCGTTGCTGACACTCTTAACATTAGCCAGTATCCTCGCCTTCAATAAGCTTGAGGATATGACAATTTGAGTGCAAATACTAAAAAAAATGAAGATCTCCAAATCAACTAAGTTGGATGAAACATGTCCAATGCCCTCGTAAAAAATGATTACTGTCATGTACCCATTCTCAACTACCTCAAATATGATATTTTTGCCAAATGACCCCAATGCAAGAAAAGCACTTCGAAGGATTTTTTTGTGTTGACACGAATTATATTGGATTGCTTTTGATGGCCTTTGGCTTTGTTACATCAATAGAAAAGAGATTTACTAGGTTCTCTAAGAAACACATTCTAGTGAATGTGATGCGCACCAATCAAGGCAACTCCTCTATCATAGGATTAAGACGTTAGGTTGTTATTGGTGTACAATGGCCCAAGATTTGATTAAATTTGCAAATGTAAAGCTTGTGTCAAATGCATGGTGAATTCATCATGTTCTTACCTTAGAGTTATTTTTGGCACCTATCTAATGGCCTTTCTCTTAGTTGGCTTTGATATTATTTTTCCAATCAACCCATCATCATCTAAAAGACACTTATACATTTTGGCCGCCATGGATTATTTTTCTAAGTGGGTAGAAGTTAAGGCTTATAAAAGATTGTGAGCACAAGAGGTGATTAAGTTTATTAAACATAAGATCATTTACCGTTATGGTGTCCCATGTCAAATTACCTCAAATAATGGCACATCATTCAAGAACGATAAACTAGACTAACTTTGCCTTTAAGTTTGGAATCAAATAAGTATTTTCTTCTCTAAATTATCCACAAAAAAATGGCCAAGTTGAGATATTCAATAAGGATCATTCAAATTCTCTAGAGAATTATGGTGGAAAACAAGCTTAATTTGCATGATATGTTGCCTGAAGCACTATGGCCTTATAGAACCATGTACCAAACTACAATCGGTGCATCACCTTATTTGCTTTTTAGGGTTGAAGCAATCTTGCCGGTAGAAACCCAGTTAGCATCCTTCTGAGTCGTTATTCATCTGTGGTCAACTATTGAGCAACAAGCCAAGCTCTACATTGATGAATCAAAGGATTGGAAAAAAAGTGAATTCAAGTCTAACAACAAATTGAAACTTTACCCGGCTCGAGTGGTCATGGCGTACAACAAAGTCTGCGACATCACATATTTAATAAGGGTGATTTGGTGCTATAGCTGCGAATAGAGCTTATGGCCAGGGGTAAACTTATTAGCAAGTTCAAGTCTAAGTGTGAAGGACCCTATATCATCGAGAAGGCTTATGAAAATGGCACATAAAATTATGGATTGTGAAAGCTAAATCCAAATAACGATAAATGGAAATTACTTTAAAAAGTATCATCCATAATTCCAAGCCTCAAAGCATTTACAAGGCAATTACAAATCAAAATTTTATAAAAGTCTCTCATAAAGAAAGAAGAAACTCTACAATGGCTTGGAGATGGTTTATCCTATCCACTAAAGGGATTGTGTATACACAAATCTCTTTCCCCTTAGTGTTTAAGGCAATGAGTTCTAGATCTTATGAAGCAATTCTCGCTATGTACAAGTTAACCTCAGCTTGGAGTTTACTGGAAGCTGAAATCAATATGTTGGATTCTCTTCACTATTAGTACCTTGGCCAAGCACTACAAAAACCAAGAATGATGTCTAGGACAAATGAAAAAAATGTTAGTCATTGAACTGGCAACAGATGAAAGAGAAGAAATCAACAAAGGGGTTTACCATCGAAGTTTGCAACATCTTATATACCTAAGAGGCAAAAGCTCAATCAAAATAGATACACAGGCATTAGCTTTGTCCGCTCTATCCTCTTTCAAAAGTTGCAAAGCACTTTCGCATTCGACTTTCTCAACATGCAAGCTTTAGCTTCACATGTCTCACTTATTGCTCATAATTATGTTTTTAGAGTGAGTGTTAGGGGCACTCTACTCCTTAGAATATCTAAAAGGGGAACATGCAAACAAAGTGAAAGAGTATAACTTCCTTTATCACCCACCATGGATTGAGTGGTTACATAGTCCTTTCTTAATGGGCCATTTATCAACTTTATGGTAGAGCTTCCCTTACATAGATTGATCATTTAGGTACAAGGCGATTGTGTGCGTAATTTCCTCAACATGGAAATAAGGAATGTTGTGGGTGTTTCTACTCATTGTTCAACCCATTCGATCAGATTTTGATGATTTCCAATCACACCGACTCTATTTGGCTGTAGCTCACCACATCAGGGTTGTTCCTTAAATTGAGTTGCCCAAGAATTCCCAGTCGCACATTATGGGTTTTATGTCTAAAGCGATAGTTTGCTTACTTGTTATAGACCATTAGCCTACTTCTTTGTAGCCAACTCGATTCAGCTTATTTCACCTATGTATTCCAAGTGATTACTTCTGTTGATCACCTAATTTTGAACGTGTTGATTCAGTAGCTTGATCAAATCAAGATTACTAGATCGTTGTGGCATTGTCAACCCTTATTACATGCTAGAGGCATAGGCTTGCTTAATTTAGTAAGTTGTTGATCTAGGTAGTTGGTTGGATTCCTAATCATTGGCTTGTGACAACTACAACATTCTCACACCAAACTATTTTCTTATCTCACAACTTATATCACTAAAGGTCATCTTGACAATGTCAGGCTTGCTCTCTCATATACTGGATTATCAACTTTGTAGATTATTGCTTGCTTGCTATCAAATTTTCCTAATAAGATCACTTAGCTAGTTTGTGCAACAAATTTCTTAGGTCCTAAATCATCGACTTTGCTGAGTGTAGTCATCAAACCTCCCAGAACAAAGTGCAACTTGTACTAATGTTTCAAGATACTATGCTTAATTATGAGTAAGATCATTTAACATCCTAATTTATTGAAGCTTTAGAGAATTATTGGAAATAAAATCATATTATTTCAAGCAATTCTGCAAGGAGAAGGAATGGATATAAGCCTATAATGGGCCCACCTTTCAATATTTCAAGAATTACACCTTCGCATGAGGATCGCAACAACAATATTCCTGTTAGGGCATTTGATGAGGAATATTTCAGTATTGTAGGTTCCAATGCAATTGATTCAAATTAATTATAATTATTTTTAAGCCAAGCAACGCAAACACCAAGGTGTGTGCACTAAGATGAAATACATCATATGATGCATGAAGTTCCAAAACCAAGCCATGGATGTGAAGGTTGGCCATATCTCCTCCCAAAATTCCAACTAAGCATTTAATGTACATAGAGAGAGGAAGCAATGTAATAAGTTGTGATCCATGGCAACTTTGATTAAAAATGCCATGTAATCACAACATGGAGAGAACAAAAACATGATGGATGGATTAAATCTCAAACAAAAATTATGAACAATTTGGTTCTTATTATTATGGCCATTTGATATAGCATCAATGAGAAATTGATCTCACGCATGTAAAGTAAACACTTGTGAATGGAGATGTGAAGCAAGTTCGGTCATGTCTCCTCCTAAGACTCAAACCAAGCATTTAATGCACATGAAGAGAGAGAAAGGGAATCAATTTTGACACATGACAACCTTTGATTTGAATTCCATGTAATGACAATATGTCAAGGAAAAAGCAAGATGAATGGTTTAAATCTAAAAATAAAAATTATGAATGATTTCAATTTCATCATTATGACCATTTGAATGGCATCTATGATAAATGATTTTCGCATATGTGAGACAAAACATGTACAAGGAAGGCATGCTATGACCTTTGAAGAAAGTTGTTCTTGATGTAACAACCTAAGCTCTCCCTCAAGCATGTAAAAGCAGGCAAATAACATGACTATTATCCTTGTTACTCAAATCAACTACAAAAATGGTGGAAAAGTTACACTTATAATGTGAAGGAAGTAGCTAACGAGAAGCGGACATGTGGCTAGTGTTGGAAACAATTATTAAAATTGAATGAAAATACCCAAACCATGTGTTTTGATAATTAAACAACACAATTTGAGTAAATCTTAGCTACTAATATTTATTGTGCAGTGTTTAAGGTTACGAAAATGAAATATGCAAAGTATGATAGATCAAGTTGATCTCCAAGTTGACTCCGATATCGACTTAGGTCAAGTCGACTTTAGACTTCAAATGTTGATTTTAGGACAGTGTTGAAATTGAGGACTTGGACATACTGAAGTTGCTAATGAAGTCGACTCCACTTGCGACTTGGGTGAAGTCGCAGACGAAGTTGACTCTAGTATCGACTTCAAACAGCTTTTTCTTTCCAGTGTTGATTTTAGGTTGGAACAAAAGTGAAGTCATAGACAAAGTCGACTCCACATGCGACTTGGGTGAAGTCGCAGGCAAAGTTGACTCCAACTTCAACTTCAACTTGAAGAAGACAGATTTTGTCAAAGTCAATAACAAAATCAAGTTTAAGACAAATTTGAGATAAGATGAATATGAAAGACAACCTTGACTTCTCAAATCATATGAATAAGAAGATCACCTTAAAAGAAAAACAAGACACATAAAGACAATCAAAGCTATAAGGCGATTACAAGTTCAAGATCATCAAAAAGGATTTCTGAACCTAATATGAAAGAATATTGTTCTCAAAGATGCTCCAAGAAATCAGAACACAAGAAAATAAGAAGTTAAGTAAGCAAGGCACTCCAAAGATTTCAAGTTCAACTAGAAAGCTGAAGAAGTGAAGTCGCACCCGAAGTCGACTTCACCTGCAACTTGGGTCAAGTCGAGGACCAAGTCGAAAAGAAGACGAAATTGGGAACTGAAGAGCATCTGAAGTCGCACACGAAGTCGACTCCAGCATGCGACTTGGGTGAAGTCACACACAGAGTCGACTTCACCTGCGACTTGGAAGCGTAACGTTCAAATTCTTGAATGTTAGCTTATTTATTACGCGCCAACCACTTCTCCAACGTTCAAAATTCTCCCTCTTCTATATATAGACACTCAAGCAAACGTGGATATATACAAGTAAGAGCTAAAAAATAAGAAAGAAGTGCTACTAAGAGTTTTATCTCACTTTCTTCTACAATTGAGTGATCTAGATACTTTCAAAGGAAGAACGTTCTTCAAAGTTGTTGTTTGCTTCAACGCAATACGATTCGTTGCTTCTACAAATTCTTCCTCCAGCTGAAACTTGCTACGCAAATCTATAAAGTGTAGATTTCTTCTATTTCATCTTATTATTTGGTGCTTGGTTTGATTTTGGTGTTTCAAACCAAACTATAGAAAAGTAGAGTTGTGATTGGAGTGGAATTCGTCACCTACTTGTGCTATTTGTTGTATACGCCCCCTAGAGCTAGAATCTAGAAGAGAACGGAGGCTCTGGTTGTATATGCCTTTTAGAGCTAGAATTTAGAAGAGAGTGGAAACTGTAGTTGTATTCGTGGAATACATAGTGGAACCCAAGTCAGAAGGGAATGTGAGCTTGGAAGAGTGGAGTAGGGAAAGGTTACCCGAACCACTATAAATCATGTCCACTGTTTTTCATTTTCGCTTTCATTATCTTACTGCTTTCTATTTGTTTCATTAAAGGGGTTTAAACTAAACTGAGGTAAAATCTCTAATTAAAGTTTTAAATTTTTAAATACCCAATTCACCCCTCCCCACTTGGGTAATTGCCATAAACTTGGGACCAGCAGGTAGTAGCAATTGTAACAAAATACTAAAATGAATAGCTTGCTTGGAAAGAAAGCCATGCATCGCACGCGGAATAGGAGTTCCAGAATAATAGTTTCTTAGAGGTCAATATATTTATACCCATGGATTACCCACCCAAGCTATCCATGGCATATAAATACCCTCCTTGGGCATTCATTGTACATAACATACAACCCAAGCTCTCAAGCCTATCCAAGAGCCCTCCTTAGCTCTCCTTTCTCTTCCTTTGAGCCTTCCTTAAAAAAATATATGTTTCCCAACACCCTTTAAAAAATCTTTTCCATCTTTTAGCTCAAAATAAAAAGGTAGAAAATTTGTACTTTACCCCATATGGATAATCTTTGACTAGCGGATGACTTGAACTGCAAAGTTAAGTATTTTCCTACTTTTTTTCATAAAAATCATTTCTATTAGAATTTTTCACTTCACCGAATATTGTGATTGGCAGATGACTTAAAATGTGGAGTTAAATATTTTCTTCCTACTTTTCATAAAAATCATTTTCACTAAATTTTTTTTACTTAACCCCATATATAATCTCCAATTAGTGGATGAATTGAAATGTATAATTAAGTATTTTTCCCCTTGTTTTCATAAAAATCATTTTCATAAAAAAGAATTTTTTTGACTTTGTGCCATGTGGATAATTTTTTATTAGCAAATGACTGCTTTGTTTTCTAAAAAAATCATTTTCAGTTCACACTTATCCTCATATTTTTTCAACCTACTTATGTGCCTAAATAAAGCCACTGTGCTATGATGTTAAAATAAAATCATAAAACTCCACCTCATTTTCACAATTTGAGCAATTAGATCATGATGGATCTACATGATGATTCTATTCTTACTTTAGCAAAAAATTTCTATAGTAGACCTAATGCTGACATTTTACTCTCACGTGGGGAATACGCATAATCTATAAGACCCACTAAATGATAGGGATTTATAGATATGTAACATTTAAAAAAAGGGGAAAGCCTTTTTACATTAAGAAACTATAAGAATTCTCTTCTTCAGTCAAGTCTACAAACATATTAGATCTATTGCAATTTGTACATGTGTATATTTCATGTAGCTTACATCTAAAAACTAGGCAAGCAATTTGAACTCATGCCTTTCCATTGGATCCAATTCAACTTATTTGAGCCCATTTTAGTCTATTTGGGTCCAAAGCATTTGATTCAATCCACTTCAGGCCCACTTGGGTTCACAACTTTCTAGTAAACTCAATCCGGCCTAAAGCCTCCTAGTTGAGCCCAAAATCATCCAATAAGCCCACTTGGGCCTTAAACAGTCAATTTAGCCCAATTTGGCCTGCTCGTACCCATTCGGCATGTCCATTCGGGCCCAAAATCCTCAAAAGTACCCTAATGAGCCCAAGAAACTCAGTTGGGCCCAAAACCCTTCAACAATCTCATTTGAGCTCAAAACCCTCCAGTATGCCTAACTGGCACAAAATTTTCTAATCGGCTCAAAGCCCATGAAGATAGTTCAAATCGGCGCAGTTGGGCTTAGAACTTTTTAATAGGTCTAATGGAGCTTAAATCTTTCCAATAAGCCTAATTAAACCCAAAACTTTTTAATAAGGTCTAGAAGTATCTAATAAACCCAATTAGGTTCAAAACTCTAGTAGGCCTAATTAAGCCATAATTCTCTAGTCGAGCACAAACCCTCAAAGATAGTCCAAACTGACCTGGTTGGGCTCAGAACTTTTCAACAGGCCTAGATGGGCCCAAATCTCTTAAGTTTAAACAAGCCCAATTGGATTCAAACTTGTTTCAATTAGCCCAAATGGACCAAAACACATATCAAAATTTGATTGAATTGCCCAATTTTCAATCAAGAGGTTGTATTTAAGCACACTGGCTTACTATGTAAATTCAAAAACTAAGTGCAGGAGGCGCTGACTTCTTGTGTAAATTCAAAAGTTGAATATAGGACATGATAGTTTGTTGTGTAAAATTAGAAGTTGAGTGCGCATTGATAATTATTGAAATTTTCATATAATTTCATAGTAAATTCACACCTTTAAGTATAAAAAAATTAATTAAATTCAGATTTTACGTAAAATTTCATGAAAACTATACTTTCCACAAAATCTTTAATTTTTCTTTAAAATGAGACATTTTACATTAATGTATAAAAATATGATAATAATTTATAAAATCGCACATGTTAAGAAGAATTAAATAAGTTAAAAAAATTAACTTTGAAATACGTATAAGCCTACTAATATAACGGTTTAATTTGGTAAATCAAATATATATCATTACCATTGTATTTAAAGATATGGGTACAAAGTGGACTACTATATGTAAAATAAATAGATTTCAAGTTAATCTTAAAATACTTGAGTTTATGACTCGAAAATGGAAATTATAAATATTTTAAAATTTACAATATTGTGTAAATAGTTTAAAAATAATTTAACAACATCTGTAAATCCATTGAGATAATTAAAATAGAGTTCGAACTTAATTAATGATTTAAATTATTAAAACCACCATTGCACGTGCACAGGATCACGCACACAGCCCGAGCACCGGTTTGGTGCCCCATATTCCCCAATTCCTCTTCCACGGTTGCCCGCCGCATCTTCGCCTCATAAGCTGGCAAAAACATGAAATAACAATTGGCCAAGCAGCTACCATATGAGTTATTGAAAAATCTAGAAGCCCTAAATTCAGCACCCAATTGTAAGCCACAACCAAGCTACCCATCGAACAAAGCTCCAAGCCAACCGAAAACCTAAAAATGGAAACCGTCATTGTTAAAATCCAATAGAAACTCCATTAAATCATACCCATAAGAAGCCACGATCAGTTGTAAAGCATTGGCTCACGGCAGAAATCTCACGGCCAATCTCCATTTCCCTTCTCTAGTTTCGACAGATTTCGGCAGCCACAACATCTTCTGTCCTCTTCTCCTACAGATTCCAACCCCATCCTTTCTCCCATCTCACCAGCAGCAAGAAACCCAAAATCCCAATTCGCAGCTCCACTTTCAACTCAATTCCTAAACCGACGAGAGCCATTTTCATTAGGTTAGCATGTTGTAACCTCACCAGCAAAACAGTAGCCCCCACAAAATCAATAGCCGCCATGCACCTTTTCCCCTGCTCTAAGCCACCAATTCCAAATCGTCACAGTATCATGGAATCCCACATCGATGGTTGGGAACGCATCTCAACCGTAGGACACTTATAAAATAGGGGGTCCCTCACACTTTGAACACAAAAAAAGCTCCCTAAGGTGGACTTGTTGTGGGACCTACCAACAAGTGAGGGCAAGCAATAAAATTCCTATGGTGGAGATCTGATCTTCGCTTTGGGTGATGTAATTTTTTTATAGTTTGATGTAGTTGTTGCAATTTTAATTTTTAGATCAGATTTATTGTTTTATTTAATATTATTTTTTTGCTTTGTGATTTTAGATTAATTTTAATGCATTTGCATTTATTGCTTTCATAGATTAAAATGTTGTTTCTGTAACTTTTAGTTAGTTTCTTAGAATAGATTTAATTAAGTCATGATTAATTGCAATTTCTTTCTTTCTATCTTCTTTTTTTTAATTTCTCTCGCTCTCTCTCTCTCTCTTCCTCTCTAATTTTCTCTCTTTCCTCCTTTTTCTTTTTTCTCTTTCTAATTCATATCTTCTTTCTCTATCTCTTTTCTATTCTCTCTACCTTCTTTTATCTTTCTCTCTCTTATTCCTCTCTCATCTCCCTCTAATTTCTCCCTTCTCTCTTTCCTTTCTTCTCTTCTCTCTCTTCTTTCTTAAAGTATATTAGTTTTAAATAATTCGAAACCTTATCTCCTCTTTGTAGATTCGTCCCAACTCACAATTATCATACTTTATCTTCCATATAGTGTTAGCTTTAATGTATTTTAGTTAATTTTAATTGAATTAGTGATCATAGTGCTCTGAATGACAAGCACTTGGCTTACATAAATTGTTGGCGCTATTTCTGGGGAGGCGTATGAAGATATGAATTGTTTTATTAGTTGTTTTAAATTCTCTTTACTTGCTTTTAGTAATGTAATCTTTGTTATTTACTCGTTTCTTTGCTTTCTTTAATTTACTGCATTAGAAAATTTTAGATTATCATTTTCAATCTATTTCTAATCTTACTTAGCGATCGTTTACTAAGTTGGATCCCTAGTCTAGTTAAATTTTTGTCCCACAACTAGAGGTTGATGTTTAGGCTAGAGTTTAAGGGTAAAACCTTAGTGGATTTGTGATTATTTAATTAAGACATCGTAAAACCAAGGGGACTCTCCCATAATCTCACCTCTTACTTGGCCAACCAAATGAAGTGTTACAGAATTTAATTGCACCTTAATAATTTTCAAAACATGAATTACTACTTTAAAAAAAATTTAAAAAATTAGAAAATTAAAATTTAAGAATGAAAACGAATTTGTTGATCAGCAATTAAGAAAGTTAGATCAAGTGAAGCAAAAGCTTAATTTTTACTTGCCAACCAAATTTCAAATAGTTCATTCTTAAACACATAGATTCCTTTGCAAACAGAATATTCTAATGTGGCTCAATTTTCATCCTTTTACTAAGAAGAAAATCAGAATTTTTAAGAATTTTCCGCCCCTGATTGTAGTTCATTTCCAAATACATGTAATTTAGGATGGATGAACACATCTAATTCTTCTTGGACAAATCAACACATGCAACCTTATGCAGTTGATCTTCCTTATTTACAAACCCAATATTTACAACCCTCATAGCCACCTATCCAAAGTAAAATTTCAAATTATCAATGTCAATCCAATTTTTATGAAAATACATATGGGCCACATGAATATCCTAAAGAAAAATTTTCACCGCCTCAACATTATAACCAATATTCTTTTCAAACTTACAATTATAATGAGAAATTTAAAGAATTGAAATAATTAGTCATCAATAACTGTCTGATATAGAAAATGAATTTTCAAAGTATCAATATCGATTTGACCATAACAAAAATATATATTTGCAATCAAGTGCACCATAAGAGAATTTTTTAGATTTTCCATTATATCAGCATAATGATAAATAATTTTCTTAAGATCATCTAGAATTTCAATCAAAATAATTAATACAAAAAGTCACATTTCAAGGATGAGGTAACATAACAATTGTATTCTTACAAAATGGTGAAATTCAAATATGAAAAGATTTATATAACCCACAAGAAAACCCACAATACAAGAATGCAAAATGGTGGAAAAATATTAAAAAATTCAATATTACAAATGAAAAAAAATTATTGAGATTGAGCTTGAAGAAGAAAAAAATTGAAGAGCATGTTGAGGTTGAAGTCAGAATAGTTGAAAAGGAACAAGACATAATTGATGATCTGGATAGGTTCCAACCCACTGATCTCTTTTCACATAATAAATTAACCATAACATTAGGAAATGGTGAAATCATAGAAAATCTATATACCTCCCTTGTAAATAGCGAAATTTCCTCTCTTCAAATTCAAGAAAATAATAAGAGAATGAGGAAGAAGTAATCAAAGATAAGTTGGGGGGAGGTAATAATGATCAAGGAAATGTTGAGAGAAACAAAAAAGATGTAAATATCATTAAGGAAATTAAATATAAATACACTGAGGATAAATTGTGGGCAGGAACTTAAGAACCAACTATCGTTCAAATTCAATCAGACCAATCATTATCAGAAAATATTGAGGAGAGCAATGACAAATATATTGATAAAGATCAAAGTCAAATTGATGTTCATGTGAGAGATAAAGAGTATATCGAGGATAAGTTGGGGGGAGAGAAAAATGAAAAGGAAATGATCAATAGAAGTTGTCGTAGTCATATTTTTATAAAACTCCTTCATTAAAGCTAGATAAATAGCTCGATTTTCTTGAAGTAGATTATATCAACCCATTTTGTAAAGATAATTCTTTACTTTTGCCCCTTTATTCTAAAAAAATTACACATCAATGTCTTTCATTTACCATTGTCCTTTTTATCTATATTAACTTTTCCTCATCTAATACAGACTTCTTGACATCTTGTTTCTATTGTCTTTCGCTTCTTATTTTGGGCCATAAGATGGATATAAAACTAAAACTATAAATTTTACTTGTTAAAAATTAATATATAAAGGAATTTAATAACTCAGCAAGTAACACACAAGAAAGCAAAGACTATAAGAATAATACATCCACAATTTACAACTGAGCATCAACTTCAGAAATTAACTCTACTGGTTTTGCTACATGAACTTTGGCCTCATTAGATGTTATTTCCAACCGATCTCATGTTACCTCAACAAGTGGTTCCTTTGTAGATTTGAAACATTGTACAAGTCAAAGCAATGATAGTACCTGCCTCTTTGAACTAGCCTTAGCACCGCTCCATATATGGGAGAACAATATGCTAGCTATGTTTTATATTGGGAAAAGACCTCACTTAAAAGCTTTCCTCTATATTTTCTTCCAAAAGTTGCCCTTCAATTAGCTTGATCAAAACGGCATGCTATTTCTTATTTGGCGTATGTATAGTGCAATAGCACAACACATTCCCTGATGGTCATCTTAATGTGTACAAATTTTCTCTATCTTATAAGGCTTTTCCATCTTAGTGAGATATAGAAGTTTTCTCTAAATTATTGATAATATTTTCGAAAATATCCTTAATTTCTCCTAAATATGAGAATAACACATTCCATCTTTAGAATCCCTAATTAGCAAAAATTATTAGCTAAACATTCACCATTATCTATGATACTGCAAACACTAGTGTCATTATTATGGTATAAAGTATTGAAATATTCATTGACAAGTAGAATATTAAACTCAAAATTTCATGAGTAAATTTTCAACTTGAAATTTTGTTCAATTTATGATTCCTTTGCATGATATATGAAAAAATTACATGCATATGTTGTTCATTGCTAAAAAGAAGACAAATGCATTGACTTTATAGCTATTATAATGGTCACGTTGCTATTGCTCTTACCAAATTAAATGTATCTTCCTTTTATACATTTGGTGTGCAGCTAGTGAGCTGGCTAACCTTAGATTTTCAAGTCCAAAAAATATCTTAGTATCTTAAGTGATGGGAAAATTGCTAGCTCCAAACTTGGTGATGAACTACATCCTCTATTAACCATGCAAAGGCAACTCTTGTTGGAGAGAAGTCTTTGGATGGTATCATAGGTGTGGATGCCACAAGTTTTATTAAGGATTCAGTAGATTTCTTTGGAAAGCGAATAGAGTAAACAAGCAGGTGCATCTTCTTCTACATGAAACCTTAAAGCAATGAAATATGGAGAAATAGAGAACTTACCAAAAATCACTGTCGTGTTTGGACAAAGAAAATAAATGCAGAAAAAATCCTACAAATTTCTCTTCTTCTACCCCTTCTTACTTACCTCTTAACTTCTTCTTCCTACCTACTGCTCGATTTCTCTTCTCCTTCTACCTTTTCTTATTAGAAATATTTCATGTTAGCCCTTCTGCTTGGGGATTTCTTGAAAATATTTCCATGAGCTCTTTTACATGAGAACTTATAGGCAATTTTTGCTCTCAACCCCTTAGACAAGACACGTGTCACCCCCTTAGTGGACTATTAGAAACCAATAATTTTAACACTGTCACAATCTGCTTTTGATACAAGGTTGCCCTTTCAATGAATTCCCTTTGTAAAAGAAAAATTTTCACAGAAAGGAAAAATATGGGTATATCCCCAACAAATCACATCTCAAGCTTTAGAATGGAATTCTTCATGAGTTTCTTGCTTGTTGTTAAGTCAAGACTTGTACTACCTTGGCTTCTTAGGAGCATTTGGTGCAGAGATTTTTTTAGGATGGAGGAATGCTAAATGAATTTGCTTCATGAAACAAGTGTTAGAAAACATGATTTGGGTTGAAAGGATTTATAGTTAAAGTATATAAAATAAATTAGGATCAATAAATAACTATAATATTCTATACATACGATATTAAGATTTATATAGAAAATCCTTTGATATAAAAGGAGAAAACCATGGGTGAAATTACAACTCACTATGATAAACAACTTAACAAAAATACAAATAGAATGACATCCCAAATAAAAGCACTAAGAATCTATTAAATTTTTAATTGATATGCCTATAAATAGGACTCTTAAGGATACTTATGCAAAATCAATATACACTCTCTTGCGTATTCACCGTGTATTCTTACATAAAAAACACCATGCAAAGAACCTCATATGTAAAATATAATACACAAATCATAACAATCTCCACTTTGGATTGAATTTTGCACACAAATCTTAAAAATCTCAACTTTGGATTGTATTTTAGATACACCGAACTAACTCACAAATAAACCTTATTTTAAACTATTTTATAACTCATCAATTAATTCATTAGTAATCATGCTTTAACATAATATAATGTCATTGTTGGTCCTGAGTTGATGGCAATTACCCTAGAGGAGAGGGGTGAATTGGGTATTTAAAATTTTAAAACTTTAATTTGAGATTTTACCCAGTTTAGTTTAATTCCCTTTAATGAAAAAAATAAAAAGCAATAAGATAATGAAAGCAGAAATGAAAAACAGTAGACAAGATTTATAGTGGTTTGGGCAACCTTCCTTACTCCACTCTTCCAAGTTCACACTCCCTTGTGACTTAGGTTCCATTATGTATTTCGCGAATACAACTAGAGTCTTCACTCTCTTCTAGATTTTAGCATTAGGGGTGTGTGTACAACAAACAACACAAGTAGGTGATGAGTTACACTCCAATCACAACCCTACTTGTTATATCTTGGTTTGAAACACCAAACTTAAACCAAGCACCAAAATAAAATAACAAGATAAAATAAAAGAAATTTACACTTTACAGATTTGTGTAGGCAGTTTTAGCTCGAGGAAGAAATCATAGAAGCGACGAATCGTTCAGTGTTGAAGCAAACAACAACTTTGAAGCTTATTCTTCCTTTGAAAATGTATAGATCACTCAATTGTAGAGAAAAGTGAATTGAAACTCTTAGTAACACTTCTTTCCTCTTTTTTAGCTCTTACTTATGTGTTTTCACGTTTGCTTGAGTGTCTATATATAGAGGAGGGAGAATTTTGAACGTTATAGAGTTGGTTGGCGCGTAATAAATGTTCCAACGTTCAAAAATTCGAATGTTATTTCCCCAAGTCATAGGTGGAGTCGACTTCGTGTGCAACTTCACCTAAGTCGCATGCTGGAGTCGACTTCAGATGTGACTTCGGCTATGCTTCAGTTTCCAAGTTTGCCTTCTAGGTCGACTTGGTCTGAGACTTCACCCCAAGTCAATCTTGGAGTCGACTTCAGTTGCGACTTGGCTTCTTTCCCTTGCCAAGTCTACTTAATCCTTCTTGAGATGTCTCTTGCTTGCTTAACTTATTCTTCATAAGTGTTCTTTTTTTGATTTTCAATACTTGGAGTTCATTCGTATAAAAGTTCTTTAGCTTTATGTCTAGAAAGCTTGAATCTTTATATGCATGAACAAGATCAATATATATATATATATATTGATTAGATTGGTTGAATTCATGTGTCTTGCTTGCTTTGGACTTGGATTAATATTCATATATTTCAAGTCGACTTGGTCTTCAACTTGACTAAAGTCTATCTTGAAGTCGACTTATTCTTCTATTTGACTTCTGAAAATTTGCCCTGTGAACCTAAACTCGATGCCAGAGTTGACTTGGCTTGCGACTTCACCCAAGTCACAAGTGGAGTCAACTTTATGTGCGAATTTGGCAGCTTTGCCATCCAATTTCAACTCTAGAAGGAAAGTGTCACTTGAATTCAATACTGGAGTCGACTTGGTTTGCGACTTTGCCCAAGTCGCAAGAGGAGTCGACTTCGTCTGTGACTTCGAGAATTCTTGCTCCTAAGTTCAACTCTGGATAGTGGATGACCTTTGAAGACGAATATGGAGTTGACTTGTGAAATCGACTTGGCCCAAGTCGATGTCTAAGTCAACTTGGAGATCGACTTGACCTGTCATACTTTGTATTTTTTATTTTTATATCCTTAAACAATACACAAAACACATTAGTAGCTAATACTTACTCAAATTGTGTTGTTAATCATCAAAACACATGCTTTGGATATTTTGCATTTGATTTCAACAATTGTTTCTAACAATCTCCCCTTTTTTGATGATTGGCAAAATCAATTTGAGTTTATATCTTCCAATATGTCATTTTATCCTATTTTGACATTTTTTGGATAATCATAAGTCATTTACCTTTTGAAATTGTCATATATATTTCATTTTCATCATTTGCATTTATTGTTTCAAATAATCACAAGTTAAATTTTATTTAAAACAATCATTCAACCATTTAAAAATAGAACATTAATTATTAGAGCAAACATAATAAATCAGATCATAAAATAGAGCATTTGTAATTAGAGAATAATTCAAGTGATAATAAACTTTGCAAAAGTAATCAGAACACAAACAAACTTTTTATAAGCAACCTTTTCATGTATGATCAAAAAGTTTCATATAAGTTTCAAATGCAAACGAAACCTATATACAAGCTACCCAACCCAAAATCCTAAAAATCTAAACTCAAAACTCTCAAACTTCTCCCCCTTTTTGTCAATCGAGCAAATAAGGGTTGACTCGAAGAGCTTCAGTGAACTGGAATGCAGAGATAGGATATGGAGTAGGGTGAACAAGTCGAATGTGGGCCGAGGAGTAAAAAGATGAGACTAGAGCAGTGTGGGATCTCGATGAACTGATCCAGTATCAAAGGTATCAAGCTTGGGGATAGATTGATGACGATGGATTCCGAATGCTAAGTGATAACGGATGGTTCGGAGCTCCCTATCCATGCGATCCTGTCGAGAATGCATATCCATGATAGCATGTAGGACCTCGGCAATCTGACTTGTCATCCGGTCCTCTAGCTGCTCCAGGTGATCTCGAAGGGCCTGAACTAAAGTATCCCGAGATGGTGGCTGTGGTGCTAGGTCTGGAATCTTAGATGCTCTAGGAGAGCAAGACCCATGTGACATCGGCGATGCAGGCTCCTCGGGTGCATCCTATGGTGGAGCAGGTTGTGCCTCTGATGATGGCAGAGGCTACTCCCCCTCAACTTGTGCATCTCTAGCTTCTTCTAAAGCGGGTGCACCTTCTTCTGCTTCAGCCTGGAGTTGATTTACATTGATCTTCATTCTTTTGATCAATACTTTGTTGATTGCGCTCGTAGGTTTTAACACCTCGAACGGCTCGCCATCGATATCAACTCCAAAATGCTCTAGGATCTTCATGATCCAAGTTCCATAAGGCAGAACCCCTCTTAGGTTGTCTTTCCTAGAGCTTAGGGCTTTTATGAACAACTGAGGGAGGCTAATTTTAACCTGGTTTACCAGTTTCCATAGTATGCTGGCCTCCTGTGTGTTGAGCTGATTTCTACCCCCACCTTTGGGGTAGATGCAATGTGCAACCAATAGTCTAAGGACCCTAAGCCTCAGGGATAAGTCCATGTAATGTAAAAACTTGATCCCAGGATGATACTTATTGCTCCTGGTGAGCCGATTATAGATATCTGATAGGGTCAGATTCTCAGGCAATGGATCATCCACATAAGGTACCTCTAAGATTTGTCCCATATTCATGATTGCTTCCTCTAACCTTGGAGTTACACCGATTCTAAAAAATATGTCAACTCCTTTGGCAAATGTACCAAAGTACTCGTCATCCCATAGGTAATAGAAAATGCGAGTCAAATTGGGGTATACTTTTTCATCTACTTTTAGTAGGCTAGTCCACCCTTTGAAATCAATAGCTCCTCAATGTCGGACTAATAATCCCTAAAAAATTTGAAATCGATGATTTTGGGAATGAATACCTTGGGTTCATAGAATGACTTGTAGAACCGACTATGCTGTAACTCGATCTTAAAAAATGTTGTCGGCATTTTCAGGACTTGAGCTTTGGCAGCTAGGGTTCCTTTCCTTCTAGCCCCAAATTGCGTACTTTGTGATGTTTGGGGTTCTTCCTGGGCAGCAGTAGTGGATAGAGTTGCAGCTTGGAAACAGACTCTGCGGCCTGTAGAAGTGGATGGTTCTTCTCGGGCTTGCTTTAAGGGGGTTCGTTGCCTCCAGGCACCTCCTCTTTGGCTTGGGAGCTGGACTGTCTAGGAACTAGTTTGCGGGACGGTTTAGACACGGCTATCTTTGGAATTTTAGGTGCTATTTGATTGGATTTTGAAATGGGATAAGTTTGAGGAAGAGATACAAGCAGTAGAGGTAGATAAAAAGAGGAATGTCAGAGAGAATAAAGGACAGAGAGAGAGGAAATGGAGAAGAGGTTGCTGCCAGAAATCAAAGAGAGAGAGAGAGAGAGACCTAACAGGGAAGTGCGGTAGGTCTGCCGAAAAACAGAGACAGAGAGAGATGTTGGGTGCGAGAAGAAGAAAGAAAGAGGAAAAGAGCGGAGATGAAACTAGCCGGAGAGAAAATGAGAGAGGGAATAGAGGTCAGAGAGACCAGAAATGGAGGAGATAGGTGCGCGGAAAGGAGAAGAAGCGAGGAAGAAGAAAAGAAATAAGAGGAGAAAGAGACTGGGCGGCCTGGAAGCCCGACGGTCTTGCGCGGAGTCGACTTCGCCATGCCCAAGTCGACTTCACTAGAATCGGCTTGGGGATTCCGGAGTCGACTTGGCTTATTGACTTGAATCTGTCTAAATCTATTTTTCATCTAATTATCTCTAATTTAACTCAATCATCCCTATATCGTTTCTAATTTTGTAAAATGATTTCTTTGCTAAAGTGTAACGCCTCATTTATAGAAATACTCAATAATTAATCAATGGGGGCTACAGATTCTAAGAAAAATTTGGCAGCATCTCCCCTTAATATACAAGGGTTAATATGGAAACATGACCT
>JAXCLR010000050.1:39260384-39272298 GCA_035584095.1 Annona squamosa | reverse complement strand
GCGCATACACTTTTTTTTTTTTTTAATTTTATTATAATATTATTAATTTATATATATTTAATATACATATAAATTTTTACAATTTTTAAAGTATTTTAGATATTTATTTTTTAGTTTTGAAAATTCGTGGCATGTTAGGTACCTAAACTACTATTGATTTTTAAAAATCAATAATAAATATTTAAAATACTCCAAACATTATAAAAATTTATAAAAATGTTAAATACACATATATTAATAGTTTAATAAAAAAATTTCAAAAAGAAAAGGTGTATGCGCCCGGCATTAGATCGGCCTCCGTGTAATTGTAACTCGAACTTATAAAACTTAAGCACACCCGAACCCAGAAACAGATTACGACAATGTGTGCACTGTCCCTTGACAATAGTGCATGTCCTGCTGGCAGTGGCGGAACTCTGAATTTTCAAACATTAAAATACAAAATTTTAAAATTTTTAAAACTGTACTTTATTTTCACGTAATTGTCCTCCTCAATGGCAAATCGACCCCTTATCAAAGAGTCCTATTTTCACCACTGCCTGTGTGACATGATGATTTCCAAAGCTAGATGAGGAGCCTCTCTGCTGTCTTAGATGCACGATGGCCATGCATTGCAGGCAAGGGACAATGTGTACAACTGTCCCTGATTAGGGGTGCAACTCGCAGGTGACTCTAGTTGGCTTTGAGGTAAACACAAACTCAAGCCAAACGTGTAACATGTGAATCCTAATTCAAATCTAACCTTATTTATAAAATCTTAATTCTAACCTTACTTTAATAAGTTAAGTTCAAGTTGAATTTGGATGGTAGTTCAAGCAAGAATCCGAGAAAATTTTGAGTCGAAAATTAAGTTAATCACATAATTTACATTGAAATTATAAAAAATATAAAGACTACAAACTGCATGTGCATTAAATAATTATTTATAATACATTAGACTTATAATAAAAAAAAATATGAAAAGTATATAAGCTTTTCTCAAATATATATACTATGTTTGACCTTAATCCCAAAAATACTTATAATGTTTTCAAAATTCTAAATATATCTATTACGTTTGCATTTAATCCAAAATACTTATTCTGTGAGTTAACATTGTTAGTTAATATGTAAAATTACTAACATTTTTTCAAATTTAGAATGAAATTGAAAAAATCGAATATCATAATTCACTGATTTCTTAATTTTACATGAGTTCTACATTTCGAGATCAGCAATTTCATTTTCATTTTATTTTATTTCATCATTTATTATTCTATAACAATGGTATTTTGTGTTTATAAAGATTTTATTAACAACTTTTGATAAAATGAGAACTTTAAGGATTGAAGGCAAACATAGTTGATATATTTGGAAATTTGAAAATGTTATGGGTATATTTGAGATTATGGCAAAATGTAGTAACTATATTTTGAAAAAGTTAAAAAAAATTATTTTTTTATGTTTAAAATATAGATTAAAGCTACATGTGTCATGCATGATTTTTTTTTTTTTGTTTACTGAAAAGCATGCATGATCTTCTATAATATAGATTGAAATTTAAGTTCGGGGGTTTCCATCAGCTTGAACTCAGCTCAATTTTAAATCTTGTTAGGTTTAAACTCGATTTTTAAGATTAAATTCCTAAATTATTAAACTCAAACCCTAAAAAAATGTTGTATCTTAGTGGATTTAGATCATCCCAACCGAAGTTGCACCATTAGTCCCTATTTATTTTCCTTTAATTTTAACTCTAATCTTAACATTTTTTACAAAACTTGAACTGTAACTCTAGCCTCCACGCTATTTATAAAATCTAAGCTTTAATTATATTTGTAAAAGTTGAGATTGGTTAAGTTTTATGTTTAAATTTGGGTTGAAACTTCACCTTCATAGTTATCTCAACAATAGAAAGAAATATGTTTTTTTTTTTTTTGTATGGGCCCACAAATACACAATTGTCTCTGGATCTCCGCGTGCTTTTTTGTGTTGCACACAAGCTCATATGGACATATTTACATTTTCGACATATTATCAAACATACCTATAAATTAATGATAAAACTTTACAATTCAATATCCTTTTTAATTTACGCGATAACTTGACTAAATTAGAATGAAATAGTTGAGCAGTAGCGCTGTTGAGGAACCCCATCAAGACTGCACATCATTTCATCGTAGTTTTCAATAGATGTTCAGTAATTTATCACTTGTCAAAAATAAATATTTTCTAGTATCTAACAATTCCAAAAAAACAGCTGTTTAAACTACTTGATGGATTTTCCCTTGCCGTTATTCACTAAATTCCGACTCTAACAATAAAAAAAAGCGGAAAAAAAAAAAAGCGAGAAACGTTGTTATCATGTAAATATTCATGTTGATCTCGCACTCTACGATAAAATCGTTAATTTTTTAAGTAAAAAATCTGCCAGTTTTAGTATAGTCCAAACAATCGATTTATTTTGGTATCATCCGTAACAAGGGTAGAAAAGAGAGAAGTATGACCACAAACGGTTTACTTGTATTTTTGCATTTTACTTCAGAATTGGTTGCAGTAGGCTTATCTTAACGCGTATACAAATTTAGGCCATTATCTTATTATCACTTGCTTATAATTCAAATTTCTCGTAAATTAAAGACTTAATGGACCATACCATTTAACATTATTTAAGGAAAATTTTAATCCAGTCATTTTAAAGTTTAAAATTAAATATTTATTTTTGATAGTGCATAAGCGAATACAAATAAATAATTTTCATATTTTATATATGATTTTGTCTACTTTAGAAAATAAAACTTCAACTAGCAAAATTATACCGACAATTATAATATTATACAATATAGTTAATTTTGAAGTTTAATCAAATATGAAATAACTTTCTTTTTTAAAAATACAAAAAAAACTTCTTTTACATTGATGTTCATATGTTATCTTATCCTTAACATATCAAATGAACATTTTTAGATCGGTCTAAAAATGATATTTTTTTATTTTTTCAGAATTTTTTTTATAGATTGTTAATTTAAACATATCAAGAAATGATTCTGTTAACTCAGATTAAGCGAGCAAAAGTCTTGCTTATCTCACTTCAAAAAGCTCATCTATTACTACTATATTTTAAAACCTTTTTCATATATTTCTATACAATTATCTTATTTTTAAATTATTTTTATAGAACCAACATATCTATTTTAACTTTATGTTCTTTATGCATCATCATTATCCTTATCATATTACATAATTTTTTAATAATTGAAAAATTTTATACTAAAAATTTTTTCATCTAAAAATTTTATCACTTTCCACATACACCCTTAATTTATAAACTAAATTTTGCTATTTTTTGAGTTGTATATATATTTATTTTGAATTTTAAATATAGGGATATTTTAGTCATGACTAATCTAAAATATGGTTAAAATACCCCTGCATTTAAAATCTAAAATAAGTATATATATCTCCAAAATTAGTATCACTTAGTTTATAAACTAGCTATACATAAATTAACAATTTTATAAAAAAATAAAAATAAATAAATAAAATAGTTTTAGGATTAATATAAAAAGGCCTCATTTTAGAATGATTTGAAATGTTCGGGTCTCCCCTAACGTAGTTTACTTTTCATATGCACGCCTTCCACGTTCTATCCGTGGATGATTTCTCTATCACTGATACTTGAGCGAGTGCATATGAGTAGACCTGATTTTTAAGAGCACTAGCCATTAACCAGTCCTTATATGAGCAATTAAGGTTCAAGTTTGTCTCAACTTGAGGACAATCCTATTTCAATTTTGTCCAGGCTAGGCTTTCAAGTTTTAACTTGCCTCAAGCTGGTTTAAGCACAGCCAAAATAGGGTTTGGGCTTAACCAAACTTAAGTCGCATCCTTAGGTAGTTTTAAGTTGCTTTGATGAATGAACTAGTTTCGGCATCTACATGCATATAAGCAGAAATTTAAAACAATACTCTTCAAAATATGCAACTACGATATACTGTAATAATGCTAAAGAAGAAAACAACTTTACAACAAGAAAACTTAATATTAACAACTCTATAAAACCAATATACCTCAGAAGCGAAAACCAAAACAATTTTTTACCCTAATCAAAATAGTATAGCTTAATACCCGAAGTAGCTTTTATTGCTTTCTACTTCTTTATTTCAACTAAGGCATAAGTTCAGGTATTTATTACCTGAGGAGGCCATCTACTTTCTTTTCCAAAATAATGTGGGATGAAAGAAAAATAAACTTCAATACCCCCTTAAACTGAACCATCTAAATTATAAAGATCAAACAAATTTTTTAATATTAAACATGCATTAGTCTTTAAAGATTTTGTGGATATGTTAGCAACTTGATCGAATGAATTGCAATACATGAGCTCAATTTCTTTCTTCTTTACCAGGTATTGGTTGAAATGATATTATAAATCTTATCATGTAAAACGAAAGTAGGAGCATTTTCTTGATAATCCAAATCTTTGAGTACATTCTTCTACTAAATAGCTTGGCATGTGTAGGCTACTTCTACAACATACTTTTGTTTCTATGGTTGACAAAGTCATAACCGGAGGCTTCTTTGATGGAAATTATACTGCTCCATCTCGTTGAAGACGATATACCTAAATGTACTTTTTTTATCTACTCAAGATTTTTTAGGTATCATATAAAATACTTAGATTTTTTATTCCATTCAGGTAACATAAATTTTTCTTTGCACTCAAGATATGTATTTTACCTGAACTTTTCATGTATCTATTGATCAAACTAACTATATACATGATATGCAGTTGTATAGCTATCAAATATATGAAACTAACCACAATTTGCTTATACAAAGTATTGTTCACTCGCCTTCCACCATTACCTTTGGTTAATTTCAACCCATAGCAGTTGAAGTGCATGCAAGCTTTTTGTTTCTATTTGAAAATGTTTTAAAACTTCTTTTAAATACTTCTTCTAAGTTACAAAGATGTCACTTACTGATTAAACAACCTTGACTCCAAGATAATAGTTCATCAGGCCCATATCAATGGTGTCAAATTTTATTTTCATCAACTTCTTACATTTGTTAATCATCTATTAATCATTTTTAGTATATATCAAATTATCCACATATAAGCAAGTAATAAAAAATTGTCACCTTTTCTATATTTCACATAAAGAGTGTGTTATATAGACATTTAACAAACCTTATATATTCAAAATGAGAGTCAATGTACCACCAGGGTGTTGCCTTGGCAGTAACATTGGGGGATTGCATGCAGATGACCTGCATTCTATTCTCACCAATGAGTGTGGGTAGTTTTACAAATTTCCCCTAATGTGAGAGTATTTTATGGATTCCCCTGGTGTGAGAATGTTTATAGAAAGATTTCATCCATGATGTAAGGGTTGTGATATACCTATTTATAATATCAGTTATTGTATTGTATAAATACTAATAAAAATGAGGGTCAATGTGACTATATTGTGCTCGAGGGGATGCTTTCAAATAATAAAAAACTTTTTTTTTAGTTTGTACACCTTATTTTTAGTTTCTAGTATTATAAATCTTAAGATTGTTCCACATACACTCTTCAAATAAATCTCCATGAAAAAAGCAAACTTTACATCCAATTGAAAGATAGATCTTGAATTTTGAACTACTAGTGAGAAAATTAACTTGATCATTTTCTTGCCAAGTTACAAGTGTAAATACTTTATCTTATTCAATTTTAGCATTTTGTTTGTTTCCCTCAATAACAAGTCTAATTTTGTACTTTTCAACTTCATCATTTGCATTGATTTTTATTTTATAAACACACATTACACTAATGTGTTTATTTCCTTTAGAAAAGTTCACCAATTTTCATGTGTTATTCTTCTCTTTTGAGTTTATTTCTTCTTAGATTACATTATGTCATTTTCACCCTTTGCAATACTTTCATATTCTACTGGATTGAACTCAGAAAAGAAAGCAAAATTTATAGATGAAATTTCATCATAATTTCAATCAGTATCATCATTATTATTATTATCATTACTTACCACAAAATCTCTCATTCAAGTCGGTTTCCTTGGAGTTCTTTGAGGTCTAGCAATTTATACATTAATACTTAGTGAAGCCATGCCTTCTGCTAATTTTTCTCTTTTTGGTGAAACAACTACATCTTGCATTTTGCTTGGTTCTATCATCTCTTCTTTGTTTTCTATGGATGTTAAAGGAATTAATTGCTCTTTATTTTTCCCATTGAAAAGCTTTATCTTCATCAAAAATCATATCTCCACTACTCACAATCTTATATGTTCTTAGATTATAAAGCTAATAAGTTTTAGATTTATCACTATATACAACAAAATACATATATACCTTGCTTTTATCATCTAATTTCTTCTTTTTCTCATCAAGAACATGAACATAAGCAATACAATAAAAAACTTCGAGGTATGTCGTATTTGTCTATAGTAGCTCCATGCTTCTTTATATTCCTTACACTTTTTATCGAACATAAATAGGATATGGACACTCCAGTTCATAGCTTCTATCCAGAACATTTCTGTTAGTGACTTTATTTTTGACATACTCCCAACCATGTTTATAATTATTCAATTTTTCTTTCTATCGCTCCATTTTATTGTAGAGTATACATTGTTGTTAAATGGTGTTTAATACCATGATTTTTGCAAAATCGAACAAAATTATTTGAGATTTGTTCTTCACCTTGATCAGTCAAGCATTTAATCAGAAGATCACTTGCATTTCGACAAATAGTTTATATGTTTAACAATTTGAAAATTCTTCTAATTTCTCTTTAAGAAAGAAAATTCCAATTTTCAATTAAATCATCAATAAAAGTTATAAAGTACCTTTTGTTTCCAAATAGTCAAGATTTAATAGACCTGATATTTCTGAATGAACAATCTCCATTAATTCTTTGCCTTTCTTGACTGTTTTGTTGGAAAAGAAATTTTATGTTATTTTTGTCTTGTGCAATCTTCACATTAAATCATTCGATTGATTAATTTAATGGTAGTCTTATTATTGTATTCTTTTGATGCAACAATTTCATGCCACTGAAATTCAAATATCTAAATCTTAAATGCTAAAGCTACAAATAATTTTTCAAAATAGTATTAATATGATAGCCTTCCACTTTGGATATGAAGAGGAAACTTTCTATTAGTATCATTTTAATATTTGCAATGACTTGATTTTGCCCATCTTCAATTTTACAATATCCTTCTTCATACTAATCTCAATTTTCTAAGAGTTGCCCTAATTCAATTTTCAATCATAAAAGACATTAGATATGTGTTGCTATCTACTATCTTTTGTGTGAATTGGATTGATCCCTTTTTATACTATTTCAATGGTGAAACTATGTCATGCTTAACCACTAGGCCTAGTTGGCTAGCCATTATAGTCATTATGATAAACCAAGATTCATTGTATGAGGCAAAGAACAGAGAAAAATTGTGCACTCGCATCTACAAGATAAAGTTGTACAGTAGAAATTCTAATAAAATTTTGTAATAATCTCCTCTATGACAATGGAGCCTATACCTAAATAGAACTACACCCACCAAAAATGGAAGGAAAACTAAGTGTAATACATATATCAACAATACTACAAATAATAAATATGCATTCTAGTAATTATCTTCAAAATATACCAAAACTTATCTGAGAGAAATAAATATATTCCATCACCTCACTATATAATTTTCTAAAATTTTCCATTAACCTACTAAGATCTTCTATAGGTTCTCAACACACTCCACACTTGCATCAATTTGCTTGTCATCTAAAAGTGGTAAAACAAAACAAAACAAGCTCGAACAAGCCTAGTAAGTAGCATAAAATAGAGAAGTACATTTTTAAATCAACATTGCACCATCTAATGCAGGTATGAGCGTATCTTATGCAAATAATTACCACTCCACAACTCCACTATATTGTGCTTCACAAATAAGATAGAATTATATATGAATATTAATAATAGTTTATACAGCTTTGAGCATTTCTCTCACATTAATGCTAGAGCCCAAGCTTGTAAAGCCATTAGGTGGTTTGAAACACCTCTTTCACATTGATAATAGGGTCAGATTCACCAATATTAACAGTATGCTTGAGAATGTCCCTATCTCATATTGATGCTAGGGCCAAGACCGTACCACAAATATCACACTAAGGTATATACTTCTAAAATGTCCCTCTCTCACATTGATACTAGGGCCAATATTACACTAAAACCATTCCAAATTATATTGAAAACATCCCTCTCTCACGTTGATATTAGGGCCAAGACGATACTATCAATGCAACACCAATATATACATACATACACAGACACACACATAACCTAGGCAAACACCCTTTCACCTGTGCATGCCATCATCTCCATAACTATCAACCAAATATGAATGCATAATTGAATAATCACAATAATAATATTTAGCATGCATGAATATGAGATAGACAAATAAAAATATAGCACATAAATACACCAAATACCTCAATAGAAATGTGTCCGAATAAAGAAAATGGATGAAGAATCTCCTAGGGTCATGCCCTACACCACAACGCTAATTTATTATGAGAATCTCACTCTAAATTCCATTATAATTGATTCTTATTATGAAATAGCATAAAAACCATCATTTTCAGTGGAATCTCATCACCATTCCTTATCCAAAATTTCCCCTCGTGTTCAATGCCAAGCTACACTGATTTTTATGATTAAAATACTATTCGTCTTCTTTCCCATACTAATGTTTTCAAATTCGATATTCAAACCATCACAAAATCACAACATTCATTCCCAAATGATTATAATATATTAAAGAAAAATAATAGGAAAGGAATTTAAAAAATGAAGAAAAACTACTTGCCTCACAACCTCTCACATTTTTCCCAAAATTCTCAAAATTTTTTAGTTTCCATCTATTTAGATCTTCCGCTTTAATGAAGAAGCTAAGTCCCTAAATTATCCCATGCATGGCGTAAAGAAGGAAAGAGGGAGAGCCAAGGGGAGCGGAAGGAAGGATGAGAGGACTCCCTCTTTGTTTTTCTTATTTTTTAATGGGCTACTGACTTTTTCGATAAGGTAGTTGCCCAATTTCATTAATTTGGATAGATGAGGGCAACTCACATGAGTAGCATCACATCTATTATTATTATTATTATTATTATTATTATTATTATCATTATTATTATTATTATTACTGGTATTTATACATCATGACAACTGATATTACAATTGGGCACATTCACAAACATCACACTTGAAGGGAATCAATATGTGAAATCTATAAATACTCTGGACTAGAAAAATTATATCAATATCCTCAAATATGGGGGAAATTGCAAATTTAAAACATTTATCAAAATTGTCCTACTTACCAAATAATTAGCCATTAAAATAACAATATTTAAAATGCTAATTTAATCATGTTCATCTTCAATATACATTAAAAATTGAGATCTAAGTTTTACAAATTATATCCAAATTTGGCAATAGATTGAAAATTTTTATTAAATTTAGAGAATAACTCATCATTTCAACACAAATGATTACTAGCACCAGATCCAAATACCATATAGAATCTTCCGTTTTATCTATAGCATTGCATGCTAGAATAAGTTTAATAATTTCATTGTTTTTTCTCCGCAATTAATCCATTCATTATTTGTGGGATTACTATAGCAATTCATAACTGTAATGACCAAATTACAATAATTATAACATTGAATATGATACTTATCCGTTTTAACATAGTTTCATCTTCTTCTAATTTGTTCAGTGCTTGACCATGACCATGTCCATGTCCACAATTGTCTTCTTTATTTTGATTGAGTTTTTGAGTATTAACATATAGTGGTCTAAGTGGAGTTAATATAGTTGTTTGCTTCTTAAAGTTAACCATGATCTTCATTTGATCCCTTAGAAGCAAACAACTCAACATAGCGCATGAGTTCTTAAGTATCTTGTTCTACTTAGAGATAACTAAAAAGGCCTTTCATCCATAGAAATGTTGATTTTGGGTCTTTCTCACTATTTTCACTTTTGAAATCAAAATAAAGAAACAGAGTGCATCTTCATTCTCCAATCACTAATGGTGTATTTCAAAACAGATTTGGGCCTTTAAAAGATTTTTATTGAAGAAACTTCAAATCATAGCTACCTAAGTTATCAAAGAAAAAGTTGGGGTCCACGACTAGTAAGTAGCGGAACTCAATATTTGGACAAAATTGCATACAAGCATCACTATGTCAATTAAGTAAAATTTCCTATGAATGGTGTACCTAAACAAAGGTTTACCAAGGAAGAAAAGTAAAAGTAGAAAGTTGGAAAAAAAATCTGCAAAACTCTAAGTCATCTTGGTCACATCAACAAAGACTAGTTCATCACCCTAATTTGTGAGTGTCTCAAAGATGGATTTATAAAGAAAATGAATATTTTTCTATGACTGTGACTATTATAGAAAAACAAAAGCATTATTAGAAGGGCCTGTTTCACCAAAATGGCAAGTATATATTAGGTGAAGGTGAAGCCTAGTAAAGGCAAACAATATTGGAACAACCTCTGTCTAAACTAAAATGGGAGTAAATATGGTAAATGTAGAAGAGTCACAAAGTGAGGCACAAGTTCAAGAGAAGAAGGACGAAGTTTCTCAAAAAGAGGTAACTGAAAATAAAATAGCCGTTTTGGAACAAACTATCTTTATATTAAAGAGTTAGCTACTGTTAAATTAGAAGAAGGGAGAAACTTTTTCTGGGAATACAAAAGCTAAAGAAGCATCAGTATCACAAAAAGAGGTCGACCAACTTCTTCAACTAGCCAGAGAAGATGCTCGCATGGGAAAAAGGAATTGCTCCCACCATATCCTCAATGGATGGATTATGTTGAGTATCCTCTAAAATTCAATTTTCTTTCTCTTCAAACTAACGATAGAAAAGGCTCTCCATGTTTACATTTCTGTCATTTCATGCACTAATAATATAGCTAGTAATGATGCCCTTCATATATGACTTTTCGTTAGCAAATTGGCAGATACAACATTTGATTAGTATTCAATGTTGCTTAGAGGGTTCATCAATTCGTGGGATGATATGGAAAGAAAATTTTTAACACATTTTTTATAAAAATAATAGTGTCTCTACCACTCAGCAGGAACTAGACAAAAATTTATAGAGCTTGCTAGAGAATTCATCAAAAGGTGGAGGGCTCTTGCTGTCAGATGTCCTGAAGGTCTTTCTCAAGACACTTTGGTGGAGATGTGTAAAAATAAAATGAAAAACAAACTTAGGTATAAAATTTTTGGATTTAAAGTGAAGATTGTTGGAAACAATGTTTAAAACAAAATAAAATTGACCAAAGTATGAGTTTTGATGATTAACAAAGTTAAAATTGAGTATAAGGTGATTACTAATGATTTTGCTTAATGATTTAAGGAATGAATTAGCCAAGTCGATATCCAAGTCGACTTGGACTTCGACTTAGGGTGAAGTCGATCTCAAAGTCGACTCCATGTTCGACTCCAAACTGAACCTCACAGCAAAATTCTAAATGGAAGGAAAAGCAGGTGAAGTCGCAGGTCAAGTCGACTCCACTTGTGATTTGGGAAGCCAAGTCACAAACGAAGTCGACTCCAGCATCGATTTCAGACAGCAAAAACACTCCAGAGTTGATTTTGGGACACGAAAATGCCGAAGTCGCAGACGAAGTCGACTCTAGGTGCGACTTGGGTGAAGTCGCAGATGAAGTCGACCCCAAGTTCGACTTGAATTCTTCAAAGTTCAAAATGCAGATTCAAGCTCACTTTGAAGATCAACTTGGGACTTCTCAAATCCAAATCAAGAATACAAGCTCACTATCAACTCAAGTCTCTCAAGTCCAAGGCACAGCTTCGAACGTAGTTGAAGATGAAGAAATTCAAGTCATGAAGACTAG
>JAXCLR010000050.1:39220459-39260284 GCA_035584095.1 Annona squamosa | reverse complement strand
CAAGGGGATTAAGATTTCAAGGGGTTAAGTTTTAATTTACCGAAGAATTTTTTAAGAACCCAATTCACCCCTCCCCTTTTGGGTTTTGCCATTAACTCGGGACCAACAAAGATAATGAGCAAGCTCATTGAAGTAGCTTGCAATGTAGAAATCATGATAGAAGATTGCTGCAGAGAAACGTTTCCTACTCGGAAGATTGACTCATCACAACTGAAAAAAGAATCATTAATCATGCAAGTCTCCAACAAGGGTGGAGTATAAATAACAACAATAGGGGTGTGTTTGGTAATGAATAAAACTTTTGGTGAAAATTTTTGGAGAGTAAAAGTTGTCAAATGATGTGATATGATAGGATAAGGATAAGTAGTAAAGAGGATAAAGTTAAAATAGATAGGTTAGTTGTGTAGAAATGATTGAAAAGTAGGGTAGTTGTATAAGAAAATGTGAAAAAATGATTAAAAAATTATGATAGTTGTGGAGAATGAAAAGTTTTATATTGAAAAGTTTTAACTTTGACACGTTTTATTAATTGCCAAACACACCCTAGATAATCTCAAAATGAAAAAAAGAGAAGGAGAAAGAGAAAACACCTAAAGAAGAAAGCCAATATCGCTTGAAAAGAGACTCCCCAAGACATACACATACAATGTTAGTCAATTGGGGGATATTATGAGATTCCTTTTGGAAAGTGAAAAATTTATATTACTGCCATGCGTCCTAAAGGGGAGTTCAAATCTAATCATCCCAAGTATTGCCCAGATTACAGAATAGTCAGGCATACTCTGAAGGATATTATGTTATGGAAGATAAAGTTCAGGAACTAATCAATGTAGGCACAATAGAAGACAAAAAAGTCATGATAAATTTGATTTCTATTTATTTTGGAGCATTTAATCCAATTACACCCACATTTGAAAGCAATAATGATCTTGATATTAAATTCAGGTATGAATCTTTGGAGGCTTCTACCAAAGACTTAGTGGCACATAATCTCTCTGATGGATTTTTTCTCTAGATTTGTCCCAATTTGCTAAAAGAAGAAAATCGAGATTCAAGTCAACCAAAGAAAAAGCCACTGAATGTTAAGAAGACATGCTTAAGGAAAAAGAAAATAGAGAAGCCAGAAAATCAACCAATATCAAGCGAAATTAGACATTCTCTTACCTTAAAAGATTTCATGTTGCCTAAATTACTAGCAAGTCTTGGGCTGATATAGCGGAAGAAGCTATGGACGACTCAGACATAGAAAGTGTTGAGATTATAACACGTAACCATAATATCAGGCTCTCATCTTGAAAATTAGTTGAAAAGAAAAGTGATGTTATGTGGTGAGAAGATTTTTTTTTTATTAGATGACAATATAATATATGATGAAGATTTTATAAACTTCAATAAAGATCTTATAAATTTAATATCATGGGGGAGTGAGGTAAATTTAGAAATGATAAATGATATGATGACATTTTTTGAAATACAGATATACAATTTTTGAAGAAGTTAAGAAATGAAGGATGAAAAAATGAGCCATCAAGCCAACCCTTTTAGGAACTTATTTGGTGGGAAATAATTACACTGAAGATAGAAATTTAGTTCCTCAGTCTTTTCAAATTCCATGGTGTTGCAGGGTAGTTCCCAGTATAGAATTAACTTCATATGATTGAGACGAGAATTCTCCAAGTCTCATCTCTTTTACTAGACTAGGAACTAGGCTGATGACAGATGAAACCTACCATCTGAAGGAAGATGAAAGATTTTGGCAATTTCTTCAACAAATTCATATCCTGAAAATAGAACAACCTCAAGTGTTTCAATAAATAGGGTTATGGTAAAAGAACTAGAAAAAGGAGAAAGTAGTAAAAAGATTCATGCGGTGGGAAAAAAAGCAAATGAGAAAGTACAAAAGACTGAATCAAGCAAAGAGGTGTATGAAGTGAGAGGAAGAACTAGATTTAATTTTGACTATTATAAGAAATATAATGAACCCAACATATCCTCTGCGATAGTCCATTCAAAGACACCTTCTTCATCAAGAAATAAATATTTTAAAATAAATGAGCTTGTTAATTATGATAATTGAATAGCTTGCTCATGTCCCAATGAAAATTTATGTTTATGACTTGTTACATCTATCTCCTCAAATTAGAAAAGGTTTAGCAAAAATGTTGCTGGTAGCCTAAGCTTACACTTCGCATGTCGATAAGCAAAACCTAAAAAATGTGAAAAATGTCATACTGTTAAAATGAATAAATTGAAAAGTATAACATTCACCAAGGAGGATATGAAGCATAATCATCCCTTTTACATTATACATTATGTCAGAAGTATGGTCATCATGGGTTTAAATAGATCCTAGACCTGTAGTTCATATAATGCCCTTAAGGGCACTATCATTTTTTGGAATACCTATTAATCAATTGAGCATGTCTTCCACTATCATTGAACCATACAATCCTCAATTGCAAGATACTCTAGGAAAGATAAAAATTCTATTGCAATTGGGTAGCTTGAAATCCTATGTAACTTGTTATGTAATTGATACTGAGATTTTCTATAATTTGCTACTAGGACGACCGTGGATCCATGAAAACTCTGTGGTTCCTTCTACTTTACATTAATGTTTCGAATATGTCAATAATGATGGAAAAGTGTGTCATGTATTTGCAAATGAAAGATGATTTAAAGGTTGTGAGGTCTATTTACAGATGTAAGGCTTTATCAAAGAAAAACAAAGATAAAAACATATTAATAAAAGAAAGTAAAGAAAAGAGGTCAAAGGAATCAACTAAAGTATTTGAAAAGGAGATTCGTAAAGAAGAAAATCCAATAAGGAGATGGATGCTTGCATCGAATCCCAAAAAGGAATAAAAATTAACTAATTCAAAAAAGAAAAAGTTTAGTGAATATGATCACTGAATCATTGAAAATTGAAATTTTTGAAATTGATTTTCCGTTGTCACTACTAAAACTCTTTATGGTCATTGAAGAGGAAGAGATGGATAATTTTTTATTGTTCCCTACTTGAAGAATAAAAAGTCAATAGTTTTCTGCTGAGCCAAATCATTTGAAAAATTCTTCCTGGGCCTGTTTGTTTCAAATGGAATTCTAAATTTTGATAACTATAGCAAAATTGTGAAGCAAACGATAGAGAATATGGATTATAATTTTCAATGCCCAAAGGGTTTGAAGAATGGAAGAGGAATTCTTAATCCAAACCACCTTGTGGTTAAGTTAAGAGTAACAATATGAACAGAATGAAATTGGGCGCTTGATTTGCACGACATGTGATGTAGGATATCATTTTGATCACATGACTAAAAATAATATTCATGATGAAACAAGCTCCACATACGTGAATGTTTGGGATCTTAAAGTAAATTTGGCTGATTTTGAAGTGTTGGTGATTAAAGAAGAAGATATGCTTACAATTATAGAGAATAAAGAGTTAAATGAAAAGCTGGATAGACAATATGCTTCTAACACCTCCTATCTTAAAGAATTAGCTGTTCACTTTGATAAAAGTGAAGATGAAGTTGATGTCAAGCTTCTAACTTAACACTATGTCAAGGAGTTTAATTTAGGCACTGACAAAAGTCCATGCCCTATGTTATTGAATGCAAAAGAAATTTCGACGTATATTTGATTGATGTTTTTGCGTGAAATTATGTAGAAATGGCAAGATTAAATGTAGCTATTCATAAACTAAACATTCGAGATGATGCAAGCCAAATAAACAAATGCAAAGATGATTTCATCTTGAAGTAATGATAAAATAGATATTGAAGTTCAAAAATTAAAAGATATTGGATTTATTCAAGAAAAGCAACATCCTGAATTGTTAGCACAAATCATGTCTGTTATTTAGAAAAATGAACAAATATGAATTTGCATAGACTTTCGTGACTTAAATAATGCATGCTTGAAAGATGAGTTTCCACTACCAATATAAAAAATTATGGTGGACAATTCCTATGGCTTTGAAATTATGTCATTTATGGATTGCTTTTTAGGATATAATCAAATTAAAATGTTCTTAGAGGATGAAAATCATACATCCTTTTGGACCTCATTTTGAATTTATTGTTATACAATAATGCCTTTCAGAGTAATAACCAAAATCTTTAAAGACATGCTATGCAAAATTGTAGAATGCTATGTGGATGATTTGGTGGTGAAAAGACAACGGAGAAAATCATCTTGAAATTTTTTGAAATTTTTTTCAAAGGTTACGAAAATTTGACTTAAGAATACATCCTTTAAAATATTTTTTTAGAGTAACTTTTGGAAAAATTTCAGGTTTTTTTAATAAAGAAAGACAGATTAGCGGTCAATCTAGCAAAAACTAAAGTTATCATTTTTTTTATTGGTACATTTTTTTTTACATACATCTCAACATATATTATACTTGAAGATCTGAGACATTCTTACAAATCTGGGGATACACATAACTCCCATAAAGAAATCTGGAAACACAGTTCCACCAAAGAAGTAGGAAGACCCAGCTTCTAACAACCTGTCGGGAGACAACTGCTCCCACTACACCTCATTTGGTCGAAATCCCAAAACGGGATTCAATCCCGTAACAGCGCCTGGCAAGGCTTCTGACGGTTGGCTGGTGACCAACCGATGAGGAAAAACAAAATTTTTGTACAGGACAGTGCCTATGAAAATGCATTGATAGACATTATTTATTAACTAATAATGTATACCTAGTATCCAAAATAATTCATTGAAAATTTTGATTACTAAAGTAGGATCAGTTAATGCTAAGCTAGCAAAATGGATTATCCTACTTTCCCAATTTGATATTGTGCGTCTCTCAAAAGGTAGTAAAAGGTCAGGCTTTAGCTGATTTGTTGGTTGCACATGCTCTTTCTTTTGGAGATAGCTTAAATGAATATTTACTAGATGATCAAGTCATATATATAAATGAAAATTAGTAATTAATAATATATTTTATGAACATTTTATACTAATTTGACGGGGAATTATTTGAGTTTAATGTGAATTTTATATTAAAATATGTCTTTGCAACATTTTGGTACTAAATATTTATTTCAAAAAATTTTGAGATCTTTTTAGCTCGAAATTACATTTTTTTATTTGTTGCCTTGAAATAAATTGTGTTTGATATAACTGCTTCAATAATTGGGATTCAAATTATTTGGACACTTGTTCGTTTGATCGATTAATAATTTAAATATTTATTTTATGCAGGCTAACATATTTTAGCGTGGGATCCACCATTTATATCAAGCAAGCAGCATAAATTCCATGATCACATAGGGACCACCATTTAAAACTAGAATTTTATCTCCAAGCATTCAACCGTCCATAAACCAGATCAACTCCAAACCATGCAGAAAACTAGGCCACTATTTCAGTCAATTAAATCAAATCCCAACATTCAAAGCTATCCACCCAATGGTCCAATCTCAGCCATCCATCGTCAAGCTATCCACGTCCAGAAATGAATCGGCATCAAACCAAAATTTCAGAACTGCCCATTTAATCCTAGCCGTCCACATTGAGATCCAGAAATCCCACTGTCCATATGTAATCCAAGCTATGCATTTAATTAATTAAAGCAGCAGAAAATATCACGTCCAGAAATTCAGCCGTTCAAAAAGCCAAGTTGCATCCCAACTGTCCAAGCCTTCCATTTAAACCCAACTGCGGGCCCAAGAAAAAATACCCATGCTTGATCATGTCCAACTAGTTGGATGGAAATTAAATATCAACCGGTCCATTCATTTTAAGCTGCAAAAAATAAAAATCGTCCAGCAATGCAGAAAGCACCTCCCATGTAAATCAACGGCCTGAAATAATGCGTCTCAGCCGTCCCATCCATTAAAGTCTCCAAATAGCTCAACTGTGCAATTTCAGTCCCTCTCGAGCAACACTTGCTCAAGAAGGATTAGCAGTCCATGCAAGCACCGACGGATTACGTAATTCAAATCCTTATGCAATTAGGGGATTCATGATGCACGGTTGTAGCTAAGCTATAAAAAGGGAGGCTGGGTAGTAGGAAAGAGAACAGAAAATTACTAAGAGAATTAAAGGAGAGACGAGAGAGAAGAGCAGCGAAGTGGGGAGCATCGGCCAAGAGGCGAAGCGGCAAGTTGTATGAAGCGGCCGACACACCATTGGGGCTTCTAACCAATAAGTTTTTTTTTAATTTTAATTGTCGTGTTTAAGATGAGTTTGAATTTTAATTTTATTTTGGACTCAAACATGTTTTGTTAAACTCTAAATCTAGGGTTTATGATGTAGCATGCGTACAATATAGCATGATGTGTGGTTTTAATTTATTTACAATAGATATTATTGTTAATTTAATATCTTATAATTTTAATGCTTGCTTTATACACATACTTTGGCATGATTTCATATATTAGGTAATAGAACTGAGAGGCGAAAATCTAATATACGATAATTAAGATATTAAACCTGAAAATCTAAAATCATGAGAATAGGCATAATGGTCTTGAGGAATTTTATAAACAAGCCACAGAACTTAATAGATTTTGATTAACTTAATCCTATGAGAATAGATAATTAAGAAAATTATGGTGCTCCTTGTAGGCTTCAAGAGAAGGTGCAAACATAAATTAAGATTTGTTCTTCTTTAACAAACAATATCCGGATTAAATAATTATATCACTGCTAGGTGCAAAAGAAGCATGTCAGACCCTAGACCTTGGATGTTCGCATCATTGTTTTCTAATACCCATTCTAGTTTTCAATTTTATTTTCTCTTCATACTTTTCAACTTTCTATCGCATTTTATTTACTTTATTCTCTTTATATTCAATAAGAAAGTGTTTAAAAAGCAAATTTTATAGTCTCGAATTCCCGGTAGATCGATAATTTAAATACTACAATATACTGTGCACTTGCGGTGAGATTGCAAACAATAAATCAAGAACAAAAGGAGTGGTAGTTATACTTTGATGGAGCGTCACAAAAAGTAAGAAATGATGCAATCCTAGTAGGAGCCGGGCTTATATTTAGATCTCCAAAAAATTAAATGATTCCTTATTCATTCATTATAACAAAAGTATTTACAAATAATAAAGCAGAATATCAAGTCGTTACCATTGGCTTAAAGATAGCACAAGAGGCGAGAATCAAGCATATGTCAATATATGGAGATTCCAAGCTTACTATAAATCATATGAAAGAAATTTATGAAATAAATAAATCTGAATTATTGTCTTATCATCTAAAACTAACCAGCCTATTGGAGAGGTTCTCATGGGTTGAAGTTGAACATATTCCGAGAGGACAAAATATGAAAGTGGATGCTCTTACGGGCCTTGCAACATCTATGACATCTACAGAAGATCAAACTAATATACTTGCTATGATGATAAATGAAAGAAGATTAATACTTTCCAAAGGTGAAATCAATGAAAGCTTTTAAAGTTCTTTTGAATGTCATCAAGTTGATGAACAATTACAAATAAAAAATTATGACGTTACTGATTAGATGGTCCAGTTTCTCAAATATATAAGATTTGGTATTTTACCTAAAGATCGAAAAGAAAAGGTTAGCTTTAGAAAGGAGTACCAAGTTTCCATTATGATCTTAAAACAAATACTTTATATCGAAAGTCATTTAATGGAATTCTACTTAGGTTTCTATCAAGCCATAAGACAAATGAAGTGTTTATTCATACTCATGAGGGTACATGTGGAGCACATAACCTAGTTCAAAGTTGTATGATCGAATTCGAAGAGTAGATTTTTTCTAGCCTACTATAGTAAAAGACTCCATTAAATTTATCAAATGATGTAAGGCATTTAATTTCATGTAGATTTTATTCATCAAGCTCCAAAGCCTTTACATTCGACAACTGCTTCTTGGCCATTTGAAGCATGGACATCAATGGTCATATAAATTTTTCTACATCAAAAGGTCATCGATTCATTTTTATAGCAACCAATTAATTTCCAAATGGGTAGAAGCAACATCTTTAGCTCAAATAAGAACATCATGAATTTTACAATTTCTAAAAAATAATGTCATATGACCATTTAGAGTACTATGTTTTTTTATGCACGACAGTGGGATTCAATTTTGAGATCAAAAGTTTAATAAATTCTATAGAAATTATGAGATTCAACACTATTCCTCTACAACATGTTATGCACCTGAAAATGGTCTTATTGAAGCTTTCAATAAAACAATCTATAAAATTTTAAAAGATGATTAGAAAGAATAAAAAAGATTAGCATGAAAAACTCTCAAAAGCACTTTGGACTTACCAAACTACAGTTTGAGAAACAACTCAAGAAACTCCATTTTCATTAGTTTACAGATGTGAAATTATATTACCAACTGAAATTCATATTCCATCTTTAAGAGTAGTGCTTCAAATACATATGACGATTGATGAGAATATCAAACTCTGCTTACTAGAACTTGAGTCTTTAGATGAAAAAATGCTAGAAGCACAACAAAGGATAGAAATATATCAAGCAAGAATGATGACAACTATTGGTAGAAAAATAAGACAAAGAAGTTTCAAAAAAAGAGATTTAGTATTAGTTGTTAAAAGGCCAATAATAATAACAAAGAAGACAAAAGGAAATTTTGATTATAAACGAGAAATTCCGTTCATTATTGATAAAGTATACTCAAATAGTGCATATCGTCTCATAAATAGAGGAAATAGATATTTAATGATAATAAATGGAGAGTTCTTAAAAAAAATATTACTCTTAAAAAATATTAGCGCCAATTTACTAAGATTGGCTGGCCAAATCCAAAAGAGAAGTTAGTTGATCTGATATGCAGGGTAATTGTGTTCTTTTAAACTCCAACAAAAATTTAAGAGAAGACAAAAGCTTTGAAAGATCTGAAGAAAGATTGTCAATAAGATTTTCAAAATGACAATGGCTTTCCTTTGAAGTAACAAGTTGATTTGTAGCAGTTTACTGTTTATCTTCAGCTTTAAGGATTTCCTTCTTCAAGTATTCGATAAGAGCTTTCACTTGTGACAAATGTGCTCCTTTGTAGGTTTCTTGATTTCTCCATAATAGAATGTCAACGAGCATTGACTATAAGAGAGACTTTATTATTATTATCAATGGTTTTTAAACTTTATCTTTCTCTCCTTGGTTGCTTAGTAGAAAGCTCATAGAAGATGAAGGATTGATTGGATACATCTGAGAAAAAAATTGAATATCTACGTTGCCCTTGTAGAGTGGCAAGAAATAGGCAAACTATAGTTAAAGGTATCACGATAGGTGTGAAGTTGATTAGTAAACATATCTTTTAATTCTTTTATTAAACAAAACAACTATGCTTTAATGATTCTGACTGGAAATGGCGGGGAAGTTGATAGTCTTGGTGTTATAGAAGTAGACACAAGTTTTGAAGAACCTGAGGCAAAAGAAGGATTTTCCTATATATACATAAAAAACTTATTAATCTTGCCTAATAAGAATAAAAAATTATTATTATATACAGAGGTAACTTACAAGTACTATATTGCTGAACCATTGCTTCCTTGTTAGAGGTGGTGATAGTTTCCTTGCCTATTGTTACAGCAATATTCTCGACTGCTGCCACCTCTGACACTTCCTTTAGCATCTCTACTTTTAGTATTATAAGGACATCTTCAACTATCTTTTATGTCTCTTCTATCTTTATTTCTGCATTGACAACTTCTTCGACTATAATTGTTGGCTTTGGTATATTTGCCCTTGTCATGGCAACTTTTAGCACTTTGCTACTAGTCTTCTCAATTTGTCATAATCACTATAAAGAAAAAGTGATAATTATTAATTAGTAAACAAAATATATGAATTGTCAATTATTCAAACTTCGATTAGTCAAACTCACTAGGCTTCTTTATAGTAGATATTTTTGTTTATTTGTACGACTAGTACTCCTAACATGTGATGGACATTTCTTCCTTTTAGAAGGAGAAATTTCTTCCTCATCACTAAAAATATCCTTTAATACATTAGCTTCACGAGGACTTATGTCCTCATCTTCTTGACACCATCTCTATTGTGATCTAAATTAGTAAACCAAAAGCAATTCATATTTTAATAATTAATAACCTAATTTTGAGTAATAAAGCTTATTAATAATTTGATAAAATATTTTAAAGATAAAACTTTCAAGTATAAAGTATAGCAGACCAAGTCTCAAAGTCAAATCGACTCTATCATGCAACACTATATTTAAGTTGACCCCAAACTGTAACTTTGGATGAAAGGATGCGAGACTTGAAGTGTAGTCGACCTCATTTACGACTTAGGTAAAGTCGATAGCTAAGTTGACCTCATTCACGATTTAGGTGAAGTTGATAGCCAAGTCGACTTTGGGGGGGTCACATAAACCACCTGATCAAAAAATAAATGTGCAAAGTTGACAGCTAAGTCGATAGCCAAGTTGACTTTATCTTACGACTTGAGTCAAGTCAAAGACAAAGTCCACTCAAGACTTTGGCCTGCGCCTATGAAGAAAAGCACTAGTTCTATTGCTAAAATCCCAAAAGTCTAGTTGCACATCCAAGTCGACTATGCCATGCGACTTGGATGAGGTCAAGTCGAAGCTGACTCAAAGCAAGGACTTAGAAGAACAAAAGCGAAAAAGCAATAGTAATGGATTTTTGAAATACAAACGAGAAGTGAAGTTGCACAATCAAGTCAACTCTACTAGCAACTTGGGTGAAGTCACATAGCTAAGTGGACTTAAAGGTTACTTGAACTAACTAATTGAAAATTGAACGTGTGAAGTCGCACTCGAAGTCGACTTCGCATGTGACTTGGGACAAGTCAAAGGCCAAGTTGACTTTAGGAGAAACTCTGAAAGCATAAAATATGGAAGGAAAACTCAAGAAATTGGAAAGATTTGATTCAAGTCACATCCTAAGTCAACTTCAGTATGTGACTTGAGTGAAGTCGCAATCGAAGTTGACTCTAGCTACGACTTGCACTATAACAGTAAAAAAACTTAATGAAAATATTAAAAAATAAATAATAAACATTTTATGTTGTGATTATTTTACTTAGGAAACTAATACAATTATTGACATATGGTAGAAATTTCAAACTTAAACTTCTTGATTTTATTATAAAAAAAAGAGAGTTCAGTATGTCTAATTTTAACAAATATGGACAGATTGAGGAATAATCAAAATAAAATTTGAAATTAAATAATAATGATCCAAATTAATGTAGTTAGTTAAAATATATAATTATTGAGTTGATTCAAGGGGAAAAGTTTTACCAAATATTTGGAGAATATTGAAAATTAAATTGGATACAAATAAGCTGTTGAAATTTAATGTGATCAAGGGAGACCTGTGACCATATTAAGTTTTGGAGATAAAAAATAATTATTGCCTAGAATTTAATAGTATGAGAATAATGTTTATTATCTAAAATTTAATATTTATAAAATAGGATTAACGATGTAGAAAACACAAATCGAAAACTACAAGACTAATTTAGTAAATCTGTGAAATGAGCACCAACTCTAATTAATTATTTTATTAACTAGGAATAAGTACTATTTTAGAATTAATGAAATTTATTATAAATCATAATTTTGGAATAATTTAATATAGGAAGCCACATTTTAACTTAGTTATAAAGTTATGATACACAAAGGTATCCACATATCTTAAGATGGAATATCCTACTAAATTATGATTAGAAAAATTAATTTGAGTTAAAATATTAATTAAAGAAAATTGTTATTTTTCAGTACTATAAGTTGACAATTATAGTGAAATATAATACAATGATGGATCTGAGATTTACACAAGGTAAATAGAGCTATTTTCTTCTCTTTTTGATTTTATATTATAATGTATGATTACAGGATTGAATGTTTTGGTTGCCATTGTTTTCTAATTTTCGAGTGAATAAATATTATCGGTTATGATGATTTATGGTGATGCCAAGTTTGGTCTTTATTCATGCTATCATTATCATTATGATTTGGTATATATACTTGATCTGCTGGCATATTCGTGTGGCATATTCGTGAGTCATGGTTGTAGTTATAGATTTGTCAAGTGTTATTGTTGGATCATCGTTGATGAAGTTAGCACTTCCTAACCAGGGATCGAGATGTGATAGATTGGGTGGCATCAGTTCAAACTTGACTATTGTAGATTTGGTGGGCTTCTGACCTGATTTGTCTAGCCATTATGATTTAGTTAATGTTTTTTTAAAAACTAGTCCTTGGGATTGGTGGCCCTCAATGTCATAGTTGGGATCTAAGTCATTCGCATAATGTGGTGCAATGTAGTCGTGGCTGTGTAGAGAACGTAGCAAGGTTTCAATTACACCTCCGGTTTGGGTAAATGTGTTTCCTGATTTATCTGTATTGTGCAAGGTTTTGTGTTGGGATGCAGTGATAATAATATAGGTTGTGTAGCGGGTTAGATTATAAGGTGAGACACTGAACCTCCCTATTGGATTCGAGACCTTTTGCTGGTTTGATTTGAGAAGTGACGTGTGTATGATGCATTAGTGTATGCTTAGACATGAATATATGTTTCATATGGATTTAAATTTATTTGGATTTATAATATAATTTATTTTTTGGCAACCTCTATATATATTGTTTACACAAGTTTCTCAATTCATATTTATATGCTCTACTAACTGAGTTTGTCAACTAATCCCATTTTATCATTCTTATAAATAATAGGTATGTGAGTGGGGACTAACATGGAGTTGGTGTACTGGATGAGGCTAGGACTTGATGGATCTAGACTAAAATTATTTATTTTGATTTTTGTTGTGAACTCAACTAGAAAACCAGGAACAACTCAATTTTTAATGATCAACAATCCAATTTTAAGTGTTAAAGGCTACTAACATATTTGGTGAAGTGTCTTAAAGTTAAAATTTTCAATTGATAAAGCTTAGCAGACCAAGTCTCAAAGTCAAGTAGACTCAATCATACAACTTTGGTCAATTCTATACCCAAAGTCGACCTCAAACTGCGACTTAGGTTGAAAAATTGTCAGTCTTGAAGTGCAGGCAGGACAAGTCACAAATCTAAGTTGACTTCGATAGCAACTTAGGCGAAGTTGATAGTGAAGACAACTTAGGAGGTTGCATGTTTCGACTGATTCAAAATCAAACATATGAAGTCACACCCCAAGTTGACTTCTTTATATGACTTGAGGAAAGTCAAAGACCAAGTCAACCTTCGACTTTGACTTATATTCCAAAGAAAACAAGCAAGACCACAATTTCTATGGACTAGATGTCAAGTCGCACATTCAAGTTGACTCCGTGAAGCGACTTGGATGAAGTTTAAGGTCGAGTCAATTTAAGTAAAGAACTTGAAGGACTAAATCATCAAAAGCTTTTCCTTCAAAATTTGAAGAATCAAACAGAAGTCAAAGTCTCATAACCAAGTCGACTTTATTGCTACTTGGGTGAAATTTCACAGCTAAGTCGATTTCGGGGCTGCATATTTTCATCGACTGAAATAAAAACATATGAAGTTGTACCCGAAGTCGACTCCATAAGTGACTTGTGTCAAGTCAAAGATGCAGTCAACTCAAGATAAAACTCCAAGAGCACTGCATATGAGAGGAGAACTTAAGAAATCTAAAAGCCTCGATCGAAGTCGCATCCCGAGTTAACTCTAATGTAAGATTTGGGTGAAGTCGCAGCCGAAGTAGACTTGGATTGCGACTTGCTCTGCAATGATCGAAAAAATTTGAACGTTGACGCATTTAATGCACTCTTCCTATCTCGTAACATTTAAATTTATTCCTCCATTATTTAAGGCTCATCAAATTAAGTGAAGAGAGTTAGCTGGAGCATTCATTAAGTCTTAACCTTCTAACTTATAAGCATTCGAGTGATCACTTAAGTACTCTTCAAGAAGAACGGTGTTATTCTTTGCAAGTGCTGAATCATTCCATCTACCTCAAGCTCTATAAGTTCTTTTCTATGCTAAAACTTTTTCTACACAGTCCGTAGAGTGTAGAATCTTCTTTTAATCTACTTTTTGTGATTCTATTTGTCTTAATATTGGAGACCAAGGCCAAATAAAGGTAAGTAGTATGTAGTTTGGTGTGGCTCACCACCTACTTATGTTATCTTTGTAAAAGCCCCCTAGAGCTAAAATATAGAAGAGAACAAGAACTCTAATTGTAATCTTATTGACATGGAGAAAGCCAAGATACAAGAGTGCATTATTGGAAGAGTAGAGTAGAAAAGGTTGTCTCAAACCACTATAATTTCTTATGTCTACCAGTGTTACTTTGCTTGCTTTATCATTCTCCGTATTTTCATTTAAGGGGACTTAATTTATAAGGGGTTAAGTTTGAGACACCAAAATAAGTTTAAAAGAACTCAATCTACCCTCCCTTCTTAGGTTTTACCACAAAGTCGAGACCAACAAGTGATATTAAAGTGAGTTTTTGAGTTTACACCAAAGAGTTCTAATATAAATAATATTTCAATCAACTTCCATTCTTGCTTTTGCAGATGGTCAATCTTTAGAATGCCACATCTTTTTCATAGTAGTAACTTTGATTACAAGAATTTGAGAATGAAATAACTCATCATGACAACTAATATGGACTCTTGAATAGCTATCCAAGATGAGGTGACTCTACCTACCAGTGAGAAGGCCTCCAATTGGATTGAAGAGGAGGTGAAGTTAGTAAAAAGTAACGCCAAAAAAATGAACTTACTGTTTTGTGCTTTAACGGTTGCAAAATATGATAAAGCATCTTCTTGCTTGACTGTTAAGGAAATACAGGATACTCTAATATCTACCTATGAGGGTACTTCCCAAGTACAAGGGATAAGAAGAAACATCTTGATTGGAGAATTAAAAAGCTTCAAAATGCGTGATACTGAAAATATTTTTGAAGTATTTGCAAGATTTTCAAAAATTAATAATGCACTGAAGGGCTTAGGAAATGCAATTTTCGAATCTAAGCAGGTTATGAACATCTTAAGAGCTCTACATGAATCTTGGAACTCCAAGATTATTGCTATAGAAGAAGCGAAGGACCTAAACACATTGAAACTAAAAAATCTCATCAGCTTACTTATGTCTCATGAGTTGATAAAGAAGAAAAATGAAGAGCAACACAAAGAAAAAGAGTCATTTCATTGAAAGCCACTCAAAGCTCAGATGAGTCTACCTCATCATCATGAAATTAGGATGAGAAAATTGCATTTCTCACTAGAAAGTTCAGAAAATTTGTAAGGAAAGAAAAGAAATTTAATTCCCCCAAAGGATTTAAGGAGAGAAGCAGGAAAGAAAAGAAGGAAGCGATAAAGTGTTTTAGATTTAGTGGAGTAGCAATAAAGGAGAAAAGCAGAAGAAAAAGAAGAAGAATGCAAGATCAATATCCTACACCTATAGAAAATAAACTAAAAGAAAAGCAAAAGAAGAAAAATAGGAGTTGCACTAGAAGATTTTCAAAGCCCAAGGGCAGAGGAATGTATTTAAATGAGAATTCATCATCAACATGTAGTTCCTCAAATGAAGAAAATGAAGCTGCAAATTATGCCAGGATTTACTGTATAGAAAAAACAGAAGAAGAGAGTATACTAAATTGCCTCACAGCAACCGAATTGGTAGAATGTTTGACTACCTCAACTGAATGCACAAGTAGTGAGGAGGTAACTTCTAAACTTGATCATTCTATTTCCAAATCCACATACTCTTCCACTCACGATTGTCTTAAACGTACTAAGTTAGAAGAATTACAACAAGCATATGATTCATCATTTGATAAGATAAAGAAACTATGCAAGAAATATACTATAAGAAAAAGCGATTTGACTCAACTGTTATTGTAAATGAAAAATTAGATGAAAAAGTCAAATGCCTAGTTGAGAAAACTAAAGTCTTAACAGCTGAAATTGACAAACTAAGAAAAGAAAATGAATCATTGATAAAATTCTCTAATCCAAGAAAGAGTATCAAAATGTTCCTAAACATGAGCACTTAAATAAGTAGAAAAGGACTAGGATAGTCCACATTTGAGCAGGAAAAATGCAACAAATCAAATATAACAAAGTGGGTTAAACCCCAAGCCAAGGTAGTTGCACCTCATAGCAAAACAAAAACAATTAGAGTTATTTGGGCAAGAAGATCAACATAGAAACTAAAATATGCATGGAGTCCAGCACAAAGAATTTATGGGCATGCAACTTTTGCAACAAGTTTAGTTACAAAATCGACCAATGAAAAATCAAGAAGTAGCAAAATAAAGGTGTTAAGCTAGTTTTGGTGCAAAAAATCATTAGATTTGTGCCTTTTAAATTAGAACAACATAAACTCCAAATGCTTACTAATCCACATGGACCCATGAAATGGGTTTAAAGAGATGAGCTTTATTTGATTATTTTTGCAGGTTTGTATTAGAGTAAAAGTCTGCAATACTTGATTTATGGATAGTGGCTGCTCAAGATACATGGCCGAAGACAAAGCCTTATTTTATAAACTCAAACCTTACAATTGTGGAACTGTTGCATCTAGTAATAATGAAAAAGGTAAAATACGTGGTAAAGGTAATGTTCATAGCATTTCAAATGCATGCATAGAGAAAGTAGTATTTGTGGAAGGAAGGTCTCAAACATAATCTAATGAATATTAGTCAATTATGTGAAAAATGTTACCAAGTTGTATTTAAATCATTTATATGAAATTTTTTTTATAGAGATCATATAGTCTTTAGTGGAAGAAGACATAGAAATATATATTTGGTATCCCTTGATAAATTGGATGAAAAATGTTTAGTGGTTGTTGATAATGATCTATGGGTATGACACATGAAACTTGGACACATTGACATGTCAAACATCAAGACCTTATCGAAAAAGAGCTTGGTAAAGGAGTTACCAAAGCTCAAATATGACTAAAAAAATCTGCAAAGCTTGTCAAATATCTAAACAATCAAAAGTATCTCTTTCATCGAAAAATAAAGTTACAACTTCAAGGCTACTTGAGTTACTACATATAGATCTTTATGGACCCTCCAAGATATTGAGCCTTAGACAAAAGAAGTAGGCCTATGTTATTATCGATGACTTTTCAAGGTTCACTTGAATAATGCTATTAGTTAGCAAAGACAAAGCATTCTTCATATTTGTTAATTTCTCAAAACTAGAGAAAAATGGAAAATAAAAACAATTATATCTATTAGAAGTAACCATGACGGTGAATTTGAAAACAAATATTTCATAAAATTTTGCAATAAAAAATAATTCACCATACATTTTCTGCACTTAGAATTCCTCAAAAAATGGAGCAGCTGAAAGGAAAAATAAAACCATACAAGAGATGGCAAAAATTATGCTAAATGAAAGTAAATTATCCAAGAAATTTTAGAGCAAAGTTGTAAGTATAGCTTGCCATGTTCTAAATCGAGTAACCATTAGAGAAAGACTCCTTATGAGCTATGGAAAGGTAGAAAATAAAATATATCATATTTTCAGGCCTTTGGCTACACGTGCTATTTGTTGAACAATGGAAAGAGCAATCTTGACAAATTAGATACCAAAAGTGATGAAACCATATTTCTTAGTTACTCGACTAATAGTAAAACATATGAATCTTCAATGAAAGAAACCAAGTGGTAAAAGAGTCTATTCATATTGTCTTTGAAGTAATTAACCTAATTCCCGACAAGGAGGATAAGCTTAGTGATGCAGATGATTTGTCAAAGAATTTTGGAAAGCTGTAAGTGAGAAAGGGGGAGAATAACTCAAAAAAGATCAAAATATAGACAAACAGATGAGTGAAGATAATGTTTCTTATAAATCTCTGAAAGATTTAAAATTCAAAAATGATCATTCGATTGAACAAGTTATAAGAGACATACATGAAGGAGTGAAAAGTAGGAGCTCTAGGAAAAATATATATGGATATTTTGTATTTGTGTCCAAGATAGAGCTAAATTCTATTCATTAAGCTTTTAATGAGAAAAATTGGATTGTTGTAATGCAAGAAAAACTAAACTAACTTGAGAGAAATCAGGTATGTCATTTGGTTTGTAGACCTAAAGACCGCAAAGCTATTAGCACCAAATGGATATTTAGGAATAAATTAAATAAAAATAGACTAGTATTAAGAAATAAAGCTAGGCTGGTAGCTAAGAGGTATTCATAAGAAGAAAGGATCAATTTTGATGAATTATATGCCCTCGTACCAAGATTGGAAGCCATACATATATTACTAGCTTTTGCTTCTCATATGGGCTTCAAGTTTTTTAAATGAATGTTAAAAGTGTATTTTTGAATGAATATCTTAATAAAGAGGTGTATGTTGAACAACCTCCTAATTATGAGAAAAAAGATCAATCTAAATTTGTATATAAGGTAACCAAAGCCTTGTATGGATTGAACCAAGCTCATAAAGCTTGGTCTGAAAGGTTTAGTAAATTCTTAATTGATCACGGTTTTCAAAGATGTAAAGTTGATACTACCTTATTCATTAAGTACAAAGGAAATGATATTTTAATGGTTTAAATTTATGTAGATGATATAGTATTTGGAGAAATTAATGAACTTTTATGTCAAAAATTTTCCAAGCTAATGCTGATTGAATTTGAAAATAAGCATGATAGGTGAACTCCACTTCTTTCTTAGACTGCAAATCAAGCAACAAAATGAAGAAATTTTCATCAATCAGTCCAAATACGACAAGGAAATGATCAAAAAATTTGGAATGCAAAATTTCAAAGGAGTAAATACACTTCTGAGCTCCATAATCAAAATAGATAAAGATGAAAAAGGTAAACAAGTTGATCAAAAATTGTATAGAAGCATGATTGGTTCATTGTTATATTTAAATGCATTTAGACTCAACATCTTGTTTAATATTTGTATGTGTTCTAGATTTCAATCTGATCCTAAAGAATCTCACATGTAAGAAGTAAAATGGAATTTCAAATATTTGAATGACACCACCAACTTAGGGCTATGGTATCCCAAGGGCTCGACATTTGATCGCATTGGAAATTCGGATGTAAACTTCGCTAGCTATAAGGTGGATATAAAAGGTACTAGTAGGACTTGTCAATTTCTTGGATGCATGATAGTCTCATGATTTTTAAAAAAATAAACTAGTGTGGCTTTATCCACTATCAAAACCGAACATCTAGTAGCTGGTAGCTATTGTCCCCAACTGCTATAGATGAGACAATAATTAAGGGATTATGACATAGAATACAGAGATATACTAATTAGATATGATAACACTAGTGTCATATGCTTAACTAAAAATCTAGTGTTGCACTGTAAACCAAGCACATAGATGTTAGACATCACTTCACTAGAAAACATGTTAAAAGTCATGATATCTGTTTCGAATATCTCAAAACTGGGGATCACATTGTAGATATTTTCACTAAACTATCAATTGCTGAGTCATTTAACATAATTGGGAAAGAAATGAGAATAATTGATATTAATGCTTAACATTGATATACTTGATTGTTGTAGGGATACACCCTCAAGAAATACACTTGTCATTGCACGTGTCTCATAAACAAGTGGCATAAGATAAGGCATGAGACCAAGTCCTTCGCCACACTCTAAAAACTGCCCCAACTAAACTCCTACAAAACAGGAGCACAAACACACTTCGTGGATACTTTCCCTAAATATCTAAACAACATCTCTATTAGCTCTATACTTCTTCTATTGCTCAAACTCTCTAAATCCCTTGATCTTCAGAATATATCTGAAAGGGGTCCGTTACATGAACCCCTTTGTCTCAATCATCTCCTTTTGACTTGATCAAATTCATAGAGACTTCATAACACCCCTTTTGATGTCGTCCAGAATCCTCTGAGAATTGTCTTGAACCCTTTGTAAGATTTATCCTCTTATAATTGTCATGATACTATAAAAGCATGCTCATAAGAATTTTTAAATGCTAAACAAAGTAGCATGGTTAAGGATAAAGGATAGAATATATGTTGTGTTGTCACAGGACTGGGTACCAAGTCGACTCCGCTTAGCTCAGGTTGACTTCATGAAGTTGACTTTGTACTCAACTTAGGGTTCAGAGTCGACCTCGCGTGGCATCGATTCGGCTGGCCTTAAATGGGCGAGAATTACCTTAATTCCATTTATCTCTCTCCCAAAGCTCCGAACGTTCGTATTGCACTCCCATTTCTATCAATTCCACAAAAACTAGTTGAATCCTATTGGAAATCTTTCAACCCCTCTTCAAATTTTCCTAATCGTTCACAAATGGCACCCAAAGCAGTCTCAAAACTGAACAAGCTCCCTATTTCACATCCCTCTTGCTCAACAACGCAAGAGGAAGTGCTAAAGAAGTAAAGAACACCTTCTGCGCGACAATGGGATAGAGCCACCAATTCTACAAGTCGTTAAGTCTGATTCCAAGAAGCTATATCGTCCACTTCCATACCTCCAGAGGAAGAAAATCTAGATATGAGTAAGGACCTAAGAGAAAAGGAACCCCTATAGCTAAGCCGTAAGTGCAAAAAATGCCAGAAGATTACTTTTTGAATCTAGAACAACATCGACGTTTTTATGCTCACTTCTATGAATGGAAAGTATTTTTACCCAAGATCATAAATTTTGATTTCCTCATAGACTATGAATTTAAAATTAAGGAACTGCTTGATTTTCAAGGGTGGACCACAAAATTTAAGGAGGAATGCAAGATTTATTCAAATTTAACCCCCCCAATTTTATTACTGTTGGTGTCAAGATACTTTCTCCAACTATGTGAAGTGCACTAGAATCAACTTAAGAGATCATAGGGCCGAGGCTATGGAAATCATTGGAGCTATCTTATAAGTGCCCTTCATTGATGACTGAACCCCTGAAGTAATAACCTTACTAGCAATGTATAACGAGTTGGCGCAAAGCAATAAGTATAGCGAGGGAGCAAGATTTTTGCACTATATGGATCTATCACTAAGATTTAGGGTTATTCGATTATTAGGAGCTCACTGCATTCTTCCCAAAGTAGGTGGAAGAAATGTAGTCAATCCCGAGGAGGCCACCCTCATATGGAAGCTAGTAAATCAGAGCCACGTTTCATGTCTTAGACTTTTACTTGATACTCTCATTGTCAGGAATGAGAACCCAAGAGGAGATCTACTTTATGGCCACTAGATTACCAAGATCCTTGAATATTTTGGCGTTGATCTCACTGGTGAGCCATTTGAGGTATCCGAATCAACAAATTCCATTAACAAGGCCTTACTTCAATGAATAAAGATAGACATCGAAGCCTTCTAGAGATAACAACTTAAAGGTGGAATGGGTGGAGAGCCTCCATATGCAGCTATTGCAAGAGCAACACCAATTTAGGGGGAGTTCCCTAGTCCTAATTCACCATTATCTCATATTCCCCAAAGACATCTTAGGCTCCATCAAGACCCATTCAAGCCACTTCATTTGATATGACTAAAATCCACCATCTCTTTCAAGGCTTGAAAAATCGGCTCACTCAAGGGCTAGGATTGCTTCATTTCTCCATGACTTAGATGCATAACAAGCAAGCTCATTTTGGAAGCTGAAATCTCAAGGATCAAATATCACTTAACTTTCAAGAGTAGACAAAGTCACCCCATTCCTAGTTTACTGAATCTAGATCCTTACTGGGGAAAGTCAATTTTTGCTAACCCCACTATGCAAGATTGATCCACTCCTCCGTATACCCCATCTCAATCATCTGACTCAGCCTCCAAGTATTCCATCTTATTTGCCCAAATTACTCCCAAGAACCCTCCGTACAACATATCTCCATTTCTCTTTCATAAATCCCAACACACTTTAAAACTTTTCTTATCTTATTTTTTATGCTTGTCAAAAAGGGGGAGAGACAAAGAGAGAAGTAAGTTTGAGTGCATTGTGTAATGAGAAAGGGTAGCTTGTACATAGGATATTATTTTGAAATTGAAAATTTGCGTTCTAGATTTGATTGCTTGCCCTAACATCTAAATGGTTGAATGAGATAATTGAATGCGCATTATCTAACTTACTTCTGAATGCACATCAAAATTGTATTTTTTAAACTTGGATGAATTCTGGCAACTTCACAGCAAATTGATTCGTGCATTCAAATTATATGTTGAATATGCTAAACTTCAAAAGATAAACGTTAATTCAAACTTGGTTTTGTCGATCATTGAAAAGGGAAAATTTTTTGTGAACTCAACTAAAAAACAAGAGCAACTCAAGTTTTGAAGATTAACAATTCAGTTTTGAGTATTAAAGGCTACTAATACATTAAGTGAAGTGTCTTAAAAATGAAATTTTCAATTGATAAAGCATAGCAAACCAAGTCTCAAAGTCAAGTCAATTCAGTCATATAACTTGGGTCAAGTCTATACTAAGTCGATTCAACCGTACAACTTAGATCAATTCTATATCCAAAGTCGACCTCAAATTGCAATTTAGGTTGAAGAAATGCAAGTCTTGAAGTGCAGACAGGTCAAGTCACAAATCTAAGTCAACTTCAATAGCAACTTAGGCGAAGTATATAGCAAAGATAACTTAGGGGGTTGCATGTTTCAACTGACTCTAAAATTGAACATGCCAATTCGCACCCCAAGTTGACTCCATGATATGCCTTGAGGCAAGCCAAAGACCAAGTTGATTTTAGACTCTGACTTGTATTTCGAAGAAAACAAGCAAGACCATAATTGCTAAGGACTAGATGTCAAGTCGCATATGCAAGTCGACTCCGTGAAGCGAACTTGATGAAGTTCAAGGTCGATTCGATTTAAGTAAAGAACTTGAAGGACTAAATCATCAAAAACTTTTCCTTCGAAATTTGAAGAATTAAGCAGAAGTGAAAGTTGCATAACTAAGTCAACTTCACTTGTGACTTGGTTGAAATTCCACAGTTAAGTTGACTTTGGGATTGCATTTTTCTACTTACTGAAATAACAACATATGATGTTGCACCTAAAGTTGACTCTATATGCAACTTGGGACAAGTCAAAGACCAAGTCGACTTAAAATAAAACTCTGAAAGCACCACATATGAGAGGAGAACTTACGAAATTGAAAAGCCTTAATTGAAGTCACATCCTAAGTTAACTCCAGTTTGCAACTTGGGTGAAGTTGCAACCGAAGTCAACTCCAATTACGCTTGCTCTGCAACATTCAGAAAAATTCACATTTTGGCACATTTAATGCTCGCTACCTACCTCATAATGTTCAAATTTATTTCTCTATTATTTAAGTCTCTTCAAATGAAGTGAAGAAAGTTACTTAAAGCATTCATTAAGCCTTAACCTTCCAACTTACAAGTATTCAAGTAATCACTTAAGTGCTCTACAAGAAGAACAGTGTTATTCATTGCAAGTGCTGGAACATTCCATCTACCTCAAGCTCTAGAAGTTCTTTTCCATATTGAAACTTTTTCTACACAATCTGTAAAGTGTAGAATCTTCTATTAATCTACCTTTTGTGATTCTATTTAGCTTGGTGTTGGAGACCAAGGACAAATAAAGGCAAGCAGTGTGTAGTTTGAATGTGACTCACCACCTGCTTATGTTATCTTTGTAAAAGTCCTCTAGAGTTAGAATCTATAGGAGAACAATAACTCTAATTGTAATCTCATTGGCATAGTGAAACCCAAGACATAAGGATGTGTTCTTGAAAGAATGGAGTAGGAAAAGTTGTTGCGAATCATTATAATTTCTTGTGTTTACCATTATTACTTTGCTTGCTTTATCATTCTCCACGTTTTCATTCAAGAGGACTTAATTTACAATGGATTAAGTTTAAGATAACAAAAGAAGTTTAAAAGAACCCAATTCACCCATTCCCTCTTGGATTTTGCCAAAAAATCGAGACCAATAATTTTTTTAAAGACTGATTAATAGAGAAGTGAAGTATATATTTTATGAATTTAATCATTTAAATCTAGTTTAATGTGAATTTAGTGAGACACACGGTTTATGATGATCTAATGATGTTCTCCCATTATCATTAATCTTGTACTTTAGTAATGACCGTTGACTTTGTTGCAAACAACTATACTCTATGAAAACTACATATTATAACTCCATGAACATACATATTCTCAAAAGCTACAACCAAAATAATTTATAAGCTTAGCCAAAATGTCCTAGCTTAATACCCTAAACAACTTTTGCTACTTTTTACCTATTTAGTACATGAGGAGTTACTCACTTTCTTTCCTAGAGTAATGTTGGATGAGAGGAATATAAATTTCAATATGAGTTACTTGGGGTGAGTAAACTTGCTTCGGTATTTGTGAGTGTACCATCTTTAGTTTATTTTGCAAGTCATGAATCCCGACTTCCATGGAGGAAGTTCTTAAGTAAAGGAAGCAAATTGGAATAATGTACATTATTTTACTTATTCTCAAGCCACTTAGGAGGATACTGGGTGCAATAAATGAAGGTGAGGGGTGTTAGTGGCATGGTTGGAGAAGAGGGGTTTGATGTTCCCTTTGGAACAAATGACCCCTTGTTCTGTTTGCTTTCTTGAGCAATATGCTTTAATATTAGAGATACCTGCTAACCCATTGACATCTAAATAGACCCAAGCTGCAAAGTTTGATATTGTATTGAAGCACGTACAACTAACTAGAGTGGTTTCTTCTAACTCTTATACTTAAATTTTTTTTGTTTATTCTAAAGATGAAATAGATGTAAATCTTAAAATATGAACAATTGGTGGTGAAGTTCTAGTTGCATCTTTGGTCATGGAAGCAATGTCTCCTCCACAAGCTCTTAAATCTTCTAAGAAGAGTGAGAATTCCTCCCATTCTAAATGAGACGAAGATATGACTTATGACTAAAAGAATTATAAAAAAAATTCTATTAGTTGTCATGATTAGCTTGAGTTTTATGTGACAATGGTATTATTAGAGCCTAGTAATGAACCTAAACATTAGGTTTCGACTCCCGAGAGAGGCAACTTGGCCGAATTTAAATGTCAGATATGTAAGTAGAGCCATCCTATTAAACTTTGACGGCTCATATTTTTTTATTACTCCATTAATCGTAGGCATCATTATTCATTAAATTAGGAAATCTCGTCATTTGTCTAATGTCATTGTTCATACATTTCCTCTACAAATGCATAAAATCAATATAATGAAATAATTCGATATTAAATATTATTTTTAATATTATAATTTTAACATCTAAACTATCTAAAACATCATTATTATTGATAAGAATGTTATAAAATAATATTTACATTCTAATGCACATGTGGATGAACTTAATTATTTTTTATAATTTACATGTAAATATATACTAGCAAATGAGGCTCATTAACATCTTTTGATTTAGCTAATACTGATGATTAATGAAAATTTCATTCAGTTATTGTATTTATCATCATTTATGGAATTAGGAAATTTCATCATTTCTCTAGTGTTGTTGTTGATGCATTTGGTTAACAAATGTATAAAATCAAAGGCATGAAATAATTTGTTGCTAAATATTAATTTTAATGTTAAAAAATTATATTTTAAAATCTAACCATCTAAAAGATCATCAATCTGCAAAAAAACAATTTGAAAAAAATATTATTATGTTCTAATGCACATGTAAATGAACATAATCATTTTTTTATAATTTCTACATAAATATTTAAGCAAATATGGCTCATGTACGTCTTTTATTATTGAAGTTCATGTACATCTTTTGATTTAGATTTTCTTGATTATTAATGAAAAATTAATTTCTTCAATTGTATTTATGGTTATTTATTGAATTAGGAAATCTTATAATTTGTTTAGTATAATTGTCAATGCATCTAGTCAACAAATGTATAAAATCAATGTAACTAAATAATTTGATGTTAAATATTAAATTTTAATATTGTAAGTTTAACATCTAAACAATAAAAAATTATTATATATAAATAACAATTTTATAAAATATTGTTATTGTTGGTCCCAAGTTATTGGTTTAACTCAATCAAGGAGAGGTGAATTGGGTTATTAACGATTTCTTAGTTGTTTAAAAACTTAACCCTATTTTTATTAAGTCTGTTAAATGAAATAAGCAAAGCTAATGAGAGAGAGCAAAATAAGTCAAATAATCATACAAAGGAACATAAGAAATTATAATAGTTCTGGTAAAATCCCTACTCCAAGCGCAAGCACATTTATGTTTTAGTATTCCAGCAATAATATGACTATAGCCTCAGGTCTCTTGTAGATTCCTACTCTAGGTGGACTTTTACAACAATCTTATAAGTAGTTAATGAATGCCATTTTAATCGAATACTACTTGTTGATCACCTTGGCCTTAGTCTCCAACACCAAGCCAAGTGATCAAATGTAACAAGAGAATTTGAATTAATGAAGCTACACTTGACAAAGATGTGTAGAACAATATGGCGCAGCAACAAGCTCTGTGAGAGTTGAAGAAAATGTAATATTCGAAGCACTTATAGTGATCTTTAGAGACTTGCTTTGGAAATCAATGAGTAATGCTTTTAATGCTTGTAGATGGGAAGGTTAAAGATCATTTAATTCTCTATCTCACCCTTATAACTCTACTTGATGTCTCTTAAATAGATTTTAAAGAAATTTGAACATTATGTGGTAGGTGGAACATATTTAATTCAAAAATTTTGGACCATTTCAATCCAAGTCACACTTGAAGTTAACTTGGCCTACAACTTAACTTAAGTTGTAGATGAAGTCAACTTGAGTATCGACTACAATACTCATATATCTTGTAGAGGAAATCCTTCCAGATTGTATCATCAAGTTCATGTAGAGTCGACTTGGGACTTGAGACTTTACCAAGTCGCATGTGAAATCAACTTAGTCTTCAACTTTATTATACCTAGGGTTTCAAAAATTTTAACAATTGCTTTTTTAGGACTTCTTCCTTTCAAGTCTCATTCTCGAGTCTACTTTATGTTAAACTTTACCCGAGTCACATTGTAAGGTGGATTTGGGATACGACTTCAAACTTCATACTTCTTGAAAATTCTTCAATTCATCACCCGTTCTTCTAAGTCACATGTACTGAGTCAACTTTATATTCAACTTCACTCTAGTTGCAAGTGAAGTCAACTTAAGTATCAACTTGAAACGACATTTTCCAAGCAGATTTTTGGATGCATTGATAGTTTCTAAGTTGCAAGAAAAATCAACTTGGGTATTGACTTCACCTAAGTCATATGTGAGATCAACTTAAAGTGCGACTCCAACTGCAAAACTTTCCTTTCCCAAGTTTTTCCTTCTTAAGCATATTTAAAGTCAATTATGAAGTCAACTTGACTTGTGACTTGACCTAAGTGGGTCTTGGAGTTGAAATGACTTTGCAACTTCAGCTACTTCAGCTTGAGATTTGAAAATTTTAAGCTTTAAATGCAACCAAAATTCATTAGTAGTCTTTAATCCATCAAATTAACAAAACTTGGATAATGATTTGCAATTCGTACTAGTTTAGTTCACAATTACATCCAAATGCACATGTAAATGAACCCTATTATTTTCTATAATTTACACATAAATATATATATATATATATATTATATTAAAGCAAATATGGCTCATGAACATCTTCTGATTTAGACCAACTTGATTGTTAATGAAAATTCACTTTGTTGATTATATTTATCAATTGTTTATTGAATTAGAAATTTTCATTGTTTGTTTAATTTCATTGTTGATGCATCTAGTCAACAAATGTAAAAAATCAAACTAATGAAATAATTTGATGCCAAATATCAATTTTAAAATTGTATTTTCAACATATAATCATCTTAAATATCTTCAATATGTAGACAACTAAATTTATAAAATATTATTATATCCAAATGCACGCATGAAAGAACTTTATTATTTTTATAATTTACATATAAATATATATATTTAAGAAAATATGGTTTGTGTATATCTTTTGATTTAGTTTATCTTACTGATTAATGAAAATTCATCTACTGATTGTATTTATCATTCATTTATTGAATTAGAAAATTCCATCATTTGTTTAAGGTCATTATTGATGCATCTAGTTTGACAAATATAAAAAAATCAAAGTAATGAAAATTTGATGATAAATATTAATTTTAATGTTGTATTTTCAACATCTAACCATCTAAAATATCATTGATATAGATAAATAATTTTATAAAATATTATTATATTCTAATGGATATGTAAATGAACCTAGTCATTTTTTATAATTTTTACATAAATAAATGTTAAGAAAATATGGTTCATGTGCATGTTCTAATTTAAATTATCTTGATAAGTAATGAAAAATTTACTCTATCGATTATATTTATTATCATTCCATCAATTGTATATATTATTATTTATTAAATTAGGAAATCCCATTATTTATTTTATGTCATTGTTTATGTCTGATTAATAAATGTCTAAAATCAATGTAATGAAATAATTTGATGTTAAATATTAATTTTTCATGTTATAATTTTAACATATCTAAAATATAAAAAATATAATTATATATAAGAATATTATGAAATATTATTGCATTCTAATGCACATGTGAATGAACCTAATTATTTTTATAATTTACACACGCGCACACACACACACACACACAAACACACACACATATATAAAAGCAAATATGGCTCAAGTACATCTTTTGGTTTAGCTTGTTTTGATGACTAATAAAAAATTCATTATGTCTATTGTATTTATCATTTATTGAATTAGAAAATTCCATTATTTGTTTAGTGCCATTATTAATGCATCTAGTCGACAAATGTAAAAAATTAAACTAACGAAATAATTTAATGATAAATATTAATTTTAATATTTTATTTTTAACATCTAACCATCTAAAATATCATCGTACATATTTTGATTTAGATTATCCTGTAAGTAATGAAAAATTTACTATATTGATTGTATTTATTGATTTAGAAAATCCTATCATTTGTTTAATATTATTGTTTGTGAATCTAGTAATAGATGTATAAATTAACATAATGAAATAATTTGATACTAAATATTAATTTAATTATTTTATTTTCAATGTCTAAACTATCAAAAATACAATCACTATGTAGATAAATAATGTTATAAACGTTATTATATTCTAATGCATATATGAATAAAACTAATCAATTTTATAATTTACATCCATATTGCATGACCAAGTAAGAAGGTCACCTCTTCTACCTAATATTTGAACTTGGAATATTCCACTCGTACTACCCAAGACACCCACTTCAATTGCTTCGACATCCAAATAATGACACATAAATATAAATATATATTTAAGTAAATATGACTTATGTGCATCTTTTGATTTAGTTTATGTGATAAAAAAATTCACTCCATCGATTATATTCATCATCATTTATTAAATTAGAAAAATCCATCATTTGTCCAGTATCATTGTTGACATATCTCGTTTATACATGTATAAGACTAATATAAAGAAATAATTTAATATCAGATATTAATTTTAATGTTATATTTTCAACATCTAAACTATAAAAACGTCATTAGTATATAGATAAATAATTTTATAAAATATTATTACATTCACATACGCAAAATGAGCCTAATTATTTTTTATAACTTACACATAAGTGTATATGGGTTTCACTTCTATTAAACCTCTCCTCTATGTAATCTTTTTCATTTTTAATATCTTGATGGGTGAAGGAAAATTCACTCTGTTTGTTGTATTTAACATCAGTTATATGATTATGAAAGTTCTCTCATTTGTTTAGTGTCATTGTGTATTGTTGTTGCCTATTTTTTCACTAGTGTATGAGATTGCACAAGTGATACATGTAAATGAGTTAAGATATCTTTCTCATGAGGACTTATACATTAAAATTTACTAATTGCTAAAAATTAAATATTAGACTCCACTCCGATGAATTTAAATGGAAACTTAGATTTTTAAATTGAAAGAGTAGTAGATGGAAAAGAAAAGAAAAGAGACTAAAGTTGAATTGATGTACATGAGAGTAAGAGAAATGGGAAACTCTTATCGAGGATGAGTGGGTTACAATTTCACTTGTCTATCCCTGTGATCTATTACAACTTCGTGATTCATTTTATTAACATGGATTATTAGTTTAGGAAAATATCATATATACTCCTTTCTCGATAGCAATATAAATTTAATCAATTAATTTTAACTTTCAATGTAAACTATAAGAATTTAAAATAATTAATGACGTTGACCACATACATATTAACTATATTTGACTAATAGGTATTTTATCTATATTAGCAAATATAATACATCTTATGAGATAACACAATCTCAGGATTATGCATAGATTATGTGCTACAGAACTTGAGTCTAGTATCATGTTATCTGCTCAAGCATCACATAATATTCACAAATCAATCCATGAGGCTGCTATCTAAAAGAAATATCTAGTTCTCTAACTGATCTTTACTTTTTACGCCTTATGTATCAACCCATGCACATAGTTGATTTAAATGAAACTTAGTCTAGCCTTTAAGCTAAATAACTGATGTTAAATACAATGAATGATTTGAGTTTTGTATCAATCATCAACATACATAAAAGCAAATATAACATACGTACATCTGTTGATTTAACTTATCTTGATAATTGATGAAAAATTTACTCTATAATTGTATTATAAATTAGGAAACTCCATTTTTTGCGTTGTATCATTGTTGATGCCTTTCATCTAAAATCAGCTCAATGAAATAACTTCATGCTAAATATTATTTTAATATTATATTTTCAATATATAAATCATATAAAATATCATTATTATTTTATAAACTACTAATTTTATAAAATATTATTATATTTTAATGCACATGTGAATGGACATAATTATTCTTTGTAATTTACATATAAATATATATTTATGGAAATACAACTCATGTACATCTTTTGATTTAACTTATTTTGATGATTGATGAAAAATTCGGTCTAGAGATTATATTTATTATCACTCCATCATTGTATTTATCATCATTTATTAAATTAAGAAACTTATGTTATTTGTCTAATATCATTGTTAATGCATCTTATCTACAAATATATAAAATTGACATAATAAAACAATTTGGCACTAAATATTAATTTTAATGTTTTATTTTCAATATTTAAATCATAGAAAATATAATTATAGTGTGCATAAATAATATTTTTATAAAATATTATTTCATTCTAATGCACGTGCATGAACCTAATCATTTTTATAATACATAAATATACATTAAAGTAAATATGGTTCATGTATATCTTTTTGATTTGGAGGAAACTTATCTCCTAGCTAAATAATTGTTTTTGGATAAACTTGATGGAATGAATTTCCCGTGAATTAATTTTCTTTGAAAGGCAATTTCCTATGAATTATTAGAGTGGAAAAAATGGGTTTAACTAACCCAGCAGCATATCATCTTCTTGCAAAAAATAATGCTACTCCTGCACCCCCCAAATGCTTGGACCCTGATTCAGTATATGCTCTCGGGCACATACATATATATTTTTTATTTTTTTAAAAATATTTTCATAAACATGTTAGCCCAAGTGTATTTAACATATATATCAATTTTTACCATTTTTGGAGATTTTTAGGTATTTATTTTTGATTTTTGAAAATCAAAAATTACGTAAAATGCCACTAGTTTTCAAAAATAAAAAATAAATACCTAAAATACTCCAAAAATGGTAAAAATTTAAACGCAGATTAAATACACTTGAACTAACATATTTATAAAAATATTTTTAAAAAAAATAAAAAAAAATATATATGCGCCCTGGAGCACCAGGGGCGCACTGAATCGGGGTCCCAAATGCTTAGCGCCACGTACGCATCTCTAAGTTTCAAATTCCTCCAACGGTCAAAACAATCTCTGGTACCGAAATTACAAAACAACCCCGATTTCTCATGTCTAGTTTTTTTTTCCCGGATCAAATATTTTATCTGTTTCTTCCTCGAATCCTCCAATTCGATAGAATGCTACAGCTAAAGCACTTCTTTTTCTGAGGCATCGTTCCCAGATATCTTGCAGAAGGTAAGAAACTGAAAATGGGGCTGCGGAAGCGAATTGCCGATAAAGCTGTTGATCGCAGAGGACGGTTTCCAAGGAATAGCGTTGAATCCGTTGATCATTGGGCCTTTCTGGTAAAATCCATTTCCTGATCTCTTTGATCTCTATTGTTCGATCAATGTGGTTGCAATTGGAGTTTTCCGAACTCACTTTCTTTATCTCTACCCACGTAGATCTAGGGTTTTGATGTGGTTTTTCTCTAATCTCAGTCTTTCTTTTTTATCTTGTTTGCCAAAGAGATTTTGGATGTGGATAAGTTCAGAAGATGCTTCCTGGTTTCCATTTGATTGACATTATTACTGCGTTTTTTTTAGTGCTTTTGGCCGGACTATAAATTCAACTTCAGTCGTAGAGATCAGGGCTGACTGTTTTTCTTTTGTGGAGGCTTTTGTATCCTTGGAGATGGTTGTTTTGGTGTTTTGAGGATTTGAGAGAGGGAGTTTTCTTGGGTTTGAAGGTTTCTTTTTGCTTATGAGGACGCATTTCTAGTGCGAATCTATTTCTGCCATTCATTTTTTCTTCAAGTTTTCTTTGGATTTTTTGAGAAGAAGTGACAGAGAAGAAGAGTATTTCAAGTGCTATGCAAGGAATATAGCTCAATTCCTATGGGAATTGCGATTCAAGGCTTCATGTGTGTGCTTGAGGGTTATCTTTGAATCTAATCGTTTGTTTTGGCTTGTTTTGCTTCAAGAATTTGAAGCTACGGAGCAGGTATCAATGTCTCTTGATTCTTCCTTGAAATTGTTACTGAGTTTTCAACTCCTTTGATGGGTCATTTGAATTCGTGCTTGGTTAGCTGTTGCCCGCATTGCATTGAGGTTGTTCCTTGTTTTTTGTTGAATTTGAGTCTATTTTCAGAAAGTTTTACATGGTTATTCGGAAAAGCTCCGAAACTGTTTGTTGAAATGTACAAGCCAAAATTCTCTCTCTCTCTCTCTCTCTCTCTCTCTCGATTGAAGAATTCTCATTGTTAGAACTTGCAATTTGGGTATATAATTACATCAAAAGCCTAGTGGAAACCCTTTTTTGGGGTGTAATGGGTGCTTTGCATACACCTTCCTCTTGCACGACTAAGAATTACCTTAGGATCTCTGCTGCTCCTCTTTTCTAGTGTTCTTCAAAAACTGGTGGCGACTTCCCTTCCATTCACAGGTTCATAGAACTTCTTTTATTTTGGTCAAAAAAGATTTATAAAGCAATTGTGATGCCAGTTATTTGTGATGGGATTGTTCTGAGAGTCCTTTTCACCCCTGAATAATTTTCAGGAAGAAATCGAAGCCCCTATGTGGGTGGATTTCCTAGAAGATCAAGTAATGCATAATGACATGTGAGTTTTCAGAAATTTTTTTTCTGGCTTTTCATGTGTGTGTAAATTGAGGGAGGAACAGTAGTATCTTGCAGTTCCTCATTGATTGTATGAATAATTCGATCTGTAGGGATTCTGGCATCGTGGATTGACTCAGATGATTCCAATTCAATGGCTAGCAAGAAAATTGTCAATAGTCAATCAAAAACCTACCAGATGTTTGGTCTCTTTTCAATAGAAGGTGGAGTTGAGGACCTCCTAATTGAGGAATTCTATACGTTTAACTTTCAGTTGGGTGTGTTTGGAGTCTTCGAATTCACATTCCATTATGCATAGAATCCTGCATGCCAATAAACTGTTTGCTTGAAGCCGCCAAGGAAGACACATAATATATCATGGTTCCAATTCCAGTCTTATATGAATTCGATGCCATAGATGATTGTTCTTGTGTGTGATTCTGTTTCTTTGAATTTGCCATTGCAGTGATGATGATTGGTTTCAAACTGTGCACCGGTAAGCTTGTGACATTCTTGTTTAAAAGATTTGGAATTCAATAATTGACTCTTTTGGACATATTAATGATTGATTAGTTTATTGCCAGGTTCCACCAATTCTCATCTTACCATATAACCTCCTCTATCCTCTTCTGAGTGGAGGAAAAGTGAAGACTTCTGAAACACTCAGTCTGTCTCCTGAAGTTCCAGGCTCAGTGTCAAGAGCAAGAGGCAACCATTGCCGAAGCAGGAGATGGGAACAGATTGGACAAGTTTTTGTATTGCGTAAACAACATCCAATCAAGTAATTTGTTACTGTTCATCCAGCAATTACATCTGGCTCACCTAGTGTCCATATATTCTCCTCACAATTTTCTGTGCATTTGAGAATAGCACGTTCCAAAGAATAGAACCTCCATTTGGCCTATGGAACTCTTCATTGTTTATATCTGGCCTACTTTGTGTCAGTGACACCTACTTGCAACCATTATCATATTCGATAAGAGGGCATTCCAAAGAATAGAATGTTCATTAGATTGGGATACAAATAAGTAGCATGATCACTTAATCAAGGCCCACCAAAGTTTGGCTTTGTGTGATTGTTTCCTAACTAATCTCAGATTCATTTATCAGAGTCCTAGGAGGCAAGGCTTCTTCAGGCAACATAAGCAGAAATTTGACTAGAAAGGCCATGCCAAATTCCTCTATCAGAAAGCCTGTTACAACCTCTAGAAATGTAGAAGGCTCAGATCCAAAAGCAAGTTCCAGTTCTGAATGTACTTCTACCAGTAGGATCACATTAAAGTCCCCTGGCACAATCACCAAAGCTAGTCTTACATATTTGAAAGGCAATTCACTTCCCAACAGTGGGTTAGTATATGAAAGTAATCAGAAGTCTTCAGGCTTGGAGTTGCCTAATTGTACAGGTGATCATACATCTCGGTTGCTTTCCTCCATTACAAGCAACCTTCCAAGTGGTCATGTCATAAGACATGCGTTGAGGGTTCAAGTTACAGGAGGGTGGCAGAAACATGATAAGTCTTCTAGAAGCAAGTCAAGTGTGGGGTCCTCCTCCAACACTGAATGCAATCTCAAAGCCAACCAACTTGCAGCTAACAAGAGAATTCCAAATGCTAAAAATTACAGAAGGCCTCTATATCCAACCAACAGTAAAGTTTCATGTGTTTGGAAGACAGAGAAGAAACATGTTCCAGACAGGGAATTGAGTTCGAATTTGAAACAGGGATTGGGAACAGTCGTTGCTAAGCCTATATGCCAGAAAGAAAAGTCCAAGGTAAGAAGTTCTGATTTCTAGTTGAAACATTGTTACCCTTGAAGGATTCAAACCCTGATTTTTACTTGTAACTGAACCGTATTTGGGGTCTGTGCTTGAGTCATCCAGACTGCTCTTATCGTACATGATTAGATTTGGGTGCAGCCAAAAATAGCACTCTATGACACACAAATATGAAGCCTTCAGATCTTTCATTGATGGCCTGTGGCAAACTTGTTGATGTTAAATCTTTCTATCTGGGAATGCCAATTATTTTCTGCAATTGGGCCCATCAATATTAGAGGCTTGTAAATATATGATCATGTTTGCTTAACAAAATATTTTAGTACTATAAAAAACAATCATTGTCATGATACTACAGCATTTGACATGTGGGCATTTTGATGCACGAATATCATGATAGTATTTTTATATGAACATAAGCGTCAACATTGAATTAATTTTAAAAATCATTTGTATGCACCAATCAAAAAAAAGAAAAAAGAAAAAAGAGAAAACCAATAAAAAAATCATTTGGATGCATTTTTAAAGTAGTCAACAATTTCGTCTTTTCCTTTCTCCTTTTACAGTAGTCAACAATTTTGTCTTTTCCTTTCTCTTTCTGCTTTTGCACGCATAAATGAAGCTCTAGCTTTTGATTTTTTGTTTGCATTCAGAAGTTTTCCAAATCGATTGTATATCGCAATATTTGTTATCAACACCCATGATGGAGAAAAACTATCATTCTATTTTTCCCTATGCACATGTAAGAACAAATGCTACAAGTGCAAAGGAGCTCAAGTAGGAAGGTGTGATGGAACTTATCTTATCTGATGTGATCCATCATTATGCACATGAGTAGAATGGACTGCTGGACCATGGATGCGATTTATGGAATTTAAGGCTAGCATTAAGCTGCAGGAATCACAAGAGCATCTAAACAAAGGGAAATCAACCCAGACCCCAGACTGTGTTATTCCTTTGCATTTTGCTAAAGAATGTTGAGTAATCACTCATGCATTTTCAATATGCAGCAGGCTCTCCATTGTACACGACCCCGAAAACCTCTAAGACCATGCAAGGTGGAAAATGCTTCAGAAGAAAAAGTTGTAACAAAATCTAAAAAGCCGAAAAGTTCTCAAAAAGTCAGCGATGTGGCCACTCTTGGCAAAGAAAATTCTTTAAGAAATGCAGATCACACTCAGAAAGCTTTGACTGGCATAAAACAGGGAAATGATTTTCATGGATTGTTTAACATAAAGGTATGCACATATTTTCAATTTCTTAGCTTCTCTTACATAATATTATCTTTTGTTATTTGGAAGAAAAGTGTTAATTGCTCCATGCAATGTTTTTGTTTGCCAGCCTGTGAATACAGTAACACAAGGCACTCAGTGCATAACAACCAAACCATCAACCTGATAGTTGGATAGAAGGTGCCCGGGAATCCTTGATAATTGGGCCAGTTTCCAGTTTGCCACACGTGCAACTTTTTTAGCTTATCGTTGGTCATTATGGAGAATTGTCTTGGTTTCTTCTAGGTTGCAAAAACTTCTAGCTGGACAATAGTTAACATTTTCAAAATTACCTTATAAACCCAAAGAGGTGTAGGTAATTTGAAGAATGCTTCATTTTAATTTCCTTTTCAGTACCTGCTCTCAAGTGTCAGTTTCACTAATTGCAAAATGAATCCCAGTAAAACTGATTGCCTGCGTATTATGACATTTTCTTTTCATTAGATATGTATCTTCAGCTACAACAAGCACAGTCAACATTATCAAAATAACCTTATAAACCTGAAGAGATGTAGGTAATTTAAAGAAGTCTGTTTCATTGCTAAGACATTTCAGTCCCTGCTTTCAACTGCCAGCTTTGTTTTGAAAGCAACAGAATTGCAAAATGAAAACTGGTAACATTGATTGTCCTTGTTTACTAGGACGTTCTTTTCACATATCTTATGGCTACAATGAGCATAGCAGGATTGAAATTAGTTGTTTGTACAGGTTTGTTCATTATTTTGCAGGTTCAAGTTGTCCTATTTACACAATGTGTTTCTTTTTTGACAGATGAAGTTAGAAGGGAGAGCTCCACAAAGAAACCTAGCAAATGCATCATTGAGAATGCACTTCCGATAGGACTCATTGTGGCAAATGTACATGAAAGTTTTTTTTGTCCCATGCTGATGATGATAGACTAATAGCAAATTGTTTTGACTCTCCTTTCAGCAGGCTTCCATATAATTGCAATTTTTCCTAATGGTTTTGTGTTTCCAGTTTGGTTCGTGGAGGGAAATCACATGAAACATGAAAACTTATTTCGTATATAAATCAACTAGCTCGAATTTCATTAAGGAATGCATCCGAATCAAATGAAATAATTCGAGAAAACTTAAAAGTGAAACCAATTTGTGATAAAATGAGATAAAATAGATTAAGATATTTGGTCATGTTAAAAGGAGGCCTAAAGTAGCACTGGTTAAGAAAATAAAGTTTATCTAAGTAGAAGGTGGTAGGAGAATGAGTGGAAGGTGTAAAAAAACATGGATTGAAGTAATTAAACAAGATTTAAAAATATTATAAATTATAGAAAATTTAGTCTTAAATCGCCAAGAATAGCACAACAGAATCCATGCAGCCAACCTCGCTTAGGTGGAAAATGGCTTATGATGATGATGATGATGATGATGAATACATCCGAATCAAGCACTTGATGGATTTTTGCTTATTGTGATGGTCAGCTGTATATATATATATATATATATATATATATATATTGTTCTTCCTTTTTTGGCTTCTGCTAAGATAGATTATTAGACTCAAGTGGAGGCACCTAAACCTGAACATCAAGAATTATTTGAAAATGCCTCTCCTCTTAAAAATGTCATTGACCAATTTACACACGAGGCAAGTTCTACATTACAAACTACACACTAACAAGAAGGATTTACACTATCAGTTGTGTACCTACTACCATGCTTATTTGAGCAATGCTAGTAATAACCCCATCAGAGTTGCTTGCAAACTACTTGCAAATAGTGTGTACAAATAAATACTAACAGATACACAATTTCATTTTAAGTGGCACAACACTAGTAATGACAAATTTAAAGAACCATATACAGGGGAAAAAAAGCACCAAAACAGTTAACAAAATTTCTATTATCATTATTAAGAAAACTAGAAGCATTAAGGGCCTCCTTAACTTTGTGGTGGACAAAAAGCTCCGCTTACCACAAACAGCGTGTATTTGTATATAGATAAAATTTAAAAGCTAGAATTCAGACTTTTGTGGGGAGCTAGTATTCACAACTTCTTTTAAACTGGTTGCGTGTTAAACTTTTCGCACCAGAACTAATATTGGCTAAACATGTGAAACCCTGACCTACATAGGATTCATGTCTATGCATAAGTATGATTCAGTGGAATTATGAATAAATTATTAGCAATATTGATGATTATGGTAATTAGGTCAGAAGTTATGAATGATGATTAAATCAATCATTATAAGTTGAGATAGGTCAATATGATTAAAGTGGTCTAATGAGGATTGAAAAGGATTAGCGTGCCATGAAAATTAATTTAATTTCCATAATATGATTAAGGGAAATTAAGAGGCTAATTATGGAGCTAAGTTGGAAAATGTTAGAAAATTCATAACTTGATGCCTATAAGGCGGAGAAAATTGAAAAGAAAACACATAATTTCATGCTTAATCTTAGGAAAATGATGAATTATGAAAAATTGGATAGGATTACTGTGAAAATTGATCATTACCACCCAAAATCCAAAGATGACTTCAAATTGTCATAGATTGAGCTAGAAAAGTCGAATTGAGATGAAATTTGAAATGGATAGTTAAAATTATGAGATCTACGTAAGGAGAGGCTTAGATTAAGCTAAGTGATTTGGGAATAATGCTTGCACGAAAAAGTGGAGCATCTTTTGACTTTTGCACCTTAAAGTAACTAGCATTTATGTTAAAGTTGAATGAAATAATTAAATGATTATGGCAAAAATGAGGTGGAAAAAGAAGGTAATTACAAGTGAATTTTATGTATTTTCTAAAATGACAAAATCGATGGAAAATCCCCAGCATTATGGGAGTTAATGAGCTAATGGCTAACTTAAGGGAGAAGCATAGAGGAGGCATAGAGTGGACGGCTATGAGCTCCGAAAAGTGGATTTTTAATTTTTTTAATTATAAAATCCATACCTAAGTTAGCTAGGGAATCAAGGTCAATAAATGAGTAATTAAATTGGGTTGAAATTTTGGACCAAACATGTCAAAATCAAGGCATAAAGACATGATCATCAAGTGGACAGATTTGGAGTAAGGGAGAGAGGTGACGTCCAGCTGCTGTTTGGGATTTTTAATGATTTTTTTAAAGGCTAAATGGACCCATAAATTAGCTCCTAGTTAGGGTGATTAATTGTCCATTAATTAAAGTTGCAATTTTGTGGAGAAAGTTGCAAAAGGGGCAGCTGAAATGGACGTTGAATGCATGGACAACAAGTGAACAACCATGGGGATGTGGACGTCCAAGGCATAAATCTGATTTTTATGTTTTTTTAATATGCTAAGTGGACCCCTAAGTAGGTTATTAGCTAGGATGATTAAATACCCATAAATTAAAGTGGAATTAGGTGTGAAAAAATGGTGGACAGATTTATGTTCCCTTAATGATATGGATTTTAATGGATTTTGTATAGATAATTACATGATTTACTTGGAGCATATTGTGCCATATAAC
>JAXCLR010000050.1:39205563-39220359 GCA_035584095.1 Annona squamosa | reverse complement strand
AATTTCTATTAAATGTAGTTATTTACTAAATTGATTATTTAACCAATCCCAAAAAGTAACATATATTTATATATTAATCTAAAATACAGTTATATATAATTTATTATAATTTTAGTTTTACAACGTCATATATATAATAATTTTTATAGTTTTATATATTTACGTAAATTTAGATTTTACTTCATTTAAATTAGTTAATATTAATTATAAATTTATATATTTATTTAGTTTTAAAATTATTTGAACGTTTGCGTACTTCTGAAATGAATTATTAATTATATATCTTTTGCAAAATACACAAATTAGGTAAATATTTGTAAAATATCAAAAATTAGATGCGGTTAGACGCGATTAGATGCAGTTAGATACGGTTAGATATGGTTAAAAACTATTAGATTAAGGTGATTTCATTAAATCATATTATCTGGATTTCAAATTCCGTAATTAAGGTACAAATGACCTTATAATGAGCTTATGATCATATTATAGGTGTTAAATTAGGATTAACTTATTAATTTAAAAAATTAGATGTGGTTAGATGTGGTTAGACGCTGTTAGATTAAGGTGAATTTCATTAAATCGTATTGTCCGGGTTTTAAATTTCATAATTAAGGTGTAAATGACCTTATAAGGGGTCTAGGATCATACTACAGGTGTTAAATTATGATTAACTTATTAATTTCAAAAATTAGATATGGTTAGATGCTGTTAAATGCGGTTAGACACTGTTAGATTAAAGTGATTTCATTAAATCATATTATCTAGGTTTCAAATTCCATAATTAAGGTATAAATGATGTTATAAGGGGCCTAGGATCATATTATAGCTGTTAAATTATGATTAACTTATTAATTTCAAAAATTACATGCAGTTAGATGCGATTAAACGCGGTTAGACGCTGTTAGATTAAGGAGGATTTCATTAAATCGTATTATCTAGGTTTCAAATTCCATAATTAAGGTGTAAATGACCTTATAAGAGGCCTAGATCATATTACAGGTATTAAATTAGGATTAACTTATTCATTTTAAAAATTAGATATGGTTAGATACGGTTAGATACTGTTAGATGCAGTTAGATTAAGGTGGATTTCATTAAATCGTATTATCTGGATTTCAAATTCCGTAAGTAAGGTGTAAATGACTTTATAAGGGACCTAGGATCATATTACAAGTGTTAAATTAGGATTAACTTATTAATTTCAAAAATTAGATGCGGTTAGATGTGGTTAGATACTGTTAGATGTGGTTAGACGTTGTTAGATTAAGGTGATTTAATTAAATTGTATTATTTGAGTTTCAAATTTCGTAATTAAGGTATAAATAATGTTATAAAGAGCCTATGATCAAATTACAGGTGTTAAATTAGGATTAACTTATTAATTTCAAAAATTAAATGCGATTAAATGCTATTAGATCCGATTAGATGCTGTTAGATGCGATTAGATTCTATTATATTTGGAAAATAAAAAAATATTAATAAATTTTCAAAAAATCAAGAAAAGTAAAAGAAATTATTATTTTTGAGAGTACCTTAATTACAATAACTTTAAATAATATAACATAACTCCTAATAAAAATTATATTTTTCAACTTTACCAATTATAATGAAATCTTATTAAAAAATAATTTTTTGTACACAAATATTTTAGAAATTGTCAAATAATAAAAAATTATGTTTACATACATTTTAGTAGTTGATCATGAAAAATGAATGGAATAAATTGAGATTTTGTGTATATATAATACAAATTTTATCAAAAAACCAAACATACTCACGTTTTAAAATAAATATACTCACGTTGTAAAATTACCAAAATGCCACTACTTCCTTTTTTGCTTATGAGGAAGGCTTCGCATGGATTGGGCCTCCGATTTGGTACACTTTTCTAATAAAAGTTTACTATTTTTTGAAATCTTTAACAATAAGGATATTTACCGATCTTTAAAAATCTCGAAAAAAAATATACATATATTAAAAAATGATAGAAGTTGATTTATATATTAATTACACTTAGATAAATAAGTATATAAAGAAAATATAAAATACTATTGAAAATGAGTTTTTTACAGTGGCTAAGGTAGACATTTGATTAGCCTGAACTAACATAATTACTTTTTTTATTAGTATATTACATGTATATCAATATCTCTTACAAAATTAAGCTCCAAACCTATTTCAGTTGATAAATTGAACAATCTGTTTAACAATCAAGCTCAAGCTGCACCCATAAGTTTTGGCAATATATGATCCACCACAGGCCCACAAACCATTTTGCTTCCCTTCCTTTCATCAGCTGTGGAGATGGCCCAGGAAATCATGAAATTTTATTACTCAACCATTGAAGGTGGCACCTTTTGCAAGTGCTAAGATGGACAGATTTCACGAATCACATTAGGCAGATTGCGACTAAATCAGTTAGTCATTTGTGAATGCGATACTAGAAGTTACATTTTGGTGAAATCCTTTACACAACTCTTTTTCAATGATCAGTTACACAATAATGACAGAAAACGAAGGAGAACTAAACAACCTTCTCTTGCCTCTAAAGTTTCAATGGAAAAAAAAACGATACAGAATCATCTAGAATCCAGTTGTTAGGGTTGTCTAACAAGTGTAGCCTAACCCTTGCCCCTTTTTTTCAAAAAAGGCAATGAGATAATGCACATATTCTAAAACCAATCCAGATATATTTTATTAATTTCTTGCCAATATTTTGTTTTCCAATCTCAAGAAGGCAGGCTCATAAGCCCATTCAAATTTCAAAGTGAGTTTTTAAGAAAATCTAAGATGGATCCTATTCTAATCGAGATGCAAGAAAGAAAACTTAGTGCGATAAAAAAGAAGTATACAGAAGGAAAAGTAATTTTCATGGCAAGTTATTACTTACAAGTTTCAAGCTTCTTGAATAGTCGAACCACGATAAAAAATAAATTCGTAATCTTTCTAGTATAAGCGTATAACCAATAACTTAGCCTTTACTATCATGTGAGACGGATGCGGACAAGGAACATGTGTTGCTTCCCATAACAACCGCAGTTTATTTCCACTCGTCGTAACAATATCTAAAGAACCTCACGGCGCACCCGACTTGCTACCGTACGCCTGTCTGCACACGGAAGCCGGCTTCTGCACAGGCAAGCAGAGCTAGAATGAGCTCGGGCACCCCTGCAAGCAGTTGTACCTGAAGCTGCTTGAAACACAACTGCCGCCAACCAGAAACTCACTCGGCACGCTCCCATTTAGGAAATTCCCATCTAGGTAAAGCCGCTTTAGAGAGAGAGATCACCGAGCTGTGGAGGGAAGCTGTGTCGACACCACTACCACGATTTCCGCCGGCGCCGCTACCACGATCTCTACCGCTGCCGCAGAGGAGAAAGGAAATGGGAATGGCCTAATGGGGATAGGGCTAGTGGTGCATGGTTGGCTGGGGAAAGTACCTTCAGTATATATATTATATATATTATAATATATGAAATTCGAGTCGGTTTCGGGTACCCAGAACCGGAATTGACCCCTACCCGAAATTGAACAGGTATTTCGCCCGTGGAACCGAACCGAACCTGCCTAATTTAGGGTACCCAGCGAGTCGACCCGCAGGTACTCGGACCGACTTGCATCCCTAGCAACAATGCATATTAGCTAGAATAAAAACCTTGCTAGCCTCGATTCAATGTACTTAATTTAGTATAATTGGGTGTGTAACCATTTTTAAAATTTTTGACTTTTCTAAAATTCATATGTGAGGCGAAGCATGATTGTCTCATATATACTTTTTAGGTATAATTTATTTTTAATTTTAAAATTTTGAAATAAAATATTTAAAATCATTTAAAAGTATAAAAATATACACGAGGAATTTATGTCTAGGCACAAATATATAAACATTTAAAAATAAAAGTAAATTGTCTAGTGCACTAGGTGAGCTAAAGCTAGAAGCACAAATGTGAACTAGATCTAGTTCTGATAATGAATTAAATATTAAGAAAAAATAGAAGAGATAATATGTTGGTTTGTTTGTTTTCAATAAAACTACTCGGTGTTTGGGAATGATACAACTTTTGATGAAAAAATTTTCATTTAAAATTTTTTAAAATTTGAGAAAATGATGTTATGTGATAAGGATAATCATAAGAAGTAAAGAAAACAAAAATAAAATAAGTAAGTTAGATATATAAGTAGATGCATACAAATAATTGAAAAGTAAGATACTTGTATAAAAAAGGTAAAGAAATAATTTAAAAATAGGATAATTGTAGGGAGTGGAAGTTTTAAATTGAAAAGTTTTAGGCATTAACAGACACCCTTGAACTAAAATTTTTCACTTTTTATAATTGTCTTGTTGTTTAATTATTTTTTTACATCTTCTTATACAAATTATCTTACTTTTCAATCATTTTTACATAATTACTCATATAATTAACATATCTAATGTAACTTTATTTTCTTTTTTCTCATTATTACATATATCCTATCACATTATTTTTTTCTCATTTCAAAAACTTTTACACTAAAGTTTTTATCTAAAAGTTTTATAAGTAACCATATGCATGATGATTAAATAAGACATATTTAAACAAAAAAATTGCCATACTAGTGAAATAAATGATTAAAAGAAGTTAGATTATTGGATTAGTTGTATGCCACATTATGAGGGTTAATTCAATATATAAGTTTAGACAGATTAAGAGTTGTAATTATATTAACCCAATCCAAAGAGAAATCCACAAACTTGACCACATATTTTATTAAAATTATAGAATAAAGTTTTGAAATCTTATTTGGTCGCTTATATTGCAGATGCAATCTGAGTGGCGGAAAAATATGTTTATTAATTTTTAGATTTTCGAATTCTACCTGGTTTTCTTTTTGGTGAAATTTGATCAATTTTTAAATTTATTTAGTATTTTATTTTAAATTTTAAAAATAAATAACATGAACAACTTATGTACCCATGCTACCCATTTTTTGTTTTTAAAATTTGAATAAAATGCTAAATAAATTTAAAAATTATCAATTTTTATAGAAAATAAGATCCAGGTGCGTGCTTATAAAAACAATTAGAAAATATTTTTTTATTTGCAAACCCATAGGATAACAACCATTCTAAAACCAACCAAGCTTACACGCAACTAGATTATCTAGAAGCAATTTCTTGCAACTCCTTTCACTTTTAAAATATTGATAACCGATATGAAATCCAATTCATTCATCATAGTCGACAGTATTTGCTTAGTTAAGAGACTGATTTTTATTAAATCAAAAATGTGCATAAGTCATATTTTCTAAAAAATAAATATATTCATGTGTAAATTATGAAAAATTCTTTAATCCGTCCACATATTTAATAAAATATAATAATGCTTATAGAATCATTTATCCACTTAGTAATGATATTTTAAATAGTTTGGATGTTAAAATATTAATTGAAATTTATTTTTTAGCATTCAATTACTTTATTATTCTAATTTTACACATTTATAAATATAGTCAATATACAATGATATTAAGGGTGTGTTTGGTTGGAAGTAAACTTTTGATGAAAAGTTTTTGGAATAGAAGTTGTCAAATCAATAGAAAGTGATGTGATATATAAGAGTAATGATGAGGAGTAAAGAGAATAAAGTTAAAATAGATAAGTTAGTTGTATGGATAGTTGTATAGAAATGATTAAAAAGTAGGATAGTTTGCGTAGAAAAATGTGAAAAAATAATTAAAAAATAGAGTAATTATGGAGAGTGAAAAATTTTAGATTGAAAAGTTTTAGTTGATACTTTTTTATCCTAAACAAACACACCATAAATAAGTGAGGGTTTTCATGATAATATAACAATGCTAAATACAATAAATGAAGTGAATTTTACCCAAACAATCAAAATATTAAAAATAAAATAAAATAAATAGAAAAGAGGTTTTATATAAGCAGACTAGTAAAACTAATCGAATACGAAAGGTGTGTTGAAATGATTGAAAACTAGGATAGTTTTATAAGAATATATGAAGAAATAATGTAAAAATAAGATAGTTATGAAAAATAAAAAATATTTTAATTGAAAATCTTTGATTCGAAAAGTTTCGGAGGTAATTAGACTCATTGGAAAGCAGAAATCTCAAGTCAGGATTAGGGGTGCAACTTGGTACGGGTTGATCCGAATTTGCCCGACCCAACCCGGTACCAAAATAAAAAATCAGTTTTATTTTTAAGATTTTTTCAAAATAGATCCGGTTTTAACCCGACCCAGTCCGAACCCAGTATAATTTATATAATTTTTTCATAAATTATAGATATTTTTTAATAAATTAGTTGAATATTTGATATGTGCACACCCGATATACACCTCAAATAACTGAAGATGAAGAGAAAGTTACTGAATTTAAGAGACTTATATCTGTTAATTATGTTTTTAAATATCATATTTTATATTCTAAAGTCATTTTTAATATTCTTATAATAATTTAGATTAAACGTTTCAAGCATTACCAACTCTAATTCAGACAAATTACCTTTTCCTCCATTACCAAAACATGCTTGAAGTAACTTAATTTCTATGATGATTTTTTATGATTATTATCTTCTTATTATTAACAGTTGCACATATTTTTTTTGTCTAGGTTGATGCATACTATTTTTGAAGACGTAAATCGAGGAGGAAGAACTTGACATTAGAAATGCAGATGGAAATCAATGGCGAAATTACTTGGAAGTCTTCGAATAGTTTTTAGTTTTTTTGGAAACTTTATAGACATGAACTCATTTGAATTTTAAATTTGTTTAAAAGTGGATGTAAACTTATTTAAACTTGAGATTTGTTTATATTGTTATTTTAAATTTGGATTGCACTTAAAGTCTTAAATTAGATTGGAATGTTGAACTATTATGCTTAGTGTATTTGGATTTAGTTGTTTTAAATAACTGTTACGTGGATTATGTTTGAATTTCAGTTGACACAATAAATCTATTTCAGATTATAGTTTCTGTTAGTATGAGAAATCTGTTAGTTTGAATTTCAGATTGTAGTATAAATTTGATTCATATTTTGAGTTCATTAGTATGACAAGTGGTCAATTTCTATTTTAGCAATTTGTATGATAAATATTCAATTTGAATTCAATTTCAACAATTTGTATGATAATGTTTAGTTTCAACTACAATAGTTGATATGATATGTTCATTTTCTATTTGCTACGCTTGAGTCATTTCCATTAACTATTAAATAGAATGACCAATTAGTCATAAAACTAACTAATTTGTCATTTATTTGTGTCTATAGGGTGCTGAAAAATTGCTTGCAAAGTTCATTCAAAGAATATTGCAGAATTCAGCATGATGTTGCAGAATTCTTTAAAAGGATGTAGCAGAATTCAGTGTGAGGCTTGACTTCATAAACACAGGTATGTATATTCCAATAATTTTCTTTTAGATTACAACTAAATTTGAAAAAAAATAGTTTATTGGTAACCTGAATTCTAACCTGAAACCAAACCAAAACCAATGCAAACCCGGTCCGAACCCGGATTAAATTCTTAGGGTTTGGGTTTGGGTTTACTCCAATCCAGTTGGCTTAGGGTTTGAGTTCAGTCCAACCCGGTATAACTCGACCCAAGTTGCACCCCAAGTCAGGATTGGTGAAAACGTTCAAATGTTTTGGGCTGGCCTTGTTCTATATCAAGCCTAGAATCTAGGCAGGCCTAATTAACTAGGTATTTGGTATTCTACTCTAATTCTTCCAATGATCTGATCTGAATCTAATGCGCTATTGTCTGCAATTTTCTGGTGCAAAACAGTGGGGAGGATAGCTGTTGCATCCATATAACGCCCTATTCTTAGAAATACTCAATAATTAGTTAATGAGTACTATATAATCTAAGAAAAATTCGGCAACATCTCCCCATAATATATAAGGGGTAATATGAAATATATGACCTGATATTCATAAATATTTTAATTTGTAACATTCAATTCTATATTTATATACTTGCATCTTCATATAATAAGGGCATTCATATCGAAGGAAAATCATTGAATGTTACCCATACACATCAAGCAAACTTAATGACTATGCATATGTGCATCCACAAATATTATAATCTCATCCGAAATACCAAATACAATATGTTTATCAAAGTAAATCCGTCTCAATAATCGTCTACATATACGAATATCAAAAGAGCACAAATTTTAAAAGAACTGAAATTAAAGATATTGTGCTATGGTCTCCTAGATGTGATCTTCAACTTGTCCCATCTTGAAGTTCCCCACCTAGCCTGTGATCTAAAGGCAAAATAACAAATAATATGAGTCTAAATAGACTTAGCAAGTAGATAATTGTTAGCATAAAGTGGAAATAAGTAAATTCTGGATGCACATGTTGTGTTCATGACAAGACATATGGGTCCAAACACCCACTCCCAAGATCGTATGCATAAAACCATATATAATTAGAAGAATACGAAAAATTCTCTACTCATGTCTATCAAGGGCCATGAACAACCCTCTCATCATGTCAATCAGGGTCATGAACAACCCTTTACAACCAATCATTTTAAACAACGCAATATATATAACAGACAAGGATAAATGCTACAAACTACACATACAACATCGACAAGGTTTACTTTAAATTCAACACACAAAACTGTCATACAAGCATTTTACCAAATACATGATAGGCGCGAAATAAGGAAACCCTCAATTCATACTCTCATTTGAGCCGAATTGATTAACAACACATTTAACAATATATAAACTGTTAACAAATCCTTTATTTCATAGAAATTGCACATTCATAGCAAATTCTCCATGAACTCTGCTTACCCTAACTGTTACGAATCCTACACCTCATACTGCAAAATTATTTGACACTACACACTCCTACCAACCCCACATTACATTTAGCATGAAATTTCATCATTAAATTAAAAAGGGGTGACATCTACATACCTAGATCGTAATTTCTCCCAAAGACAGTGACCCTAAGTTGGATCGAAGAGATTCGGAGCTTCCTCAGTTAGAGTCAACGATCTTCAAAGCAGTCGATAGAGCTTTCTTGAAGAAATCTATGGCTAGACTGAACTGAATGGTAGAGAAAGAAGAAAAGAAGCAGAGAATGAGAAGAGAAGAAGAGGGTAAGATAGCTGGGTGCGGGATGAAAATAAACCATAGCGCGCGGGCTTCCCTTATTACTGAACCCCCGTCGGGTCGAAGCATGGGTCAGGTCTAATTGCAATAAGTAATTTACTTTTTCATTCCTACAACTTAATAATTAAAATTTTCTTTGGGGGCATTGCCCCCTTGACCCCCGCGACCTGACCGGGCAGGTCGAACTCCGTATCTACTTTGCGAGGCGAACAATGGTCATAGTGCTGAATAATGGAATGCTAATTATACACCTTTAAATTTATACTTAATGTGCTATGATCATAATATATGCACGTATGCACTATACATCCCCTAGATGTCGTGTCTATATATGTTATATATCTATTAACATCATAAATTTCTACTAGCATGTTCATAAGTTATCTCATAAATAGAAAAAGGGTTATAATCAAAATAAAATAAAATACATGTTCTACTTTGCTATGGTGGTCAAAATTGGTCAAAATTGGTTAAAATTGTTACATTAAAGTGTTACAGTAAATTTCGAAACATCCGATTACATGTTTAACTATAAGGTTTAGGCAGTTGCGGCAACTGCCTAAACAAACCCTAAATTCACTTTTGGGCACACATCTGGGTTTCTTATTTACTATAGATTCATCCAATACTTTTCTTTTTGTAAATTTAACGAATCTACGGAGTTATGGCAAAAAGTGGACGAATTATAAAACCTTAAAATTCATATTAAATCTTTAATAAAAAAGCATGAAATTTTTCAAAAACTTAATTAGTGTACCAATGGAGGGATTTACTGGAACAAATCCGAGAAATGTATGTATACCCTAAATTTGAACAAACTATTGTGGATTTTGCATGGCTTCAAATCTATAATGATTTTATGTTGCTACAGAATTTTTTTTTAGTTTTTCTATCCATTTACACATTTCACAGTAACGGTTCATCACTTGCAGCAACAGCCCAAATGAACTCCAAATTTACTTCTGTGCACACATTTGGGTTCCTTATTTAATGTAGATTCACCAAATACTTTTCTTTTTGTGAAACTAGCGAATCTATGGAGTTTAGGCAAAAAGTGGACAAATTATAAAAGCATAAAATGTTATTGAATCTTTAATAAAAAGCATGAAATTTTCCAAAAACATAATTGGTGTACCCATGGAGGGATTTACTAGAACAGATCTGAGAAATGTATGTATATCATATTTGAAAAAGAAATAATAAATTTCATTTAGAGAACGGATATTAAATTTAAATAATGGATAAGAGATGCATGTGATGTGCTGCTGCAATGGTGTGACATGCTACCACCGGGTATTTACCAACCTTGTCGTCGAACATAAATAATACATCACTCTGTGGCAACAGATCAACTGTGTTGATGCAGAGAGATTAATGGCATACCGTGCATTGGTATGAACGGATGAAAATCCCGAACGACCATTACTCTGCACTTTCTTCTTCTTCCTTGCAGGAGATTCCCAAACGACCATTAGACTGTAATTTTTTCTTCTTCCTTACGGCAGATTTTCGTCTCATGTCATATGTTTCTTCCTTGCGGCAGATCGGAAGTTTACACCCGGCCTATGAACAAATACATCAGGGTAAGCAAGGATGGATTTTCTAGACAAGGTATAAATTTCACTTTTTACAGACACAATGGAGAATAGTAATCTGGTTCCTATTTTTTATACTCATAAAAATATATTTGGTTGTTGATTATAATTGTAAATATTTGTGAATGATCAATGCAAGTACAATATTTGAGCTGGATACTTCTGATATATGATCAATGCCAGTACGAAATTAAAATGTAAAATTTTAAAAAAATTATTGTTTCTTGTTGGGGGCCTTGGATTAGTAGAATTTTTTTTCCTTTTTACCTCTATATTTTAATATTTTTATACAAATATTTTATTTATTTTCATTTTATATTATTATATCACATTTTTCTTGTTTTTTTTAATTTTCACTTTTACCTTTCTCCTCTCCCCACGTATGTTGCCAAACACATTCTAAGAAAAATTGTATAGAAAATAGAAACTTTGATTATTAATTTTTGGGAAGAAAACTAGTATTTTTGTGAAAATGAGAGATTTCATGTTATCCTTATCGCATCTCAATTATTACACTATGCAAATAACGATGCTTGTGATTATGATTTGAAATTGTACTTTTATGCCTATGGTTTGCATTAAACATGTAAATATTATACATATATAGCTATGCCTACGATTTGCAATTATTACATGTTTAGTGCCTATGATTTGTCGTAAATAGTTATGAATAATTATCCTTAATATTATAGTATGAAAGAAAATTATGTAAATAACTATAAAAATTTTGATTGGACTTGCCGTATAATGGCAAAAATAAGAAAATTATTTGGCCAGAAATTTTCACTTAAAATTTCGATGTATAATACTACCTGTTTAGCGGATTAAATTTGAGACAGTATTATATCTAAAAATTCCTGCTTAAAAAGTTTTTCTATTGTTATAAATATTTTTCATTTATACAAGTTTTTGTTTTATTATTATGTACGTCGAGGTTAAATTTTACGATGATATTTTTATTCGTTCAAAGTAACTTCTTTGCAATTTATTTTTATTTTTCCACCCACATTTTAAATCTGTATTTTAACTGTTGAATTCATCATTTTCTTATAAGATTTATCTATTTTATTTTAATTTATGTACCAACATTTCATATGTATAGTAATATTTTCAATGTATATTTACATACATCTAGATGCATTGAAATTTAAATGTACATGGGTACGAATTTTATTTTTAAATTTTTTTACTTTTTTGTAATACTATTAATCTACATGTATTAAACTTAAGTATTAAATTTTACTATTTTAAAGATAGTGTTTATTTTTTATTTTTAAAAATAACAATATTTTAATCATTTGAAAATAGCTAAAATACTCTTATTTTTAAAAATTGAAAACTTATACCCACATCCAAGGATGAGAAATGTTGTTTATAGATTAACTATATAAATTAATAGTCTTTAAAAAAAATTTAAAATGAGTTTTGTAGCCAAGTGCATTGAAATTCAAATGCATTTGGATACGCAGAAGTATTACTCTGACATACACACTTTATCTTTTGCACAATCAAATTATATACATTTTCTAATGTAGAATTTTTTCCCTAAAAAACTTTAATTATCTTACCTTCATTAGATTCCATCATCAAGCTTTTGTAGTGGTAGATTTAGAAGATATTAAGGGTGCAACTCGGGCTCACAAAACTGAGTTTCACTTTGACCCTAACCCTAATCCTAACCCTAACCCTTTTTGTAAAACCTAAACTCTAACCCTATTTTTGAAAATTGGGGTCAGGTTAAGTTTTGGGTTGGAATTTATGTTGATGAATTTATATTTTATTTAAAAGTGATGAGTTTAGAATTTCATATGAATGAATAATAATAACAAATCATATAAGTAAATATAATTATATATAATCAAAGTACATATTTTTTTAAAAATAGTAATATAAAGAATATTCTTAGAAAAATTACCATAAAAAATAAGATACAGGAAGAAAATAATGAGTTTAAAAGTAAATGATAGAAAAATAAATATAAACAAAAATAATATACTTTATTTAAAATAAAATTTTTATATACCAAACATGTTTTCAAATATAAACATAATAATATATAATCAAACTATATATTTTTTAAAAATAGTAATGTAAATAATATTTCTAAAAAAATTTAACATAAAGAAAAAAATTAATAAGTGTAATAATGAATGATAAAAATAAGATAAATATAAATGAAATAATATACTTTATTTACAATAAAATGATAATATGCTAAATATGTATTCAAATATAGATATAATACCATAAAATATGAAGAATATAAAGAAATATTATTTAAATAGTATATATATAATATATTTTATAACAAATATAAAAAGGGAAATCGAGCTCAGGTTCTTCGGGTTCACTTGAACCCTAAACCTATCATAATTATAAATCTAGTTCCTCGGATTTGGGTTAGAAAAAAGTAAGTTTCAACACTGTTCAAAATCGGGATCGGCGTGCCAAGTTCGGGCTCAACCCGGCCCACATTGCACCCCTAGAAGATATTTTTGTTGCTTTTTTATTTTCTATTTTTCGAAGAAGCAAAACAACGAATTTAATTTACAAATTTTTTTGCTGCAAAAAGTTAAATTTCAATTTTATAAATTTCATTTTGTTTGATAGTTTTTGTCGCACATAGTCACCTGTAATAAAATTAATCATTTAGTTGCAAGCTTAGCAACAAAATCTCCTTTGTAAATGACTATTTGATGCTAAGAATAAAATTTATTGCCTATAATTATATGCAACAATTAAAAATGACAATAGCAAAATAGTGCGTCATTGCCTATAAAAAAACTGACGATCCAATTATAAGGACGATAATAAAAAAAGTAAATAATCGTGGAAAATAATTTTAAAATGTGAAAGTTAAATTAGGTCGTGGACTTCGTTATTCTCATTGGAGGAGCATTTATTTTTATTTTTCGTATATAGTTCAGAGTATAATTTAGTTATATGTGCTGGTTTGACGAAATAATACCTCTGAACATAAAAAGCCACGCGTCAGCAGTGTAATCCCAAATTTTGACTTAAGGGCTTAGTTAGAATTTTTCACAACACTTCGTATTGCTAGTCATGTCGGATAGCTAGCATCTCTATCCAACCAGTGCGGATTGCCCATCTTTCATGAGTTTGTCTTGTTGTAAATTTTAAAAAAGTTTTGCCTACTTTGGGAAAAAAATTGCTTAAGATTAGCAAACAGTACTATCAAATTTTTTATGTTTATGGATGTTTGTTAAACTCTAAATTTTTTAACTGAAATTTTTTAATCGAATGTCATAACTATTATCCTTATTATCTTATCTCACCACATGGCATTCTATTTTAGGACATTGGGAAAATGGTGCGAGAATATGTTGAGGTCGTCTAACGGAATGTCTGTCGAGTTGCAGTGAGAGAAACTGTTCATCAATTTTTATTTCTGCCTATTCAAGTATGATTTATCTAACTTTGAGTCATAGAATAAAAACTCGAGGCTTGGGTGAGATTTCTGCAACATTCAAACGTACGTCGAGTACCTGTTAACAAACTCCCTACTTTTGGAAATGATGAAGTAGGAATCTCTTCTATTGTCATGCATTTAGACGATTCGTTTGAAATGGTCTATGCGTGGAGCTTGAACAATTGTCGGCATAAGCCTCCAATGATATATGCTTGGCTTAGTAGGAGGAGATTATGGCTTGAATCGGTGATGAACATAGGAAAGGCATGTCTCGTAAAACTTTATCACATGTTTAAATTGATAAATAAAAATTAGACAACATCAAACTCTCACTATTAACGACATTTTGCAGGACCCAAATGAATTTAGACATTGCTCTCAGATAAAGATGAACTTAGCCTATGTCCCAATAGAGATGATGCTACCAATGTTGTTAGAACCGAATCGGTAGTTGAACCGGTAAAGTTACTGGTCTAGTTCGAACCGGTTCGACCGGTTAAGTAAATCGGTTCGAATCGGTGACGTCAGCATGACATATTTATGATGTCATAAATGTTAAATTATTTTTAAATTTTAAATAAATAATTAAATATATTGAATTATTGATAAAATTATATTTTCATAAATCATAA
>JAXCLR010000050.1:39184001-39195937 GCA_035584095.1 Annona squamosa | reverse complement strand
AAATAATTACAAAATTACAGATATTGAAATGACGCGTATACGGTCGAAATGACGTGTATACGGTTGGGGTTTCACAAATTGGTTGGTGGGTTTTTGGCTCTTTTGATTTTTTTTTAAAAAAAGGAAAATGAAGAGAATGAAAAAAAAGGACGTATGGGAACTTAGTATGTTTTTTTGAAAACGAAAAAAATAAAAGGGAAAGCTGAAAATGTGTTGCTGCTTGTTTCTTTTTTTTTTTAAATAACAAAAAATGAAAAGGATAAAAAGGATAACGAGCCGATGGGATTTTCACTCTCGTTGATTTTTAAAAAAAAAAAAATGAAAAATGAAAGTGTGCTGGTGGGTTTTTCTTTTGGATTTTTTTTAAAGGAAAAAATGAGAAGAAGACATACTGGAGGCTTCTGGTTTTCATGATGATTTGATTTTTTTTAAAAAAAACAAAAATAATGGGAAGAAGACGTAATGGAGATTTACATCTTGATTTCTTTAAAAAAAAAAACGAAAATGCAAGAGGAGATAGTATCCAGGTAAAGCAACGGGCGGGGTTTTTTTTTTTAAAAAAAAAGAAAACAACGATCTAAAGAAAGAAAATATGCTATATATTTTTTTCCTTTAAAAAAAAAAATTTTGATGGTTACATACAATCCTTTATAAGGACTGAAGATGCAGAAAAAAATGGATGCATGATTGGCTTTTGTTTCCTCCTTTTCGTTGTTGTTTTTTTTTTTTTTTTGAAAAAAAAAAATGAACGGGTAGAAAGAATGAGTCTCAAATAAGCTTAGAAAAGAAAGGGACAATGACCAATTTTTGGGAGGCTTTTTTTTTCTCCCTCAAATGAGAGGTGAGTGTGCCCTTTTATAGACTTTTAAGTTTGAAAAATTACAATTTGGTATTTTCTTTTGATTTTTTTGCACAACTCCCTATTTCTTTCTTTTATAAAATTTTAGCAAAAATGGGCATTTTGGTAATTTTTATGAGTGATTTTTGAAAACCACTAATGGGGGCCCATGGTTTTGTTTGGCTTGTAAGTCAAACCTTTTTTAGCCATTGATTTTGTGTATGTTTGACCTTTTATTTATGTCCTGATTATTACATGTTTTCCTTGATTCTTGATGGGGCCCGCATTTCTTGATGTGCTTCCTTCATTTTAACAGTTTAGATTTTACTTAATAAGTGGGATTTATCAATTTTTATTTAGCACTTGAAAATATTGCAAATTCTCCTCTTTCTTTGGTCAAATTGATTTTGACCATTAAAATCCCCTAAAATATCGATTATTTGTTTATTCCAAACCATTCATCATGTCAATTCCGCTCCAATTATCTTGAGAGAATATTCTTCACTTTATCTTGAATGCGAATTGCCCTTGATCTGCCATATGGATTAGTGGTCGTTACCTCCATAGTGGGCTTGAAGCATTGAAGGCCCGTGGACCCCACACAACTTTGGGCTTGTAAATATATGGGTTAAAAAATCCAAAATGAATCCACAACACGTTGAATATGTATAACAAATGATAATAAGCCCATTTAAATTTTTATTATTATTTTATTTTATTTTATTTTATTATATATATATATATTTTACGTTTTTGTGGGGTGTCAACAGTTACCTCCCTTTCTTTGATGATAATGATCATTTTTATTAAAGAAGGTATGGTTGACACCTAAAAAAAAATTTTTGGTATAGCATAATCTTTTTAACCTTTGTAATTTTCCTTATTCTCTTACATTTTATGCTATTTGGAAGACCTTTAGTAATTTTCTTGCAACCTTATGAAATATCATAGATTATTATCTTAATAACTTTTAACTAAATAGTAAAGCCGTAGAATTCTTAAGGATTTTCATTTGATTTGTATGGATGATAATTTTCACAAGGTATTTAAAATTACATGGTATATGAAACTTCATGACCCATCTAAGTAAGTTAACTGCAATATCAACATAGTGGTGCATTATACCATATTTTAAAGGCATTTACTATATTATTTATTATTATTATTATTATTTTTTCTCTCTTTTTTTGCAAATTTTTCCTCACCATATTTCAGGGTATCTGGGTTTTTTCTTTTTTTCTTTTTCAAATTTCCCATTACCATATTTCAGGGTATCTAGGGTTTTTCTTTTTTTTTTTTTTTCAAATTTTCTCATCACCATATTTTAGGGTATCTAGGGATTTTTTCTTCTTTTTTTTATTTTTTTCAAAATTTTCCCTAATCATATTTCAGGGTATTGGGAGATTTTTTTCCCTTTTTTCAAAATTTTCCCTCACCATATTTGAGGGTATCTGGGGATTTTTTCTTCTCTCTTTTTTTCTCTTTTTTTTTTTGCAAATTTTCCCCTCACCATATTTCAGGAGCTTTGGAGATTTTTTTTATTTATTTTTTTCTTATATATTTACTTCTTTTCATAATGATATTAGTAGTTGCCTCATTGGATGGGAAAATGTTGTAGTACCTTTTTTTTGTCTATCAATTTTCATATGAAGTCTATTGCGTTTTATTTATTATTATTACTCATTATTATATATATATGTTTGATCGTACCTTTTGTTGAGAACATTTTTACTAATATATACATGTATATATATTAGTTATTTACTTATATTTACATGCATATGTTACAATGAAGAATTTATAATATTATTATTAAAAAGGATAATATATGTATAATGCTTCTTCTCCTTTCTTTCCTTTTTTTTTAGAAATGAATACCATGCCAGAATATATAATCTGTCTTATTTTAATTCTAACGGTATGTTAACGTACCTCATCAATTTCGAAAATTCGAGATCAGATGAACGGTTCGGGTGGCCCGATTATTGTGGTAGCATGCGATTGAAATGCTCGAGCGGACTGTTGAAATTGAGAGAGGCTTTCGGGTTAGGTCATGAGACCATTTCCCATTTCCCATCTCTTTTGCCGCTCGAGTTCCCTTATTGCTTGCTGTTGCTTGCTGCCGGCATCTGAGTTCTGAACATCCGGTGATAGAATCGCCCCTATCAAGATCCGCAGCTGTTGTTGCCTCCTGTAGCCGCCTCCTGCGAATCTTTCAAGCCACCGCCATTCCCGAAGCTGCCTTCGTGGTTGCAACTTCCCAGCCCATTACTGTCTTTGTGCAATGTAGGCTTCAAGGCGCCCGCGACTGCTACTTCCTCTGTTGCCCCCGTAGTATTTGCAGGGGGCTCAGCAACGTCGGGACAAGATTGGGAATCGTGAGGGCGGTTGGACGGCGGCGGCGGGGGATCGTCGTCCTTCTACTGCTGCCACAGTTGTTGCTTTGGTGGTACGATGGGAAAGGAAGAGGAGGAAGAAGGGAGGGGGAGGTGAGAGAGAGCTTTGGAGCGTCTGTACGTGAGGCGCTTGAAATCTCATAGGGAGATGCAGCGATGGGGCATCGGCCATTGACGCCAACGGTCAAGATTCCTCAGATGGAGGTTCCCTCTGTATAATGAGATCGCTACCATCGGATAATAAACAAAAAAGGTTTTTCCTTCTTCCTCTTCCTCTTCCTGCAATTCCTCTGGTTACAAACCCAGCATCACCGCTCTCATTCGGTTGAGCCGGATTCCTGCTTTTTTTTTGGGTTTGCCTTCTCCATTTTGCTTTCATTAACATGACATTTGGTCCTCTTTTCCCATCATGTATATATTTCCTAAGTTATGAAGTTTATCATAAACTGTAAATTTAGTGATCATTGTTTTTGAATTGTTATTTAAGATAACTTCTATTGATTATGCATGATAGATTGGTTTATTAATGTGGAGTTGTTTGTCTATAGATAAAGTGTGATCCATGGTTTACCTTGTCGTGATGGTGAACATGTAGTTAACAATGCATATATGCTTAATGGTTTTCAGTAATGTGTAACCCCTTGTATGCTAATTTTCTGGGATGTTTTCAAAGCTGAACTTATGCTATATCTTAAATGATGTAGATGTGAGTTAGGTTAACTTGTGTGCTGCTATGTTAAAGTTTGTTAATTTGCTACAGACCTTATCAAATTTAGCTGTTTCATGTTAGCTTAACTTGGAATGATACTTGGGCCTTGATGGAATACTACCTTTTAGTTTTAAAAGAGTTGTCCTATGATGTATTTTTGGCAGATTTGCCACTTGATAACTCATGGTATAGCCTATATCTGATTTTGATAGGCCAACCAATGACAGAGAGTTTTGTTTTTCTAGTATATTTTGATAATGGTTGGTTGTCTTACTCATGTTTAGGTAACTCAGATTTTATTTTCTTCACTCTCTTTCTTTTCCCATTTCTTTTTTTCCTAATATTAAGTTAATCTGATTTCTCCTGATTCTTTTTATTATAGTGACTATCTTGAATATATCTCTTTTGATTAATATATTTTCCTATGCCTTGTAAAAATCATCTTGGATTTCATTAGCTTTTGCCTAACTAATGCTTGAATCTTCTTTTTATCCTTTGGTGTTTCTAATTTATAGTTATGTCAATCCTTGCCTTTTGAGACTTTTAATTATCTAAGACTTTAGAGTTTTAATTTTATCCTTACCCACAATGATTTGTTTATTATAAACTTCTATATTTTAGCTATTTAACCTATTAATGTAATCGATTGTATATCATCCTATTTCTGAATTATGAATCCTCATCTTTTATATATATATATATATTTATTTTGGCAATGTCAGTCCTTAATGATTAAGCAATTTGATTTCTTTTTTTAGTTTAAGTTTTTCCTTTTTGAGAATTTTATTTATTAGCTTATAAATATGGGATGAAAATTATGATATACCTAGCCTAATTAGTTTTATAAAAGTAATTCTAATAAGGTTTGAGTTGATGTTACTCATATTTATCTATAAGAATTAAATGGCCCCAAATGTTTTGTATGATTCATTCTTGCTTAAGTTTTTTTTTTAGTTATAGTAGGAATATTTTCATATTAGTATTATCCTCTTTTCTCAAATTTTCTTCTTTCTCAATTCTTTTTTTTTTTAAATCTGGGCTTATGATGCTTAAACCTGTATATATATCTGTGTGTTGAAAATTCTGATAACTTTGTCCTTTAATTTAAACTTTCAATTTTCAATATATATATATTTTCCTAATATTCTCCTGGATTGGTAATGATTGCACAAGTGTTGATGAGATCCTATGGGTCACATTGATGGGACATGACTTGTGCAGAACCACTGATGAATGAAAGGACTTGGCATGACTTGATTTGATTGTTCTCTCTTTTTTTGTGTAATCACTTAATGAATAGTATTGATATCTATCACAAGTACTTTTCTTGGTATGATAGCTGCAGGTGTGGGTATTCTTATAATAATTACCTATCACCATATTGCTCTGTTTTATCGATTTTATTGATTGCAGTTTACGATACTATTTAATTAAGCACATCATGTATAGTATTAAAGTCTAGTACAAATATTGCAGATGTGAGTATTATATCAGCTATGACTCACACATATTTATATATACATATAACTGTAATTTCTATATATATTTTTTGATTTATAGTGATATGACTTTTTGATATGATTTCCTTTTATGCCAGCACATCATGAACAGTGTTGAAGTATATCACAAGTACTCTTTTTTTTTAACATGATGACTGCAGTTATACATATTTCTATAATGATTATATTTCAGCATGCTAACTTATAATGGGCTGACTATTGACATGACTAAACTTATCTAGCTTATGATCATACTGTTCAACTATCATTGCTTTGGGCAGAAATTTTCTATTTATACTCCATCCTTGTGTCTTATTCTCTATTGCTCTTTTGTCTTACACGTGCTCTGCCCCTTTCTCTACTGCTATTCCTTTTTATTTTTTTCTTTTGTTGTCTTTTCCTTCAATCATGAATAGTGTTCTCTCTAACTCCTCTTCTTCTACTGGGAGTAGTCCTAGCTTGGGTATCCCTTTTGTTGGTCAAAGGCTGTCTAGGTGGATAGCGACCTTGTCAGCTATTGAGAGGGCTGACTTGGCTTTATTCCATATGGGATAATGCTTGGAATTGTCTAGGGTAGTATTGAATCATCATTTCTTAGAAACTGCAGCTCAATTTTGGATCCCTTCATTAGGAATATTCAGGTTTGGGAATGTGAAATTGTCTCCTTCCTTAGAGGAGGTCTCTAGACTTACTGGATTACCACTCTTTAGAGATGTCAGTTTTGCCTCCTGGGCCTATAGGTGAAGACCTCTTTACTTTTTTATTTAATACAGATCCTAAGAGTTATGATTTGTCTGCCCCTAATGAGTCTCCTTTCTTTAGACCTATTTGATGGGGAGTTTTTTATTCGTAGAGAGCATCCAGATACTACTAGGGGTGTTGCATTTAGGAATGCCTTAATTTTAGGGATCCTTGCTAAGATTCTCCTCCCTTCAGATGAATTTTTAAAACTTTCACTTCTTTCTTTTGTGCATTTTTCCATACTAAGGAAGCCTCTTGTTCCTACTGTTTTGGCTGGAATTCATGAAGGCTTGACTCAATTTCATGAAAGGTCCGGTTCTTTGCAAGGATATCTGACTATTTTACAAGTAAGTATTAATATGTTTGTTTTTTTGTTTAATCTAAACTATAAGTGTTGGAGACAGATATACCATACCTGGAATTTTGTTTACTGCTTTGGAATTGCTACTCTTGAAAATTTGCATGCTATTTCGAGGTTATGGATTCTTGAGAAATGGGGGCCTTTAACCGGTTTATTGATTCTTTTCATTCTAAAATTGCTAAACTTTTTCTGTTTTTGGAAAATGTATAATATTTTGAAGTTATCAAGTCCGGAACTTTGTATGTTGTATTAAATTATCAAATCTGAAATTCTGTCTGCTGTCCTGAGGTTTTTTTTTTGAATTTGAAACTTTGCTTATTTCTTAAAATTAATGAAATATGGAATTTTTACATGCTAGATTGTTTTAATATGAAATTATGACTGAAGCTTTGTATGTCCCCTTGGAACTACGCAATCTGAGATGTTGTAATTTTGAGATTATCTAGTTTGAAGTTATGCTCTTGTGCCATTGTTATACTCGAAAACATGAATCTGAGGTGTTTCTCCTTTTTTTTTGAAATGCTCAGTTTTTTTTTTAAATCATGCTAATCTATAATTGTTAAACCTACAACCTTGAATCTGAGATGTCCTTTTTTGTTAGTTTTGAAATCATGCCAGTGTGCAGTTGTTAAATCTGAAATCCTTAATGTTTATTATATTATGAGATTTTTATATCCCTTTGAAGGTTGTTATGCTGTTTTGATGAATCTAGCGTGTTTTATTGATTTTGCTGAATGTTGTTTTAAAGTTGTTGAATTTATGCTGCCTTTTAGATGTTGCTATTTCTGAAAACTTATATATTATTTTGGGATTGCTAGATTTGAAATTCAGTACATAATTGGGTCTAAAAATCTGAATAATGCTTCAAAACTGTTAAATCTGGAATTAAGCATACAATTTTGATGTTGCTGAATCTAGAAGCTTGGATGTTTGTTTTTGTCTTATTAAGTCTGAAATTTTTTTGTAAATCTAAGTTTTTAAATAGCTTCTTTAAAGTTGGTTCATCTGGAATGCTATCTAATGCTAATATATCGGGAAATTTGTTCTAGAGTTGTTAAGTTTAAAAACTTTACAGATTTCTTTATTACTTTGAAATTTTTAAATCTGAAATCATGCTACTCAAATGTGGTTAAATCTAGAACCTTGATTGTTTCCTTAAAATGGTTGCCTCTAAGATGTTACCTGCCACTTTAGGTCTGAAATTTTGATGTGGCTTTGAGATCTTTGAGATTTTGTATATTATTTTGAGGTTTCCTCCATCTGAAAATTTTTCTTAAGGCTATTATATCTGAAACTTTGGAAGCTACCTTACAGTTGCTGGTTCTGAAATGATTCTTTGATGTTGTTTGAATCTGAAACTTTGAATGTTGAGTTACCTAATCTGAAATTTTTTAGAGTAACAATTTTAGTGTTGTTACTCTCAACAGTTACTATAATCTGAAGTATTGTCAATTAGTCATGATTTTATGGATTTGTGAGTTGAAGGGATGTTATAATCTCTCCCATAACTTTGGGTTTTGTCTAAAATCTGATAACTTCACATGTCATGCTATTCTTTTCCATGATTGTATTGCTGAATTCTTCCTCTTTTCATTCTCTCTCCCCTTTTTCTACAGATCTGGTTAATGAAACACTTGGGATGTATCCCATCCTTTTCTGAATATATGGTCCACCTCCCTTTCCTCACTAGTACTTTGTTGAGTCTTGAATGGACCCCTTTACCTTCAGATTTACTCTCATGCTTGTCTAACTTATTTGAGGAGAGGGTCGTTTGGAAGGCTTCTTGGTTATTTGTTGACCCTCTTATAGGCTATAGGGATCACGTGTATCTTACTTTGCTAGGGGTTTCAGGCTACTGTTCTTACAACTCTCAAAGATTTCTTCGTCAATTTGGTATTTTCCAGTGTGTCTCAAATATGAGGGGAACTTTTACCAGGTTTACTACATATAGTGGGGCTGCGATTATAGATGGAATACTTTCCGATTGGTATCTTAGTATGTCTACTTCCGAACTTGGACTAACCTTTACTAGATTGTCTGAGTCTTCTTTAGACTACAGGAATTAGTTGGCTAGAGAGATGGGTCATATCATTCCAGAAGCTAACGAGGTTCCTCAGCCCATTGAAGGAGAGGCCATGAAAATTGGCGTACCTGTGATAGCCCCTCATCATCTAGAGACGCAAGTCCAGGATTTGAGGACACAGATTACTTCATTCGCTTCATCCATCGGATAGTTGTCAAACGCCCTCTCGTCTATTCGGGAAGTGCTCTCTCAGTACGAGATATCTTTGGAACCAAGGCCATTTACCACTACACAAGCGCCACCTTCAAGCTGAACTTTGGATTTTCATACTTTGTTTTTTTTGCTTTTTTGTATGACATAAACGTTGTGTGAAACCCCAACTTAAGTAGGGTCCAATGTATGCATTGGACATATACAAGTGATTTAAATGTAAATTAAATGAAATTTTTGGATGGTTTTATAATTTTATGATATTTGGAATTAGGGTTTTCATTGGAAACGGTGATTAAAAATTTAATCGCCGGAGCCCAAAGTGAGTCGGTATAACCCGAGGGGCTTAATGAGGATTTAATGGTGACAATATATCATGAATAATCATGTTAATTACCATGATTTAATTTATGGAGATTAAAGTGTCATTTTGGAATTAAGGTGGAAAATGGTGGAAAATTCATAACTTGACACCTATAAGGCGAATTTCGATAAAATTTGAAATGATGGAATAAAATTATGAAATCTATGAGATGAATGGAATGGATTGAGATAATTATCATGAGAAATGGCTTTCTTGGAGAGCAAGTAACAAGTTTCTTAAGAGCTAAGTAAAGAGGGGCAATTGTGGACAAGTGGATGGTTGTGATTAAAGTAGATTTTTTGACTTTTGTAAATGGTAAAACCAGATTTTACTTGGCTGCAAATGTGCCACCACATATGGTAGATAAGGGAGCATTTAAGGAGTGTGAAATTGCAGCACCAAGTGGGCCCCATAGCTGGAAAATCCAGCACATATGTAAGGCCATGCACGTTCACATAGAAGGGAATTTGGAAAATTGTTTAAGTGTTGAACATTCTTCCCCAAGCAACAGCAGCTCACGTCCAGCTCTAGGCCACCAAGGAGGAAGAAAAAAGAAGGGGAAAAAGAGGGATTATCATTTAATCAAGTAAGTATATGAATCTTGATTTTATGTCTCAAATCTGGAAGTTATTTGATGTTGTAAACTAAAATATGGACGGAATAGTAAATGGATGAATTTTGGTATAAAACTTTTTAAGAATAATCCTTATGATGTGATTAAGGAAGACCCAATTTTCAGCTTAAAAGAATAAGCACTTTGGAAATAAAAAATTGGAGAAGATTAACCCAAATAGGGTAAAACGGGTGACAGGATCAGCAGTAGAAAATAATTTTTAATAATTTTTGTATAAGGAATTTTGGGATGAAAATTTTACAGGATGTATAATACCTATTTAGGATCATAAGAAAAAATTAAAAATAAGATTTTGATGGGTATAAATATACATATAAATAACATCATTCAGGCTCTCTGAAAATGGATGTTGCTGTCCAGCAAAGTAAAAATACCAAAATAAATAGAAATATTATATATTTCATGATGGAAATATTTATTTTGGTTAATTCATGGAGCTATTAAGCTATGGTATAAATTTTAGATAAAAAATACTTGATTTGATATTAATTCAAGATTTTGAGATTTCAGTACGCCTGATTTCAGCATATGTGGATACTTGGAGAAACAAATCAAAAAGAAATATGAAACCTATGTAGAAATGACTAAAATTGATATATGTGTTAATAGCCTAAATTTTGGTTAGGAAAAGTGTAATTATTTACTGAAAATTCGGATTTATTGAACTGCTTAGGGTTATGTGTCAAAAGACACATTAAATGGGTGAAAAATGGGTTCCAAAGTTGTTGTTTTGGAAACCTATGATTAGTGGATTTAAATTCCATGAAAATACCCTACGTACAGTGGTAATTAAGGATAATTATCATGTTGAAACAGGAATTAAATTGCTAACTTTGGAAATTTTATGAAAGACTTCATATATATGTTGCCAAATGAGCATATGTGAACGGATAGACATGCATAAGTGGTAAATGACCTATGTAAATTGATTTTGTGCAAAAATGCATGAAAATATGATAAATTTTATGGATATTTCTGTTTAGAATTGAATGATGATAATCTCAAAATTTGGGGTTGATTAATGAGGCTTAAGGCAACGGCGTGTGCCTAAAATGAGCAAACGTGTGTGAATTTTGGAAAAGGAGTGAAAAATGGCTTAAGGAAGGTAATGAGTCATTAAATAATAGTTATTGAATGATTATTAAGCTATTGGATGATTACCCTATTTGTGGAATTAAATAGGATGTATAAAAGCTCATGTAATAAGTATATGCTATATGGGTATAACGACTTGAGAAGTCGAAGGAATTATGTATGTTAATGAACATGGGTTGAAAAACTGAGTTGAATGCAAGAAAAGGAGATATATGAATGTTATATCATTCTTATATGTATAGGCAAAGGCAAAGGGGTAAGCGAAACGGGAAGACTAAGCAAGCGAGGTAAGCAAACAACTTTCTAAATAATTTTGGTTTTCATTACGAGGTGTTTAAGGATGACCATTCTTTGTTTTTATGAGTATTGAAATGTTTATTTCTGTTGAAATAAATGATTGCTTATGGTTTTGCAATTATGCATGAAATGTGTTGAAACATGAGTTTATACGATGTTTCATTGAAATGGTGTTTAAAAGGGATTGTGCAAAGAATTCTCTACATGAGAATGACAAGTTCTATGTGTAAGAGGGTATATAATGTCGGAGTGACTAAAAGTCATGCATGGAATGGAAATCAAGTAGGCTAGTCGAGGTAGTAAGTGGAAAAGGAGTCTCCCTTGACGTCACCAAGTCGGAAAGGACCGGTGAGGTAGGCTAGTCAAAGTAGTAAGTGGACAAGGAGTCCCCCTTGACGTTGCCAAGTAGGTAGGTCCTTTCCAAGGATGGAAAGGATCATGCTATGAAAGAGTGTTCCCCGTGCTAACGTACCGTCACATGAAGGATCACGTCATCAGTGGAAATGATGAATTTGCACATGCAATGTTTATGAAATGTTTGCGAATGGTTTACGTGAATGGTTTTTCATGAATGATTTTCATGAAATGTTTATGAATGGTTTATGCAAGTTGTATGAAAAAGTTTCTGCTCCGCAGGTAGTTGATCACTTGCTAGTGTCTCTACTGAATGGAGGGAAATGTTTTTAAAGAGCGTTGCTTTCAAAATGAATTGCATGAAAACCCTAAGCTTGCTTATTGAGTTGAATTTCAACTCACGTTTTGTTTTCCA
>JAXCLR010000050.1:39043070-39073838 GCA_035584095.1 Annona squamosa | reverse complement strand
ATCTGCAAGTGTATCATTTAGCTTAAAGGGTATTATCATTATTTTACAGAAAACTCTACTAGCATCCAAACGACAAGGACATGGTTGCAATTTCATACAAACTTCGTAGGCATATTTGCAATATTGTCAAACTCAAACTTAGGAATACGTATGCAAATTGGTCAAATTTTGTAAACATATTTGCAAAAATTTCTTTTTTTTTATTGATGTATTTTCTCCTCCTTGATTTTTAACACTAATATAGTATTGAATATTTAGATTCCCCCAAAAATTAAAATAAATGGACGAAGAAGTCTTAAATAGGGCTAAAATTAAGGAGGTTTATAGCAAGTCAAGATCAACCCAACTACAACATTATTTTAAAAATCTTCTACCTAATCCTATATTTTATGGATATCAATTCAATGCATCTTGCTGCAAAGGGCTTTTGACACACCTAGGTTAACCCATTTGTTATATTTTTATATTTTTATAAAATTTTAATGTTGATGTATTTAATATATAACCCCAGTTTTACCACTTTTAGAGGAGAAGTTATCTTGTGGTGATAGACTGCACTGTTTCCACTGCAATAAGCCTCACACACATTAAAATGATATGATATTTTATACAATCATTTATCCATATAAAAGTTATATTCTAGACAGTTTAGATATTTAAAAAAATCACTTTAAAATTGATATTTACGTTAAAATATTTTATTATATTGATTTTGTATAGAGCCTATACACACATTTGATTTGAATAATAATTTGTATGCTAATAAAGTGAATAGTTCCAAATATAATGAGTAGGGTTGATTTTCTATTCATGATCAAGTGGGCCCCATAGTTCATTAACTGCACAGCTTAGTGCACGCATTGGATCAAAATTCCTTTTAGAAATTGCATATATATTTGGATTTTTAAGTACTAGTATTTTGGTACTTTTCAAAAGGTTGAAAATGATTAAAATGTCTTTGTGTTCAAAAATCTAAAAAATATACATACATATCTTCAAAAATAATAAAACTTGGTTTATAAACTAAATACACTTGGCATAATAGTTTTGTAGATCAAATGTGATAGTTTTGAAAATTAATGTCTTTGTATTCAAAAGTCTAAAGTATATACACATCTTCAAAAATAATAAAAATTGATGCATAGGCTAAAAACACCTAGCTTAATAGTTTTGTTGATGAAATGTGATATTTTAAAAAAAAATTTACTTAAAATATAAGATTATAGATTAATTTTATAGGTCTAATGCTTTAATATATTACTAATTAGTGGAAGTAAAGCACCATTAACCATACTAAAGCATTATTAAACACAAATAGCTTAATAAATTTATTAAATGATATACAATTTGGAATTGAAAATTTGGGTCAATTTTAAAACTTTCAGTATTTTAAGTAATTATTTAATGTAAAATCTCATTTATTTAAGTTTATATGTTAATTATTCTAGGATATATTTTTAAATTTTAAAGTACGGTAAAGTTGACTATAGATAATGTAATAATTTTGAAATAAAATGAGAATAAAATTAAAAATACTTACTGGGTTTATTCTAGTCAAAACAGGGGCGGATTTATTCTAGCCTAGTCAGGGACAGGTCATGGGGCGACAAGAACCGATTTTCACCCCCAAGTCTTTAAGTAACTCTTAAATGGGGAAAGCAGGATCTGATATCATCATACGTGGTCGTCCTGTTTCCCAGAGATAATATCTTGGATAAAGGGATATGAGTAGAGATGCTCCAAAATCCATAGAAGCTTTCCCATTGGTCCAGACAAAACACAATAATCTCCGCCACGGATTTCATGAATCATTTCCCACCACCCACTTCCATGTGGCTCTAACATACATACATACACACCGTTTCTACAGCCAACCAGAAGAAAGGGAGGGACAGACAGAGAGCAGCCAATCTCTATCGGGCAGATCACAATCGGCTACGCGAACCAACGTTAGAGATGGCAGCGACACTAACAGCAGCATCAGCTAGGTCTGGGGGCATCCTTCGGAAACCTTTCTTTGGCCAAACTAGAAATGTGAATCCTCTGAGGGAGTTGGTGCCCATGGCCGCTGGAAAATTCATGATGGTAAGTAAGATAGATGAACTGCACTTACTAAGCTAGTGGTCGTGTCCTACAATCTACTCAAAAAACAATGAAGTCTGATTTGGTAATTGGTGGTGGCAGTCGAATGATCTGTGGTATGGTCCGGATCGGGTGAAGTACTTGGGACCCTTCTCTGCTCAGACCCCATCCTATCTCACTGGTGAATTCCCTGGAGATTATGGATGGGACACTGCTGGGCTATCAGCGGACCCTGAAGCATTCGCTAGGAACAGGGCACTTGAGGTGAGTAGTCTACCGATAGTATGATTTCCAATTTGCCTGTGTGTCTACTTGGATAACTGTGAGTGAATGAAATTATGATTGCAATTTGTGAATAATATCTATCTGAACTAGCTTCTCTGTACGACGACCTGCATTAGAAAGAGCAGAGACTTTTCTCACGAACCAAATATAGATAATTCATTAAAAGTGACATCTAAGTTAATTATAGAGTTTTTGATGAATTTGAATTCAAACACAAGAATATATAAAGAAAAGAGTGATCCTATTAGCCCGGTCGCTTAGTTCATTTCAAAAAAATCTGTTTACAATAATTTTTTGTACTTTTTCCTTCGTATACTTATTTATCTAAATATACTTAATATACAAACCATGGTATACCATTTTTGGAGACATTTATATATTTTTTTAAGATTTTTGAACATCTATGAGTATATATGTGTTTAAATATGTTTATCTTTACCATTAAAAAATACTAGTATCTTTAAAAAAATTTAAAAAGTATATACACATATCCAAAAATGGTAAAACTTAGTTTATATGTTAAATACACTCAAATAAATAAGTACACGAAGAAAAATGCAAAAAAAAAGTTGTAAATAGATTTTTTCATATGAGCTAAGCAGGACATTTGCTTAGCCCAGACTAACAGGATCATTCCTAGTATGTGTATTTCTTTGCTCTACAACATAACCCCAAAATAAATGCTTTTAAGCTTTGAGATCCAATTTTTGAACATAAGTAGTAGAGTTGTAATTGGATTGTGTGTGTGTGTATGTGTGAATGTGTGCTTGGATATATGGAAAGAGGGAAAATAAATGTGAATGAAAGAAATGATGATTGCAATTTGCAACTTACCATTTTACAGGTGATCCATGGTCGTTGGGCCATGCTGGGTGCACTGGGTTGCATCACTCCAGAAGTTCTGGAGAAATGGTTGAGGGTGGACTTCAAGGAGCCGGTGTGGTTCAAAGCAGGAGCCCAGATCTTCACAGAGGGAGGGCTAGACTATCTGGGGAATCCGAACCTGGTGCATGCGCAGAGCATCCTGGCAGTTCTTGGATTCCAAGTGGTTCTAATGGGGCTGGTGGAGGGCTTCCGCATCAATGGCCTGCCAGGAGTCGGGGAGGGGAACGACTTGTACCCGGGCGGCACCTACTTCGACCCACTTGGCCTCGCCGATGACCCTGTCACCTTCGCAGAGCTGAAGGTGAAGGAGATCAAGAACGGCCGCCTCGCCATGTTCTCCATGTTCGGATTCTTCGTCCAGGCAATTGTCACCGGCAAGGGCCCTCTCGAGAACCTCTTGGACCACCTCGACAACCCCGTTGCTAATAATGCATGGGTCTATGCCACCAAGTTCGTTCCGGGATCCTAGATCTCTCTCTCTCTCTCTCTCTCTCTCTCTCTCAGGCCTCTGCTTTTAACTCACCCAACCCACAAAATGGATGGATGTAGATTGTAGATACATCATCATCTATGTACTACTATTTTTACATTGATTCGGCATATATATGATTCTGCTTCATCACCATCGTCATCATCCATTTCTTCATTAAATTGAACCGGGATAAACGTGTGAAGCATGCTTCTATTGCATGCAGTCTTCTTCTGAAATGGCCTTTCTTCATAGACGATTTTTTTTTTTTTTTGGATGGAATCTTCATAGACGAATTAGTCGTATGGCATCCGTGTAAATCTATTGAAATTAGAAAGACAATAAGAGCTTTCTTTATAAAATAAAATAATCGAATAAATATTTACATTTCATGCAGAATATGGCGTCACCTTTAAAAGAACGTTTTTGACTTTGGAGTGTATTCATTTAAGAATGTCCAAAAATAAGGGCTAGCAACATACTTGGAAAATGAGAAATATCATCGAGATACTATCTTATCAAAAATATGAATATATTTGATACTTTTCCCTTGCATTTATCTGTCTTAAGACAACCTTCAATTCTTACCACCACATATTCAATCACTTTTCAAAAAATTTATATTTACATATACATATAATGATATGCCTCAATATAATAGGGTGTAAAGTACAACCATTTGAAATTTTTTTCTTTTCAACATTCAAATTTATTAATTCTACTTACCATAAATCAAGAGAATTGAAAACTTCTGTAATCAATAATATCAAAAAATAGAATTATAAATAATCTCATCAATTTGTACTTAGTTGTGAATCACATATAAAACAAAATAACATGATGTGTATGCCATGCAAATATAAATTGAGAAAAGCATAATGGATGACTTGGATATAAAATAAACAATCAAAAAATTAAAAAACTTTTGTAAAAAAAACCTAAAATATATAAAACATTGCCTTCTGTAATTTACATGGATTGTATTAGAGTTTTTCTTATATTTATATATATGGCTCTGCTTCTATATAATTAGGTTACATAAAAGCCTAGTCACGTAACCCTCTTTATTTTTAAGATTTTGATTATTAATGGAAAATTCAATTCATTTATTGTATTTAACATTATTTGTTTGTCTAGGAGACAAAATTTCATCCGACTAAGTACATTTGTGGGCTACATTTGTTGAAAAATATATATATTTATGTGTAAATTATGAAAAATATTTATATTTGTTCACACATATATTAAAATGTGATAATACTTTATATAATCAAGATAAGACTTAAACGAGATGGCAGTAACGAAGTAAATTGATACATCCAGATCTGTAAAAGTCGAACTCTGTGTGTATGTGACATATAGATGCTACTGTGCAAACCGATTATGATGCAGTCCATTGCAAAATAAGCCCTATATATATTAGAATGTTATGATACTTTGTACATTTATTTATCCATGAAAATCATACTTTAGATGGTTTAGATGTTGAAAAATATCACTCTAAAATTGATATTTATGTTAAATAATTTTATTACGTTCGTTTTATATCATTTTAATATGGGAATTGTACAAAAATTAGATTTGGATAAAAAAAAATTTTGATAGAAGATTTGAATGAAAATTTGTATGCTAATTAAGCGAATAATTTTAAATATAATTGATGGGATTGATTTCCTATTCATGATCACGTAAGGCCCATAATGCATGGACTTCACAGTGCAATTGCGTGTACTGTAACAATTTCATATATGTGTATATATATGGGCTTCGCTAAAAGCAGCCCAATATAACCTCTTAATTTTTAAGTTATTGATGATTGATTTAAAGCGTAATCTATTCATTGTATTTAATATTACTTATTTATCTAGGCGACTAAGTTTCATCCAAAGTAAGTATAAAATATAGATATATAAGAATCATGCAGATGCAGATGAACTATGCTATAATTATAATACAATCCACTATATTAAAATCCTACGATACTTCATACAATTATTTATCTATATAAAAAGCAGACATTAGACAAGTTAGATGTTGAAAAAAATAACTTTAAATTTGTCATTTACATCAAACTATTTTATTACATTGATTTTATATCATTTTTAAATAGGGCCCATACACATCTAATTTAGATAAAAATTGGTGTGCTAATAAAGTGAATAATTTTAAATATAATGGGTAGAGTAGATTTCCTATTCATGATCAAGTGGGCCCCACAGTATGTAAATTGCACAACGCAGTCCAAATGTAATGGAATATTTTCCTCTATATGTATATATAACAGATGATTCCTTGCGGTTAGCCGTGTGAAAGCTTACATGCATCCAACCACAAAAATCATTTTTTGTTTGTTATAAACATGTAAGAGTCATCATACAGTGCACCGGGTGCAAAAACTCATTTTCTTACATTTTTTTGAAATTTTTTATACAATTTTTAATCTATTTGTATTTAATATGTATATAAATTTTTACCATTTTCGGAAACTTTTAGATATTTATTTTTAATTTTTTAAATTAGTGGCATTTTCATAATTCATAAATTACGAAAATACCACATATTTTAAAAAATAAAAACTAATATTCAAAAATCTTTAAAAATAGTAAAAATTGATATACATGTTAAATACACCTAGATTAAGAATTGTATAAAAAAATTTCAAAAAATATTAAAATGCTTGAAATGCACCCGCACGCACTAAAGCTGCATGCACCCAAGTTCATGCAGTCAGCTCCGAACATGTGAAAGTTAAGTATATTTAGTCTATAAGTAAATTTTTACCATTTTTGAATATTCTTATATTTGTTATTTTTAAACACAAACATCTTTGTGTTTAAAAATCAAAAAATATAAACATATCTAAAGCTAATAAATTTTGATTTATAAATTAAACGTGTCCACTTCTATGTAACCGGGTCACACAGGAGTGGCTCCATATAACTCCTAAAATTTTAAGATTTAATGTTCGATGAAAAAATCAATTCATTCGTTATATTTAACATCATTTGTTTAGTTATGAAACCAAGTTTCATTCAGATCTAATATATACATAGGTGATATTTGCTCAAAAATAGATACATTCATATGTAAATTTGGGATAATACTTAGATTCATTCATGTGTGCATGGGATTGTAGTAATACTTTATAAAATGATTTATCTAATTGTAATGATATTTTAGCCGGTTTAGATGTTGACCTACTTGATCATGAATAGGAAATCTACTTTACTAATTGTATTTAGAATTATTCACTTTATTAACATACTAATTTTTATCCAAATTAGATATGTATGAGTTTTATCTGAAAATAATACAAAATCAATGTAATAAAATAGTTTAATATGAATAACAAGGAAAAATTTTCCACATACCCATGACGTTTTACCATTATTCCTTGCACATCCATAACAATTTAGGAATTCCCCCGTATCCACTCATAGTTCCTCACATGCACATTTCACTCGTAATTCCTCACATTCCTCACAGGCACATCTTCCGCCCGACTGCACTTTTGTTGATATCTTTGCTGCAATAGCAACCAAAAGATAATGTTGCCTGATGCATCAATGGTCAAACTTGTCAAAGCAGAGTTGAGCCTCCGTGCACTTGACCCATCTTCCCCTCCGGTCGGGTTGACTCCTTGTGAGCTAGCTGATTTCAGCCTTGTCTCCGACTGACAAATGGATGTTAGTCGCTTCCGCAGGGAAGAGGGAATGGATCGGGGAATCTAAAAACGCACATCTTTGTGTTTTGAACCCGTGACGGATCGAAGAGAATGAAGATCGTCGATCATGGCGGCTGGCCTGCATGGGATAAAGATCGAATGCTTTTATTCCATTGGGAAAGTGATGACGGATGGTGGAGTGTCTATAGAACATCCCTCCCTCGAAAAATCCATCTTCAGATTGAGTCTGTGACTCTGTGGTCGTTGAAAGAGTCACTCCACCAGGCTTCCATGCTTCTTCCATGCTTTCACGGCAGTCGTTGGTAGGAATGGAAAATTCGTTGCCATCACCACGAGAAGGCTGGCCTCCGAGTTCCACCATATAGAGGTGCTTGATGTTGCTCGCAATCAGTTTGTCAAAAACCAGACCAGTCTCTCTTAATTCCCACCATTTCAACCCCTTCCTTTCGCTAAATGGCACGCGAATCAATTACATATGAACGAATACATGTGCACTCCATCTTCCGAGTGGCTGTCATCCCTAACTCGATGGTGATGGCTACGAGGATTAACTTCGGCAACTAATAATCTGATGATTGGAACTGATCAGTTGAATGGCCAGTCCAAAATCGCATCGCATCTCCTCCGGTATCTATACTACAGCAAGCATCCCTCATCTCTGGCATCATAGAAAACCTATCATGCCACTGCCTCTGTCATTAAATGACTGCCTTCCAGCAACCATTCGTCAGAAAATTCAGACCGAGCAACAACTCTCTAATCCTTCCAGCAACCATCCGCTCCTCTACTCGTTTGGAAAGCAGCAGCAGGAGGTGCTGGAGGTCCGGGAGGAGGAGATGTGACGCTGCTGCTGCTCATCCACCTCCGCCGAGCTCGTCGCCCTCGTCGCTAAATTTGCTTTATTGATTGGGCTGAAAGACTCAGTTCACCAACCTTGCCATTGCTGAGCCGTGGCAGCTTTGTAAAATCCGACGAAAGGGAAAAGCTACTTCGGCTATGGGCATTTCTGGAATTCATTAAAAAAGGAACGCGTGCATATGTACGGAAGGTGACGGCATGGACCGCACGGTACGTGAGGAATAAGCTGAAATGTTCGTACGGGAGGAATTCCTCCGCTATTATGGTACCAGAAAAAAAGGGTACTTTGCATGGATATTTACATAGTTTACCCGACGTTGCAGATATATCTACGTAGTTTCACAAAATACATATTATCCTACGTAATTTTACCAAAATTACATATTACTCTCATGCCATTAATTGAAGTTAATATCCGTCATTATATTTTCAAAAATAACGAAAATACCCTCATCTTTATGGGAGCAATATGCAATTTTGATAAAACTATGTAGAGTGATATGCAATTCGTGAAATTATAGATGAGGGTATTTTCGTTATTTTTGAAAATATAACGGCAGATATTAACGGTAGTTAACGGCGTGAGGTTAATAAATAATTTTGATGAAACTATGTAAGAGTAATATGCATTTAATGAAACTACGTGAGTATATCAGCAATTAGCGTCAAACTATGTGAATATATATGCAAATTATCCTAAAAGAAATAATAGTAAAATCTTCTAAGTATATGGGGAATTTTCCATGAATGACTTTAAAGTAGTTTCTCAACGTCTAACCCATCTAATATATATATTTTTATGGATAAATGACTATAGAAAATATTATAGTATTTTAGTATGTATGGAGTCCATTTTGCGACGTACTACATCATAATTATAATATAGTCCATATGCATATGAATGGTTCTTATATATGTTTATGTAACTAGATTACATAAAAGTAAAATCATATAACCTCCTTAATTTTTAATATTTTGATCTTAGATGAAAAATTCAATTTATTCATTATGTTTAACATATCTATTATTTAAGAGACCAAATTTCATCCCTAAGCGTCATATATATTAAAATGTAATAATACTTTATATAATCATTTATTCATATAAAAGCATACTTTAGATGGTTTAAATTTTGAAAATATAACTTTAAACTTGATAGTTACATTAAACTATTTTATTATATCTATTTATACCATTTTGAAAAAGGGCACATACGTATGTTAAATTTGAATGAAAATTAATATGCTATCAAAATAAATAATTCTGAATATAATAAGTAGGATAGATATTAATTTTAAAAAGTGTGGTGTGTGTATATATATATATATAGATAAACTCATCCAATGCAAACAAATAGCACCAATGCAGTCCGCCGTAAAATGAGTCTACGCATTAAAATGTTAAAATACTTTATACAATTATTTATCCATATAAATAACATACTTTAGATTGTTTAAATCTTAAAAATGCTACTTTAAAATTGATATTTATGTTGAACTATTTAATTATGTTACTTTTGTATCATTTTAAGTTGAGGCATATACAAATGCTAAATTTGGATGAAAATTAATATACTAGCATAATAAATAATCAGGTGAATAAATAATCCTTTATATATGTGTGCATGTAAAATTGCGCAATAAAATTCACACAGTAGACCCCACTTAGGTGAAAAATGACTTATGATGACTTTTTTTATATGTATGTATATTTCTATACAACTATCTATAAAAATTGATGCGCTCCATAGTATTACCCAATTTTATTAAGGAATCAAGGCGCTTCCATAGTGAATAGTCAAGCAACAATTCACAGGAAAACATCATATGCATGAAGCTCATCACCCCCAGTACCACCCAAAATTTCAGACACCTTTGCCGGCTATGCATAAACAAACATAGGCTCATTCCTTTCCCCGCCCCCAAGTCACCAAAGAAAGGGATAAAAAATATACATATACAATCCCCTCTCCTCAAGCACCATGATCACGGCGTTGCAGTGGATGTACATGAACCGCTGCGAAACACTGCTGGAACGAAATAATTGTGTTCAAGCTCCGCTGCACACCTTTGGAACCTTCAAACATCACCAATCATACTAGTGTCATCTCATTTCAAGCTCGAGAAAGAACCAACTTGGCAATGCATACATCAGCACAGGCACTGCTTAACCACAGTCCCGCTCCAAAGAATCAAGGAAACAACGCTTATGTACCTTTTATGGCCCGCTTACCCCACCATTTCTTCTTTGTTTTTTCTGACTCTGAGTTCCCCAGCTTATGGAGTGCCACCTTCGTCTCTCGTAACCGGACCTTGTAGTCTCTCTTCCATGCAGTAAACCTAAGTTTCAGCCTCCGAAGCTCCTCATCTGGGTTTATATTTGAAGTTGATTGGCGGCCAGTTCTGACCTCAGTAAGGAACCCAGCATCATCATCAAAGACCTGCTTCCGCTGCTCAAATTCCCTCGCCAGACGTCCAACGGCATTCTTACCACTTTCACAGTCCCTTCCCATTCCAGCATCAGAAGTGCGAGTGGATGCTTTTCCAAGGGCCCCATCTGGAGTGCGTGTTTCAGACATCGCATCGTCAGAATCATAATCTTGGGGCACTGGTGATGGATCCAACAAAGTTGCAGTTGGGCTCACAGGATTGTCAGCAATGATGCTTTTCTTGGCTGCGGTCAGGCTCATCTGCGTCGACAGTAGGGTGTTCAATGGAGTAGAACCAAATTAATTATCAGAGAATTTTGTATTTTGATAAAGTTGAAGAGGGTTCACATTAAATGCCTGATTGGAATACTAACCTGCAAGGACGTCATCTGTTTCTGCCACATCTCCTCCATAGATTTCATTTTAGCCTCATATTCTACCCACCTAGTTTCATAGTGCTTTAGTTGTTGCTGAAGCATCTCATTCTCATCTTCCTTCTGTTTCAGAGCTGCTTCTGCCTTTAGAACCCTTCTCTGAAGCTCTGCCAATACTGACAGGTGCACCTGAACATTCTAAAATAAAAAGTCAAATAACCCCAAATCACTGTTCTAATTTCTTTCTTAAACTAAGGTGATTTAATTTAATTTTTCCTCAGCATTTTCAAGTCCCTTGTTTTAGCAGAATGTGCAACACTAGGAAAGATTTCTTGCAGTTCTCACCAACAAAATGACAGCAGCAACAAAATCATGTCCATAAACACTACCATTGAGCCTCTATTCAAGTCACATCGAAGCTTTCTATTTGTTTCTCTTTCTTCTGTTAAGGTCATCCTCATCCAGCTTTCCTTTAATAAGTACACTTTACCACATTAGAAACACAACTAGTACTCAGCTAAAGATTAACCAGCCGAGCTAGCTCAGTTGACCAGGGGCAGCGGCACTCATTGCCCCTTGGAGGTCCAAGTCACACCCCAGGCAAAATTGCAGCAATTGTCTCCCATAACAAAAAATGTGGTAGCTTAGTCTTCTGTGTATGCACGCTGACATGGACAGCTGAGAAGGTAGAAACCAAACCAAATGCACAACCTATTGGTTGACCTATAAAGTGATAGAGCAGAATGGCATAGTTGGATTCATGTATATGATCTTTCTTCTTTTTTTTCTTTTTTTTTTTTTTTTTTGATAATAATGTATATGATCTAGTTAGGACAGGAGGTTTCGTGGTAGTTTGGTAGTGTTGGTGACAAATGGATTTAGTTTTTTTAAGGCATTTATCAAGCATGCAATTGCAACCACAAGGAATTCAAGAGGAAAATAATATTCTACACGGCCAAAAGAAACCACCAGAAAAAAACAACCTTGTCATCTTGAAGTTGGATCCCATTACTTTCAGCTGGAACATGCTTAACATGTGATTCCTTTAGGCTTTGCAAGGTCTCAAATTTTTTTCTGCCTAGCTGACCACGAATAACTGCATGGAAAACAAGAAAGCAATAAACGATATGCATATGAAATGAAGCTAAGTCAAATGCAGCTTGTGCAAGTACAGTTGACACTACCAGACTGTAAGAGTAAAATGGCCTTTTTCTGGTCATTGGATGTTTTCATACTGATCTGCCGTTTCATATGCGTCTGAATAACCACCACTGCCCTCCATTTTCTTACCAAATGATCAAACTCCCATCTTGCAGTTTCACCCCGGACAACTGCATAAGCAAAAACATCTCATTAAAAAATAAACTAGACATAAATCAATGAAACAAACTTAGAACCCACTAAGCAACATATCAATATTTAGGGAACTGTTATTACATCATGATTTGAAATCAAAGAAAAGGATAACTAAAATTAAAAAACTGAAGACCTTCATGGAAATATAAAAAGAATTTTAAAAACATATGAACAAATATAAATATTGTAAAACTATAAAGGAATACTGGTGAAGTCAAAGTTACATTAAATTAACAGACAATATACAAGTAATTTTATGGGTTAATTTTAAATATACCCACTACAATTTCCCATAATTACAAATATACCCACTAAGTTTTAAAACTTTCACATATACCCATTAAGTATGGGTCAAATTTCATCCCTACCCATTCCGTCAAGCACAGTTAAAAATCATCATTATTCATCATAGGAAATGTCCAAAATGTCCCTTACTATTTAATAATTATAGTCATTCAACTTGAGAGAAAAGCTAGCCAGAATGAGTTTTGATGATCGGGATATGACGCCAATGACAATGGATGCTAGATCAATTAGGGGTATTGTGGGATTCCAAAATACCAACATTCCTAACTGTTGTACTGGGTATATTTGAAATTAGTAAAATTGCTTAGTGGGTATATGTGGAAGTTTTCAAAGTTAGTAGGTATATTTGTAATTAAAGGCAAATGAAGCGGGTATATTTGAAACTAACACTAATTTTATTGAGAAAAGTGAAGTTCAATTAGATGCAGAAAAGAATGTTATGGTTGGTTCAATCTTACATGATTGCAGCATTATTATTGCTTTCTTGAGCCTTTGTACATAACGCCGAGCTTGACAACCACGGAAGTATTTTTGAATTCCAAGAATGCCTTGCAAGGTCCTTTGCCTTGTTTCTTCTAGGCCACCAATCTTTACATAACCCACAAATTTTAAAATAAATAGAAATAGAAAAAACACAAAGTGTACTCAAGGTACAATGCAGAGCAAAGGCAAACAATATAAAGACCCACACAATTAGCTTATTTGGCAACTGCTCAAAAGAAGGCAGCACATGTTCAAGCAACCAATTTTGCCAAGTATATTTCCTTTTATTTACATAGCCACTGCCAAGCATAATGGTTGTGTTTTATAATAGAAAGGCAATATGAGGAAAATGGAAACAGTTATGCTACCATACTAACTCTTACATCTAGCAGCAACTATAATGCCAGCATCAACCAGGGACAAAATAAGCATTTTTTTTTTTTTTATCATGTGACCCTCTTGGATGATGACAAAATACAAGTTTTTAATAGTGAGAAATTGTCTCTCAATCCCAAGGGAAAGATGAATAGAATGTTGCTCAATATCCAGAACTCATATCCCTCAATAATTTTGCATTTATATTGTGACTTCAAAGCATAATCTGTATAGCTTGCAGTTGGATCATCACCACAAAACCAGAAAAAAAAATATGTAAATTTAACAAGCAGAACCTTTCTTTATTTTACATAATGTGCACTACATAACAACTCAGGTAACTTTTTATTTCTGCACAAAGTAATTTCAATATGGATCACTTTTTACGGTAAACCAAAATTTCTTATTAATATAGCATATGAGCAAGGGTGTCAAAAGAAAGCTACAACAATAATTTGCACCATGTACGGTTACCATCTGTCTGAATGCTTCATTTCGAGAAAGCCCTCATAAAAAAATAAAGTACATTAGGCACATGTGCAGATTGTAAAAGGACAAAGAGAATTTTGATTACCTGTCCAGTTCGGAAAAATAACTTTGTATAACCAACTTGATACATATCAGGTCGGACACTGAATTTCTGAAGAATGGCCATTGAAATGCTTAACGGATCCCAAGTGGCAATATTCCCCGAAAGAAGAAATCCATACCTAAAATATAAGCCTGGTTCAAGACTTGTCACAAAGTGACAAAGCATGATGTGTGCATGTGTTTAGAAGAAGAAGAATAGTAATAGGAAAGAGAAATCTGTCACCTTCGTGCAAACTGCTGGTGCGTCATTCGAGTTGGATAGCCAGACCTTGATATCCTTACAATCTCAAGGACTCCACAACATCGAAGTTGCTGCAAAACAAGGTCATTTTCATACAACCCTGGCAGCTGCTTACTATTCGGCATGATGCATCTAATGAAGTGGGGGGTCGTGCCTTCCAGCCGGTGCATCAGTCTGAAGAGTTGTGCCTACAAAAATGTTTTAGAGCAATAAATTGCAGAGGCGAAGAAGATTTGAAAAAAGCAGTTCTGGCAGCATACACTGAACCCGCACGTTATATGGCATTTTATCAGTACTGATTTGAAACACTGATCAGTGACTAAAATCAAAGTCACAACCTGTCAGGACCTTAGAAACACTAGACCGTCAATATCCACAGGCACAACTGACTGATTTTCTGAAGGTTCAAGACTAAAATACAAACGCAAACTATTCATCAAGGTGATCTGATCTTGAACAATTAAACAGCTTCAATGTCTTTAAATTGTTTCAGTAATATATCACGTTGAGACCACATGCTACCCATGAGAATCACCCCTCCACAAGCCACACAGCACCCACTAACTCCATATATCTTTATTCTATAAAAAGCATCCCCAAATCCCAACTCTAGAAGGTTTCATTTCCATACTTCAGCTCATGATGCATCAGCTATTCACTTCCAATGATTCAGTTTCTTAAAGGACTGACAATTCCATCCAATAAAAATTAATATGCACACTGCAAGCAAAGTGTCACAAAGGATAGCATAAAATCAATTACAGTTTAACATGGCACACATACACATACAATTAGAATAATTTTTTTAATTAAACATGTTTCCTCAAAGGCAATTCAGATCCAATAAGAACAGAGTTCACCTCGGAGGCATTTTTGAAGGTGTGAGGGAACTTTCTCTCGGCCACTATTTGATGTGACATTTACCTACACAAATAACCCTGTTTTTTCCACTTCATGCTCTACATCTCATCACTAACCATATCCTTACTGCTAAAAACAGTAGCATCCTTTTCTTTCTTCCCAGCCTCAGTTGTACAAAATAAACTTCCCTTTCACACTATCCAAACAGGCCATCCAAAAAACAAGTGAGCAGACACCTTTTACCTTAAATTTTGTTCCAACACTTCGCTTTTGAGAGTCAGCAACACTTCGCCGCCATAGCGGACTTTGTGGCTTAATAGGTTGATTGACCAGGTGTGATGCAAATAACTGAGCCAATTGGCAACTGCAGCATGAGAGTAGCTGGACAGAATCAGAGTGTAGAGGGTCTCTGTTCTTCTCCAGGAAGCCACTTGTGTCATATAAAACCTGATAGTTCTCCCACATTAATCATAAGAAATGAATCAAACATGGCAAGAGTGAATGATCAATTACAAGATCTTGTAGCTCACCAGAAAAATTAAAAACTGAAAAATTTAGGTTGTCATTTCCAACACTGCACTGATCAAATTTATGACAAACTGTACAACAGCAATAACCCAGGATATGTAAACTAGTCTTTGCTGGTGATATCATTTGTAATGATGTCCAACCATAATTTTTCGAGGAACTGAACACTCCTACATAAACCTGTTCCCAGATAGTTGCATGCTGGTGAGGAGTAAGAAAAATAGTATGTTAAGATTTGACATACTATGTTGTTTATATTATATCCACTGCCTGAAATTGCAGAAGTTGGGACTTGGGAGAAATGTGTTTATTCAGAATTTCAGGTGGGAGGCTATTAGAGAACAAGGTGAAGGCCCAGAAAAGCATATAAGTAATTAAGGATAAAAAGATATTGGAGACCACTGAGAGTATAGTACATGATCCTCAAAAATGGAGCAATAGATTCCATGTAGCTAACCCCCATGTGTGGTAAACAGATTATCATGATGATGATGATGTATCTTCTCTCCCAGGATAATTCCACATTCTGGTCAATATTGTTCAGAGAAAAATTCATTTTCATACGTGATCAACTAAACAAACCTCTCCAGCATAGTGTCGAACACTGAAAGCCCCTCCCTTCTCTGCTTTGAAACAGGCATTCGCCTTCAAGTGCTGCTTAAGCTTATTGGCAAAAGTCAAATCTGTGGCTTTTGGAAAAGTAGACTCCTCATCCAACAAAGACAATAATCCAAGCGGTCTCTGCAAGGCATCAAAAATGCAAGATCATTCAACTGAAACAGCACTAAAAATTCTCTATTTAGTTAGAAACTAGATACAAATAACTAAACATATTGCCAATATCAGAAGAAATATGCATGGAACTTAATGCTAACTAATATTAGAACCATGCTTCATCCTTCATACAATCATCAACGCTACATGTTATCACACAAGGTACTAATGTTTTACAGTTAGCAAACAAAATAAAATAGTAATAGTAAATTTAAATTGTTGAACCTTCCATTTTTGTCATAGAAGCAAGAACGAGATTCACACTGTCATTCAGTATGAGAAACTAAAATGTATAAACAAGAAATCAGGCAAAATTGAGAGACCACAATCGACTAGAAAGACATCAATTCAATTCTATTTTTTATTGATCATCCTCAAAGGATGACACATCGAATGCATTCAAGATACAAAACCCAGAAAAGGACACCTTCTCAAATAGGTTGAGACACTCATGATTGTCTTCAAAATCAACTTGCGTCCAATCAATCCCGTCTTGTATATATTCCTGAAACAGAAATTAAGTCAGAAACAGTTCTCAGAAATGGATTGTTATTTCATGGTTGAAGATAACTGGTATACTGAAAGATGGAAGAAGAGATTGTTTCTTCCTTTTCCTTTGCACAAACCAAAAATTTCTTTAAAAATAGTAGCATCAACAATCTAGAGTGCTTAATCAAAAAAAAAGATCTAGAGTGTGCAAATAAAAGCAATTCACTGACATCATTAACAGGACCAGAATGATCAGATATAAATTAGCAAGGTGTCTAGCAGAGAAATATCACTAGTCTAACTTACCGCTTTGGGGCCAGCTTGGATACAATGTAGAAAATATGAATATAGGGTTCCACTTTAGTGGAACCAGTTCCATATGCCAAACCTTTTGGTATTTGCAAACTATGCCACTTTTGATGAATCCAAGCCAACCATTATACTTAGTTTAGTTAAAAAATAAAATATCAAAAATCAACTTGTTTGGATACTTTGAGGGCCATTTCAAATTTCAGAGCAATCTTCTGAGTTTGTATTCTTAGGGCCCATCAAAGAATCCAAACAAGGTGATTTCCTATAGTGTAACAAACTAGAAATTATTAAATATAATGAGTGGCTTCAATTCATCAAAGGTCTAGAGCAATCTTCTGAGTTTGTATTTCTTAGGGCCTGTCAAAGCATCCAAACAAGGTGATTTCCTGTAGTGTAACAAACTAGAAAATTATTAAACATAATGAGTGGCTTCAACTCATCAGGTGGCTTCAATTCATCAAAGGTCACATGGTTTGCAAAAATTAAGAGGTTCAACATTTGGAACAGATTCCACTCCAAAAATATGTATCTACATAATTTGAGTAAATGATGTTAGAATGCGTCAATCAAAGCATTCAGTTTAGCTGTAGATAATAATAAATAAAGAGATATTTGTGCTCATAACTGTGGTTTTCTTTTTTTTTTACACAAACTACATTTATGCTTATGATTTGAAACGTAACAGCAAAGATGTCTATGGATTTTTAAAATATTTACAGTTATGCTTATGGCAAGTGACAACCTCTTGGTTAAAAAAACCAGGATGCTTTTTGATAAATCCAAACCACTCATTGTGTTTACAAATGCGAAGTTAGTTAATATACCAAAAATCACTTGATTGGATACCTTGGTGTGCCCTGATAACATAAATTGCCTTGAAATTGATTATGGCCCACCAATGTATCCAATCAAAGTGATTTTTCGTATAGTAACTAAATTCACATCAATAAACATAATGTGTAGTTTGGACTTATAGGTTGACACTTGCCATAGGTATAACGGCAAATATTTTAAAAATTCATAGACATATTTGCAATGTGTTTCAATGAGATGCATAAATGCAATCTGTATAAAAATTCATAGGTACAAGCACAAACACCTGTAAAAATAAATAGAAAATTTTTTCTTCTCTTTTCCTCTAAACAAAACCGGCCCTTGCATATCCACCAAGTTTTAGAAAGGTCAGCTGAAGCACACTATAGGAGGTAGAAGCCAGCTTGAAACTGCCTGGGAAAGCCCTCTTTTCTTTTTCATTTTTTTTTTCATTTCAGATCAAGCTGCCATGTACATGTCTAATGCAATGATGCCAAAAAATATATATGAAATTAGTGAAGGCCAGGCATTGATTGGTGCATACTTCTGCATCTAAGGACATAGACAAGACCAACTGGGAATTTAATTATGGGTCCGTTTGGGAGATGTAAAAAGTGGTAAAGTGGGAAAGAGAAAAATTTTTAAAAGTTGAGATAACAATGTGATATGACAGGAGAAATGATTATGAGTAAATAGAATAAAGATAAATAGATATGGTAGTTTTATTGTGTGAAAAATGATTGGAATGTCGAGATAATAATTAAAAAATAGTAGAGTAGTTGAGTAGTTAAGACGTCAAATTATATTAACAAGTGTGAAGGAAGGAGAGTTTTTTTTTTTAACTTTAACATATTACCAAATGGATACTTAATATTTCTAAAAATCAGATAATGTATAATGCAATCAGCTCCCTCCACTTCAACCCAACATTCACAATGATAAAGCCTATGAAAATGATGAATGATATCACAAACCAAAAGAACCATTACACCATGGGAATTTCCATACAAACCAAGAGATTTTCCTTTGAAACCAAAACTACAACCAAATATCTAACAATTCCCAAAAAATAAAATTAAATAAAAAATTAAATCAAAGTTTGTGGGTTCTTGCCCAATTGACCTCAAATGCAGTTTGCAGTTTTCATCCAATCAAGATGTGGTATCTAGATTTCTCAAAAGACCATGTTGCTCTGAACATGGTTCACAGAAGGACAAGCCACCTTGAAGCCTGGCAGATCAAGGGAAGAAATTTCACTATCATCCACAGTCGAGCATTAGAAGTCTCTGCCTCTGAATGAACTGCTTGATTTCTCACCCCAGACTCTTGAAATTTTATCCAAAGTTCTGCCTCAGTATTTCCCTACACCTAGGTTGCCGAGAGGTGGACACTATGAAAGCAAATTCCATGTAGCAGTTGCAGCTACTGAGCCTCCTGCCTCAAGGAACTCGGAACAACTCGGAACAACTCTCCAATTTCCACTAGCGTTTCTCCTTGCAAGCTGAGATCACCAAGTCCAACCTGATGCTCTCACTCAGGATTGAAACAGGAGGGAAGTAGAAAAAGGTGCCCATGTCCGTCTTGACTCCCCCTACATAAACTCACTGTCCATTTGGTAAACTGTAGAACTGGGGAAATCTCTCCCCGCAAACTTTTCAAAATTGATTTAAAAGCCTACCTACCTAACTACTGTACTTCTTCCAATTTTTTTACCCTTATATTCCAATCATTTTCTCACACAATTAACCTATATATTCCTGCTTTACACTTATCATATCACATAACTATCACACTTTTCAAAAATATTATCATCCCCACTTCCCCATCTACTAATTACCAAGCAAACCCTTATTACAACAGTTTCCGTCCACCTAATTACCATGGCTTTGGGGACATCTATTCCTTTGTTATCTGATGCTTATATGGTAGCATATCCAATAGTCCAACTGCTAGATAAAAAGTCAGATCCAAATGCCAAGACGATCTGGCCTACCCTGAACTTTGGCATCCAGAGTGGGCAGAAAATAAAGTTGGGATGAAGAGGAGATGAAAACAAGGGCAATTGTCGTCATTTTGAAAAACCATTGTTAGCTCACTTCATCATGGTTGCTTTGGAATGTTTCAGCATATCTTGATGGTCATTTTGCAAATGGATTGGGGATCACGAAGGCTGCCTGTTGTTATTCACAAAATCCCCTACGCCAAAACTCCCACCTCTCCCATGCACCCTACCCTCTCTAACGATTGACAACTTACAATATTCCCACTGTGACAAAAGTTCAGGGTGTCTCCAGAAAAAAAGAAATAAGATATCATTGTTATTTCAAATTAGAGATGAACCGCATAAGATGTGATCTGCTGTTCAGAAGTCAGAACATCAAGTGCAAAAGCTATTCTCCTCATGTAGAGTCCATCCAAAGCAACAACAACCCCAACCCATCGTTGTTCTTTTATTCCTGTCAATGTGCAATGTGAAAAATCATCATTTTCACACCTTTGGAACATCTAACATTCTGAAGAAGTTCATTTGGAGAACCATGAACAACAGAGAAACAAACCCAGACTTGTACAGTCAGATAATGCTTTTGGCATTACTCCAGATGCTATTACTAATGGGCAACAAAATATCCTTGTGAAGCAGACAGATTTATTGTTGGTTTAACACTTGATAGTTCCTCTCCAATCAAAAAGTTACAGTTTAAATTTTAAGAATTCTATGCATCATTCAAATTTCCCAGTTTGTGTTGGATGTTCTGAGACTAAGGGTGTGTTTGGCATTCCCATAAACTTGTCGTTCTAAAGCTTTTCAATCTCCACAACTACCATATTTTCTAATATTTCTTTACATATTCCTATACAACTACCCTACTTTTCAATCATTTCTCCATAACTACCTATACAACTACGTTATCTATTTTAACTTTATTCTCTTTATTCCCCATCATATTACGTCACTTCTCCCAGAAATTTTTACACAAAAACTTTTCATTCAAAAGTTTTAAAGTATTGTCAAATACCAAACACACAAATTATCTTCAGAAGGAAAGCAGGATTTCTGTTGTTTGACCAGTCTAGAGGTTTTGACATACCAAGATCATATTCTAAAAGAAATTATCCATTTTATGTAATATGACATGGTATGGAGTGTTAAAAAAATAAAATAAAGTAGCACGTCAAGCAAATGTCACAATTCACAAAGCTCTCATGCTAAATATGTGTACTTGAAATTAGTAGTTCTCGATGCTACAATTGATCCACAATGCTCACCTCCTGTTCGAGTTTGAAAAGATGCCTATTGAAGTGTTGTTGCAGTCTCTCATTTGCGTAGTTTATGCAGAACTGTTCAAAGCTGTTCTTCTGAAGAGTAAACAATTGTGAGTGAAGGGATTCTCAAGAATTGATACCACGACAAACAGATGGCATTGAAGGCACATACTTGAAAGGATTCAAATCCATAGATGTCTAAAATACTGATTGATTTCCCTGTGTGCCGCTTGCCCACTTCTAGCAACTTGTTTATTTGTTCCACAAGCCATTCAAACAAGCTAGCATATACGTATTTCGCCAAAGCATCCCTGGCATCAATGGCCTGGAGAAAGCGAAAAACAAAATAAGGAAATCTAGCCTTCTAGACATTGAGAAAGAGTTTGTGGCATCAAATCCAAGACCTGTAGAAGTGTTAACTTTTGGACAATATTTTCATTGCCAGCTCGAATTTTATGAGTGGATAATGCTAACATCAGGTCATGAGTCTCACAGCCAAGCAATTTTGCAGCAGTAACTAAACCTGTAAGCAAAACAGGGCAACAATCAGTGTATGCCTATGCTGCCCGCTAGCAAACATAGTCATATAACATTTGAACAATACAAAAGTGCATAACAACAGCCCCAGAAGCCTTATGATATTAACACATTAATAGAAAAAGTATCCGCTAATCAGGCTTCTATACCTTCATCTGCCACTACTTCAACATGATTTTCATTGTCGATTACGGAGAAGGAAATGTTTCCAAGCCATAGCACTGCAGCAAGCATCCTTAATGCATTTTCTTGATCCTCTTGGCAAACTTGAACAGAATCCAAGGCATCCTGATAAGGTTGACAAGCAACATATTTGATGTTCATGACTCAAATCACTCAAAGTCGTGTAAGGAACAAGAATTTACAATGCATGTAGTTTTCTTCTTTTCCCCGAAACAATTCAGAGTGGATCATAACAACAAATGCAATATGTTTTACCATCAGAATATGAAACCTTAGAGCATCATCAAAGATGAGTAAGAAACAAGAATTTACAATGCATCTAGTTTCTTCTTTTCCCCAAAACAATTCAGAGTGGATCATAATAACAAATTCAATATGTTTTACCATCAGAATATGAAAACTTCGAGCATCATCAATGTCCTCAATTGTCAAGCACTCACTTTGCTTTAGATATTCATAGTCATTGGCTGATTTCAGGTTCAAATGCTCTGCCAGAATATGAAAAATATTTTATCTGGTGAGAGGAGAATAGTATGGAGCAAATTTCAGAAAAGTAAACAGCTACTAAATTCTAGTTTCTTATTATTTCCTAACAACCAACCTTATCAACAATGCAAAGGATTTTAAAAAATAAAAAATAAAAAAAGTATCCTGGATAGATAAACATGAAAACAGTCGTTTAACACCCCCAACCCCAAACCCAAAAATAGAAGTTACAGTGTAAGACAGAAAAATATACACACAAAAAGAAGAAAACAAAGTAACATAGTTTTACTTTAAATCATGGTTCAGAACATCGGCCGACATGGGCGTATTGGCCGTATTGGTCATGTCTAATAAAAGATACGAGGGTATTTTGGTTAGGGTTTTAAAAAATTGAGTGTATCGGCCAATTAGGGGGCCCATATCAGCCGTACTGGGGCTGTATCGGCCGGCACCAGCCGATACAGGGTTGTATCAGTTGGGGTGTATCAGCCAAATAAATAAAATTATAAAAAATTTCTATTTTTCACTCTTTTGCACATGTTTTCTATTCCAAAACTCTTCCCTTCCTCTACATTCATTTTTACGCTAACATTTATTGTTTTTTCTTCAACTAAATAAATTTTTATTTTATTTTATATATCTTTAATTTCCAAAAATCTAGAAATTTTAAAAATTATTCTGAAAAACTAAAAGGGGAAACTTTTTATCAATTACACGAATTTGTCTACACTAATATAATTGATTTTTTTCTTTCAATTTAAATAAAATTTGAGATCGTTTTTAATTTATAAAATTTTTTAAAATCTAGAAGTAGACTTGACCACCTCAAAAATAAAACTTATCAACTTTTTATGGGTTTTTTATCTTGTATTTATGCAAATTTTTTTTTGAATTGTAATTACTTGATTTATGATTTTTTTTATATTTTTTAACTTTAGTTATATTTGATTTTGCTATATATCATGTATATTGAATTGTTAATGAATTTACATGTCTTGTCTATGATTTCTTTTTCATCTAACATTTATACTGAATGTTTTCTCATAGACAACTACTTATAAGACAAAATAGACCAATACACCATCCTATGTATAGCCAAAATGCTAAGTATATTGTATCGTTTTTAGAGGGGACCGATACGCCATCTGATACCAACATTCCTAACCATGCTTTAAACGCATCATTAGCCACCTTTAAGATGAGGAGAAGCGCCAGCACATAGTTGATAGAAGATATGATACGACCTTTCGCCTTTGGCTCTTTGAACCACTCGAGACTGCTTAAAGATGCATCACACGCATCAGAAACAAAACAAACAAATCAAAAAGACAACAAGAAAACCAAGTTCAGATGAAAGTCAAAGTACCTTCTCAAGTAAGACTGCTCAGTTTATTATCAACAGGTTTATAGTCCAAAAACAAAATGTGCAAGTTAGTAGTATTCTGTAAATGGTCATGACGACAACAGAATTAAATTTTCAACAGAAAAAGAATACTGAACAACTTCTTCCCACTTACAGGTTTGAATCTGTGCACCGCATATGTTTCCTGTCGAATTAAAATGAATTTCTATCAGCTTCCCCTGTACAACATGAAGAAAAATTCAGTGGATAGTAAATCCCTCGCTAACAACCACTACAAAATTCCCCTAGAAGGATGACACTGATTTGAACCTTGTCCTGTAAATTACTCAACAAGTGCCCCTTGCCTACATGGAATGCTTCACAAGAACAAGTTCATAGCAAAAGACATTATTATCATCATAAGCCATTCTTGACAATTTGAGATTAAATTTTCAGTAATATTTAATCTTTTCAAATCTTGTTTAACTACTTCCTTCCATGTTTTTTTGGAGTATTTCTCTAATTCTCCTTCCACTTTTTACTTGAATAAATTCTGCTTTCCTAACCAGTGTCATTTCAGGCCTTTTTGTTTAACATGATCAAACCATCTTAATCTGTTTTCCCTTATTTATCACTTATTGGCCTCACTTGAATTATTTCATTTCTAATTTTATCTTTTTTTGTTTTGCCACTGATCCACCTTAATATTCTCATTTCCACTACGCTCATTCCATGTGTAAGTTGTTCTTTAACTGCCCAACAATTTGCCCTATAAAGTATATTCTTATAAATTTTCCTTTTAATTTATTTGAGACTCAACTATTACATAAAATTTCTAATGAGCTTCACCATTTTTTCATCCTTCTTGAATTTTAAGCATTATATCTTTCTCAATTTTCCCGTTCTCTTGAACTATTGATCCTAAATACTAGAAATGATTAGTTCTTAGTACTACTTAATCTGAAATCTTAATTGGTTCCTCATACAAGTTTTATCTATTATTAAAATTGCGTTTCATATATTCAGTTTTTGTGCGATTAATTTTGTATATTCATTGCAAAAGACAAACTTTGAATTTCATTGATGTCATCACAGCATGTTGCAACTACCTAAGAGGGATCAAGCAGGTACTTATGTTGTCATGTATATATACGAACATAAATTATCAGGTTTAGGTCCCAATTCTTTCCATTATTCATTTACTTCAGATTACCTGAGTCTAATAGTCTGTCCCCCAATGTGAAGTATTATATGTTTTGAGTCCAATTGAGTCCATCCGTATATTGAGTCTGCACAGTTTGTCTTTTGGGGCTTCGTCTCTCAAAGAATTGTGAAAGTTTGCACTTGAACCTTTGTCCACAAGTCATATTAGTTTTGTAAACCAAATTTCTAATCAAGCTACTAACTTGAGATTGGGGGGTTCAAGTGCCTCCCTAAACCATATTAATGCCCAATTCAAGTACTTGGCACTAGACAACAAAATGAACAACAAGCACATAAGCATTGTGGACAGAATTCACATAAAGATTGAAAGGAATTCGCAAGGGTTAAATCCCTAAAACAATGATATTTGGACTCTGTAAGCCTCCCAATCTCGCAACAAAACCATAAAATATTTTGTGAACACTGAATAGGTTTTTTTTTTTTTTTTTTTTTTTTTAATTTGACACTTTCACAAACACCTGCCACTAGATTAAACTTTGAACATTGGTGGTCCTAAAAAATGATTTTATCAATTTTATCAGAAATAACATCATTTCTATTAGAAACATTAGCAAAAAAAAAAATTAACAGAATATATAATAAACTAATATGAGGGTCCATTTGGTAAGTTGGGAAAAAATTCCCACTCCTTCCTACACATCCTTTAATATGATTTAACACATTAACTACCTAACTTATCAACTTTTTCTATTATTATTTCCACATTCCATTTTTTTTTTTACTAGTTTTTATACAACTTCCCTAACTATTTTGTCTTTGTTCTCTTTACTCCCGATCATTACCCCTACCATATCACATCGATTTCCAACTTCAAAATGTTCCTCAACTTCTTCTTTTTTTAACCTCTTACCAAACCAATCCTGAATGTAAATACACATTTAGCCTGCAACCACATTTCTCTTAGTACTGCCTGTCACACCAAATCGCCACACCATTGCTGCATTCCCCAATGGCAAAGGTAGTGCAAATAATGGCAGACTACACTGGAACTAGATACTTCTTACGCACTCTTGAAGGCTTGTTAACAAACCGTCCACTCTAATCAACTGCACATCCAATCGTGCACACAAGCAGAGATATGAAAAACACATTTTTTAAGGATCACAAGAAATCATATACAATTAAGACAGCTCCATAGTGAAACGCCACTGCATGAACTTATGCACAGAGCAATATAACCAAGAATTCTCAGTGACAATGTGTACCAATCACAGGAAGAATAAAGTTTACAAACTAATCTAGGAGAGTGATTAGAACTTACAAATCTGCTGGAATTGTCATTTCTCAAAGTTTTCGCATTTCCAAAAGCTTCCAGTATAGTATTTGTCTGCAGAACCTCATACTCTATTCCACTTCCCCCTCCAAGTGCAGCCAGGTATTGCATTGCAATTTTTGCTGTTTCAGTTTTACCAGCTCCGCTTTCACCACTGTGTTGAATTCACATGCAGAAACAGAAAGCATACCAAGTAGTTGTAAGTAATGGTTTGATGTGAGCCTACTTAAAAGCATTTACTAATAAAGTGTACAACATCGCGGCTAAATGATTAACCCTGACAATGAGGCTGCCTACTGCAGATAGCCTTCAAACGCAACATTGGATGGAGAGAGAGAGAGAGAGAGAGAGAGAGAGGAGAGGAAGAAGAAGAAAGGGGGAAAAAGAGCAGATGCTCTTACCATGAAAGAGAGAAGAAGAAGAAGAAGAAAGGGAAAAAAGCACACATGCTCTTACAATGAAAGAAATTTTCGCTTGCCTTATGATCATAGATTGATACAAGGTGAGGGTGAGAGAGAGAGAGAGTAAAGAAGAAGGGGGAAAAGGGTACCCGTGTTTTTATAATGGAAAAATTTTTCACTTGCCTTATGATGATAGATTGATTCACTCCGTCTGCACAAAACAAGAAATGCAAATTGTTTAGAGTCAAACCACAAAAGTTAATCAAACCATGATCATTAAATAAAAATTCCTTCCAGAATTTAAAGCAGGTTCACCTCTCATCATCTCAGTGAATGCATTATCTGCAATAGAATATACATGTGGACTATCCGTAAGCTTCTGCCTATAGGCTTTAACAAAATCATTTCCATATAGAGAAACCTCTTTAAAGGGATTGACTGCAACCAACACAGGCCCTGCTTTTGTCTACAAAGAGACAAACACGAGGTCAAAAAAAACAGGCAGGTGGGCATGGAGATGGATGATCAGAAACAAACTTCAGCAAAGACACTCACATAAATCTTCTCCTGAGAATATCTCTGCTGAAGGTTGTGGAGAACTGAAGGCTCATTCAAGTAGCTAAGTTGTATGAGGTCATCGACACCCTTGAGGATATCTGGATTAGAAGGCAACAGAGTTTCCCTGGACATTGTCACCTCCTGCTTTTAAAATCAGAATATTGTTAAATCCAGAAGTGCAAGGTACTGTTTTTTTTAACCAAAAAGAACATCAGGTCCACACTCACATTGCCATCAGAAAGTAAAATAACAGCCTCTGCCCCTGAAGTAGATTGTATTCTTCCCATCTTCCATTGGCTATTTGGAAACCGACACCAGACACGGAGTTTCTGGTGGGAAAACATAGAAACAGAAAGAGGAGATTTTTTTTTTAGTTGTTTATGCACCAATTGACATATGGCTCAAAATCTGCTCATGATTTCTAGGGTACTTTCATAAGTCTAATGTTTCTAAATCTACATTTGAGCTTAATAAATTAGATAATTATTCTTTACTGGCAATTCGCTGTTTTTGAAATATGCACCAAGGAATGTAGAGTGTCTTTATTGACGGTTGAGCTGTGTATAAGAGCAGCAAAAGTATTTATATCCCCATAAGATCCCTTGTTGCATCCAAGGAACATTTTTTCAGTAATCTAAATTGCCTTTCTTTCAAATCTAATTCCTTCTTGATCACCAGGAATTCGTGAAAACTTTGAATCCTAAAGATGCATGGTTTGTTCTTTGGCTCAGCACAAGGAACAACTCAAAGCCAGGAGGTGACAGGATTACCGAATGAACATCTAAAATCAGTTTTGGGATGTCGTTTTATGCCCTGAAACTACAGAAGCTCAAATACAAAAGCAGATACTTTATTTAAAAACCACTGCAACAATTAATGATCTTTCATCAGTTTCAGTATACCATTATATGCCCTGCAAGTACAGAAGATCAGATGCAACATCAACAGATTCTTTGGGTGTATTTGGCAATGAGAAAAAAATGTTAAAGTTAAAACTTTTCTATCTCCATAACTAACATATTTTTTAATCATTTTTCATATCTTCCTTATATAACTACCCTACTTTCTAATCATTTCTACACAACTATCCATACAACTAACCTATCTATTTTAACTTTATTCTCTTTACTCTTCATCATTAACTCTACCATATCATTTCATTCTCTTCAAATTCAAAAACTTTTACATTAAAAAACTTTTCATCTAAAAGTTTTATCACTTCGCACACACACCCTTTGTTTAAGCACCACTGTAATTAAAGCTATCATGACCCTTGAATAAGGATACAACAACATTTCTTGCTCTAATGGTTGCTTTTTTCTCAAAAAGAAAAAAAAAAAAAAAAAATAGCCGACTTGGCTGACCATGGAAGAAAATGAAAAGAGTAGTTTGAAACTGAGAAGAGAAAAAAAATTCAGCATCAACATACTTTGTGTTGGTTAATAAGCTCCATTCAGTTATTAATCATGATCCTATGAACAAACTTCCTGAAATGTGAAAGGAAAGCATAAGTGAACATATGAGCACATGCCTTCCTCAGAAGGTAAGCATCATTATCACTCCACCTCCATTCGTCAGGAGAAGGTGATGCTAATGAATGAAGAGCATTCGCTGAGTCTGTGGCTTCACAAGGCCTTTCTTCCAAATCTTCAATTGCAATTGCCTTGACGTATGGTGATTCAGCAAGAGGTTCCTCCTTCCGCATCCTTTTGCTCCCAAATACACCATCTTTCGAACCCGGTTCTTTATCTGGCAGAAAAATCTTCAACTCTTTCTTCCCCTTCCTCTCTCTTGGATCATTTGGAAGATATTCAGGTGTTGAATCGCCAACCTTGAAATTTATGGGCAATGACCGCCTGGATGAGGGCAATCGTGCTTTTGAAGTTGGACGAACAGGCAAAGCTGGGGGTAAGTCCTTTGGCCGGTCATCCCTCCGCCGGATGGATTCAAGCATCTCCTCCAGTGAACTGCGAGCGGCGGAGGTAGGGGACATAGCAGTCAACATGATTCCAACAAGCAACAGCCGAACCTAGATTGAAATACCTTGCTCCCAAATTGAATCAAAGTGCAAGCTTCTCAAAATAAAAGACAAGTCCCTTAATTCAGAAACCAATATCTTCCGCTAGTAGAAAGCAAGCCTTGCGCACTGAAATCTGAAGACATCATCACGCACCCAGAAGCCAGAGTTTTGGCAACAGTTACTCTCTTTAGTCTCAAATTCTTCTAAGAAACAAGATAATATTTTTTACCTGCAATGATAAACAAAAGCAATGTTCCGTCAATGTCGGATTGAACAGCTATAACGTTCTATACTAAAGAAATTTATCCATGAAGAAAAGATGCAAAAGTTATCAAATTTCACCCTGGAAGGATAACCCTAATAATCCTGGTCAAAAAAATATATAAACACCCGTCGGCTCAATAAACGACACTAAATCACCTATAATTATTATTGAAAAAGAAAAACTGCAGGAAAACCAAATTGTGACCACGCAGGCATAATTTCCCTCAACCAAAAACTTTAATTTACCTCATCATTCCCCAAACGAAAACCGAAGAAGTTAGAAATATAAGCATGCTGGGGAGATTTAAATTTTTTAACTAAAAATTTGAAACTTATATTAAAAACTCAATCATTGAAGTAACGGTTGGTCAATGAAACATTGCTGCAACGGAATCACAGTCTTCTTAAAAAACAGAGAATTTTGAAGAAAAAAGAAAAACGAAAGTTTCCTTTAACCACCCTCACGAAACACCTGACAACAAGTAGATGTCGTCGGAAATTCATTTTTTCATTAAAAATTCACAAAAAATGCAAAAAATACAGTTACGATGGAGACGGCAACCGTAAGCACAAAAACTTTACATCTCCAACCTGCAATGGTGCAGAAACAACAGAGAATCCAAACAAAAACAGCCCCTTTTATCACCACGATCTCCCTCGAACAAGACGTCGAATCTAACCTCGGAAATGAGTGCGGTGGCTGAAGAGCAGCTCCATTTTCTCTCAGGCGATTCTACGGCAACGAACGCAGAAAGACGCGTCTTTTGCAGGCGGAATTAAAAGAAGCAGCCGTTATGAGAAAACCAATTCCCTCCTCCTCCTCCTCCTCTGCTATATGAGTCAGGGATAATAGAGGAAATACGAGCCAAAGAGAAAAGCAAAGTGTACGTCTGAAATTCAAAATGGTGATAGGATGGGCCCCATTTTGGCTTTTTTTTCGATCTTTTTCCTACCCGCAGATCTGAAGATGAGGAGCGGGGACGGGGGACGGGGCAGAAGGAAAATTCAAGCCAAACAGGGC
>JAXCLR010000050.1:39031137-39043010 GCA_035584095.1 Annona squamosa | reverse complement strand
TCGCCGTTGGAGCAGATAACGAAACAGCCTCCGCTCCTTTGCAGACGATCTCGATTTTGAAAGCCGTCTGCCCGTCCGTCAATCTTTCAAATTCCGGCTCTGCAGCTGGTCCACCTGTAAGTGGATGGAGGGATCCAGCTACTGGGATTGTATCTCAGCCGTTAAATCAAAGGAAGGCCAGATACAGGCCAATGTACGAGGATTTATGCAGGCATGTGGTCCAAACGGATGTGAATCCTCATTGGATGGAGCTGTTCCAATTTCCAGTCAGCAGGCTGTGCTCCTCGTGTGCTTGCCATTAGGCATTCATCAGCACTTTGCAGAACGGGCAAGCAAATAGCTTGTTTTGTGATGGTTGCCGCCCAGGCCGCATGGTTTTTCGTTTTTTTTTTTTTTTTTTTTTTTTGAGATTTTTATTTTTAAGTAAGAGGGTTTATCGTAACCTTATCCATTTTTCTACTTTATGGGTGTGTTTGGCAACAAGGACAAAATGTCAACTTAAAATTTTTCAATCTAAAACTTTTCACTCTCTATAATTATTATATTTTTTAATTATTTTTTCACATTTTCCCGTACAACTATCCTACTTTTTAATCATTTCTACACAACTACCCATACAATTAACCTATATATTTTAACTTTATCATCTTTACTCATCATCGTTACCCTTATCATATCACATCATTTGACAGCTTTTACTCTTCAAAACTTTTCATCAAAAGTTTTATCCATTCCCAAACACGCCCTATGATTAATCGGAAACTTACTAGCCCAAGTTTCGTCCAAATCAGATGTGCTCCACATTTGCGTAAAAATATATAAATTTAATTTTTAAGAGAAATATATAAATTTAATTTATTTTTTATATGCACTAAAATATAAGACTATTGCCAATACGTGGCTAGCAAGGGCGACAAAGTTCATGCCCCTATCACAAGATATCCATGCTTCGAGTCCTAATTTTGGAAACTTGTCTCACATTTATGGAGCAATGTCTCCTACCGAAATCTCTTCCGTAACATTAGAAAATATTTACTTGAAATACTAAGTTATAAATGTAAGACATCAACAAATATACATATAATAATATTTTATTAAGTCATTTATCTATGCAGTAATGATATTTTATAGAGTTTAGATATTGAAAATATAACTTGAAAAATAAAATTTAGTGTCATACTATTTTATTTTATTGATTGTATACATGTGTACTTCACACACAATAATATTAGATACTGATGGAGTTTTCATAATCTTACAAATGATATTAAATATAATAAGATAAAGTAAATTTTTCCATCAATTATTAAGATAAAAATATATGGGATTTCATACAAGTAAAACTCTTTTTTTAATTTCATATATGCTTTTATTACACTTGAACTCTAAGACATTCTTACAATTTTCTACCAATATTATACAAATATCTAACTAATATTCTAATTTTTCCTAACAATACTTCCTAAATATTCACCGGGTTCACACTCTCACAAAAACTCAGAGGAAACAAATATCACTACTAAAGTCATCTCTATATTTGAACAACAAACTTTGAACCAGAGACATCAATGTAATAGAACAAGTCTCTAACCATTGAAGCATTACCTTAGCGGTCATACAAGTAAAACTCCTTAGTGTGCATTTCTTTGTTTGATCTAATAGGGCCAAATGAATTTTAGATTTATATATAAATATCAATAAAAAACCTAAAAATTCCTTTCATTCCCTATCGAGTTTTATTCATAATTCATAATATATTACAAAAGTTTCATAAATTTGTCCATACTTGTAACATCTTATTTTAAATTCTTATCATACACACACTGTCAACAATGTTACAAATAGTTATTATCTACTTCATTCAAAAAACTAATTTGTTTATCCAAAATTTTCTATTAAAACACTCTAATATACAGTTCGTGGTGATTATAAATCATTAATGACATTGAGTAATTTAAGTAGGAATATATTATGGTTGAATCATTGTATTTATTGAAATTTGGATGTCAAAATAGTCTTTTCTAGTAAATAAATAACTTTTGTATTGACAATACAGATATAAGAGGACTTTGGAGTCAATAATTATAAGTAGAAGAGATATTTATAAAACATTATGGGTATATTGTTAATTGGGCTTTGCTTACAAAACCTCTCTTCTATATAAATTTAACCCCTTTTATTTTTATTATTTTAGGGAACATTTGGTAATATGTAAAATTGTCGGATTGTGGAAAACAGTAGAAAATAGAAAAGGATTATTTTGAAAAATGCGTGATTAATGGGAAATGATAGGAGTATAGTTATAATAAATGGATTTGTTATATATAATTGGCAGATAAAATGATTGAAATGTAGAGATTAAAATGAAAAATAGTGTTATTAATAGAGCAATTATTGACATTGGGAAACGAAATCCCACAATTTTCATTAATTTCTCACAAAAGCTCGTTACCAAATGTCCCCTTAGTGTTTGATGAAAAATTAACTTCATATATTATATTTAGCATTATATATTATTATGAAAAAAATTTCGTTTGTCTAATGTAACTATTCATGACACTATTTACAAATATACAAAATCAACATAATAAAATGATTAAATGGTAAATATTAATTTTAAAAGTTGTATTTTAAATATCTAAATCATTTAAAATGTGTTTAATAATTCTATAAAATATTATTATATTATAATACATATATATATATATCTAAACATTTTTCATAATTTATATATAAATATATTTTTCTATGCAAATATGGCCAAGTACATATATATATATATGGTGCCTTAGAAAACCCTTTTATATAACCTTATTACATAAAAGTAAAACTGTTGCTGATCATCTAAGACTAATCTGAAATGGAGGCATTTATGATTGGTTTTAAGTTTTGTTAATTGTTATAAAATTGTTAATCTCGACGTGCATTATTCCCGAATCAAGATTTATAACATTTTGAGATGTGCATGTATTTTCTAAAAATTTTAAACACGTCAGTATCATAGGCGTTTTTAAAAACGTTGAAAATGACCCCAATACCCTTTTATTTAAAATTCAAAAAACATATATAAAATTTGATTCGAATAATACGTACATAGATTAATAATTTTAAAAAACTTAAAAAATCCTTTCAAATGCGTTTTACTGATCGGTCGGGAATGTTCCATTTCCGATGGATCGTAAATGATCAACGTCAGTGACTAGGGGCAAATGTTGTGGTCAAAACAATAGATTTTCAAAAAAAATCTCATCCCGGTAAGTATAACGGTCAAGTTGGATATTCCGGTCTCCCACCCAACGATCTTTCATTTTTTTTTTTTTTTTTTTGAAATCTTGTTACCTGTCAGTGTCGCGTCACATGTTGACTTGTGCAATCCGATTTGTTAATTTTCTTTCTTTGCTTTCCACGTGGCTTACAGCTGTAAGCGTGTGCGGAGGGTTATGAATTCTTGATTAACTTTTTAATTACTCTACCTGTTTGGCTATACCTACCAAACATTTGTATAAGTGATCATGAGTGTGAAACTTGTCTCTCATTCAGAGGAGTACTTGTATTCTATGAGTGTGTTTGGTAGTAGCTTGTTTGTTTGAACACAAAAAAATCAACTAAAACTTTTTAATTTAAAACTTTTCGCTCTTCATAATTATCTTATTTTAAATTATTTTTCAAATTTCTTTATATAAACAACTTTACTTTTCAATCATTTCTATATAATTACTGTACAACCGACCTATCTATTTTAATTTTATTCTTTTTACACCTCGTCATTGCCTTTATCATATTACATTATTTCTTATCAATTTGATAACTGTTACCTAGAAATTTTTTTATCAGAAAGTTTTATCTACAACAAAATAAACCCAAAATATCAAGTTCAAACTTTTTAGTCTAAAATTTTTCACTCTTCACATTTACTATTTTTTTTACATTTTCCTATATAAATACTCTACTTTTCAATAATTTTTACACAACTACTACTAATATATCTATTTTAACTTTATCTTCTTTATTTCTCATCATTTTCCACATAATTTGACAACTTTTACTTCCAAAACTTTTCATCAAAAATTTTATTCATTCTCAAACACACCTGACAAATACGAGTTGAGTATAATTAGTTTAGAAAAAAGTGAGAAGATTATTTAAGCATGATCGAGTGGTAAAAGACATAAGAAACAAATATTTGTAAGTTAGCTTTCCATATGGAACGCTAAAAAAAAAAAAACCACATTTAGATAAGTGGTGGACCATGTATAGCTAATAAGTGATTTACATCCTGACGTGCGTATAAATTCTAACGGTACAAGGGAAGCATGGTCTCCGTGTAATGTAATTAATAAAATATTTGGATAAGAGTATAGTAAAAAAAATTTTGGATACGTGAACATTATACATAAGGGCTTGACATGGTGGCAACCATGTGCTTTCCCTCGTTCAGCCCCCACACACATTTTTCAAAAAAAAAAAATTAATTATTTTTACTTTAAAATTAAAAATCCAATTAAATAATTGTAAACTTTTTAAAAACATTTTTGTGAATGCTTATCTAAATGAGGCTCACAAACTCATAAAATAAAATTAAAAATATATTTATAGAGACAAATGACAAATCTAGTGGCAATCGTATTGCTGCCTCATGCGGTATACTACGCACGATTAGTCATTCAATCTCATCTTCTATTATTTAGCTATTTGTATTACATTGTAACTTTCAATTCCTCTCCATGATCCACGCGAGGATGCTCACTTTTCTATTATCAAAATTTTCAGGCCCACATTTTTGTTAAAAAAATAAGAGTGCATTTGTTATTGAATAAAATCTCTGAAAAAGAAGTACTATGATATGATAAAATAATGATGAATAGTAAATAGAATAAAGTTAAAATAAATAATGTAGTTGTAATGAATAATTGTGGAGAAATGATTGTGAAGTATAGTTGTATAGTAAGATATGAAGAAATATTTATAAAATTAATAAGTTTTCATGATTGTTAAAAATAATAAAAAAAAGGTCAATAAAAGTAACTTGTGTTCATACATGCATGATCAATTCCATATATGTATTGTTAACCCACTTGTAAAAACTCATTTTTTTTTTTTTTACATTTTCTTCATACACTTGGGGTGTGTTTAGGAAACAGCAAAATTTTTAGATAAATTTTGATATAAAAGTTTCTAAAATAGAAAAAATGATATAATATGATAATGATAATGATAAAAATAAGAAGTAAAGAGAATAAAGTTAAAATAGATATGTTAGTTGTTAGGTAGTAATGTAGAAATAATTGAAAAGTATGTTAATTGTATAAGAAGATGTGAAGAAATGATTAAAAAATAAAGTAATTATAAAGAGTGAAAAATTTTAAATTGAAAAGTTTTAACCTAATAACTTTTACTTATTACCAAACACACCCTTAGTTATCTAAGTATATTTAATATAGAAATCAAATTTTAAACTTTTAGATATTATATATTTTTTTTTATGATTTTTTTGAGAAATTGTATGTTGTATTAAAGGGCAAAAATAGAGGATCACCACCCTACCTCCTCAATGGATTCATTATGAAGAGGGGTAGGAGGGAGCTCCTCCCTTGCACCAAAGCAAAAATGATTTATCTGCGTACAAAAAATTTACAATATCAACTGGTGGTCTTTCCCACCAACAGTGTTGGTAATCTTCACTCATTGTGGCAAATTTTGCTAATGTGTAAGCCACTTGGTTTGCTGTTCGAAGGATATGATTGAACACCACCTTGTCAAAAAATCTGCACATGCTTCTTATGTCATGTACCTGATTCCTCACACAAGAGTCGATGTTTCCCTCTACATTAAGACAATTAATTAGAATAATGGAATCACTATACAACTCTATTCTCCTCCATCCAACTTCTGCTGCCTGACTAAGCCCATAGGAATTTGCCTTTGCTTCCATCACTAAAGGATCAATCAAACCTCGGTTAGTCCAACATCTGCTAGCAAGAAAGTCAGCATTGCAATTTCTGCTAACAACCGCATAACCCCTTATGCCCTTAGGATTTGCCCCAGCATCAACATTGACTTTAATGACATCCACTTCTGGATGTGTCCACTGTGATGGGTTCATCATAGAAAAATTCTGACAATCAATAATGTGGTTAACAGATGTGTAAAAGTGCATATAGCTGACGCACCAGTTATATACATCTTCTAAAGATGCAGGGTCCCCGTCAATCGGTTGCTTGTTCCTAATCGCCCACACTCTCTAACATAACAGCACATAAACTATGAAATGATGAGTATCATTATCCACCAGCGGCTACATCAAAATTCCCCTGATGTCCGTTTCTCCATCCTTAGTCAATTTCTCAAATACTGCACCGTTAAAAATAGTTTTTAACTCCATCAAAAAAAAAAAAAAAGTTTTTAACTTTCTGCACAACCAGAAGATATGCGCATTATGTTCGATTGTTCCTTCTTCCATACATAAATGGCATATTGTATCAATTCGTACTCCTTTTGGAAAGATTTACTTTTGTAGGAATATCATTCATAACCATTCTCCATCTGAATAACTTCCTCCATCTGAATAACTTCACTTTCTTGGAAATTTTCGACTTCCATAGCTGTTTCAAAACATCTTCATAACCCGAACTTGAATTTTTTTGTCCATTTCATCCTGCTAATGTTGTTGTTGCCTCCACAAAGCATATGCAGATCTAACTAAAAAAAACATCATTTTCTTTGCATTCCCAATATAACTTGTCTTCTTCCTCTTCTCTTGGGATTGGGATGTCTTTGACCTGCAACCAACCTTCCTCCCCAGCTGCCCTTTTTTATCTTTATTTTATCCCAATATCTATTTTGATCATCAATGAAATCTTTTACCTTGGTGTCAATCTTTATATCCTCAACTAGAGGCTCAGCCATTGAGAGATTTCCTTGTGCCCATCTATCCCAAAAGAAACTCACCCTATCACCCTTCCCAATGCACCATTTACATCCAACCTTTAATATTTTGAGGGATTTCAACAAACATTTCCAAGTATAAGAGCAACCATACTTTACTTTAGCATCCCACATACTCCCATTTGGAAAATACCTAGCCTTTAAAATATGATGATATAGAGAAAATGAACAGTAAGAATTCTCCATGCTTGTTTAGCTAACAAAGACAAATTAAAATTTGTCAAGTCTTTTAAAACTAGGTACTCCATCATATTTGTAGCTACATAAATCTTTCCAGGCCATCTGACTAATTTTCCTTTTTCCTTATCTATCTCCATGCCAAAATTTGCTCACCAAAGAATATATATCTTGATATAATTTCTTAGGGAAGAGGAAAAAACTCATCGTGTATATGGGTATAGCTTGGGCTACTACCTTGATTAAGATCTCTTTCTCTCCTTGACAACAACTTTCCTTTCCACCCTCGTATTTTGCACCATAGTCTTTCCTTTATATTATGAAATTCTCTTCTCTCATTCTTGCCTACACATGAGTATGGTGAAAATGGCTAAAATACCCTATATTTAAAAATCTAAAAAATATATATATATATATACAAAAATACTAAAACTTATTTTATATATTGAATACATTTATATTGAGAAGTTTATAAAGAAAAAAGTGAAAAAATTTAAATAAATTTTTTAAAGTGGGCTAGATATGGGCTAAATAGTTCATTTCTTAATCCGACCTAACAGGATCATTTTTCAATAAAATACAATCGTAACCATCACTGAAGATATTTCGCTCATGGCTAATTTGCAAGCAACTAAATTAGGTTGAACTCTAGCATTTACCATACATACACACATACAGAAAAGGTTAACTTTTACCTTGGTTTCTTAGTTAAGTAACGATTTATTACTTTTTATTACAAATATTTTCTAAAACCTGAACAATTTGCCATATTTTTATATGCACATATCTATGATGTAGAATTCACTATAATTAAAACTTTGTATGTGTAAATACCTAAGATGTAAAACTGAGAAGGATATGAGAGTAGTAATGATTGAAGAAAGGTAATAAAGCTAAAACAGATATGATAGTTATATAAAATAATGGGAAAAATATTAAAATGTAGAGGTAATAATATAAAGAATATGATAGTTAGGCATTTAAAATATTAAATCGTATAAAAAATGTGACCAAAAATGAGATTTTTTTTCTTTTACATGTTCCCAAATGGATCCTTAATGTCATGTGACAGTGGATGTAAAACTATTAAAGGTGTGTTTAGAAAGTGATAAAACTTTTGATGAAAATTTTATAGTATAAAAGTTTTTGAAATATGAAAAAATTATATAATATGGTAGGGCAATAATGAGTAGTAAAAAGAATAAAATTAAAATAGATAGGTTAGATATATGAGTAATTGTATAAAATAATTGAAAAGTAAGATAGTTATATAAAAAAATAAAAAATAATAAAAAAGATATGTATAAAAAGTGAAAAGTTTTAAGTTGAAAAGTTTTTTTTAGTAAAAAAAACTTCTTAAATTTGATATTAAATCTATAATATATAAGAGTTTTCAATCAAAGTAATTTTGACATATAAATACATGCATGCATAAGAATATTGGAAATTATTCAGATGTTTAAAAAATGTATTTCAAAATATAAAAGTCAAGAGTTGCTAATCACTATGATCATAATTCAAAACTTATGACAAGCTTACTTTAGTTTTTTAATTTTAAAATATGTGTTTAAAATCTAAATCATTGTCATTTCAACATATTTTATTATGCCGCCACAATTAAAACTTATATCTAATTAAAATAGCATTTTTTATGGAACATTAACATAGCACTTTTAGAGTAAATATACAACTATTAAATTTCTTTAAAAAATGTAAGATAAATATTGTAAATAAAAATTTGCAATGGAAATAATTTTTGAAATAAAAATAAAGGCATACACAGAGAGAAATATTAAAAATCATTTATGGTAAGTATAAAGCCTATATGCTTATGATAAGTATTGAATCATTACCATTCATGTATTGCATGCTTACCTATCTTTTGGGAGAGGCATAATTCATTAGCAATGCTAAGGGTTGTGGGGCTCCAAACTTCTTTGATTAAGAATGAAATCAATGTTAACTGAGATGTGGGATGAAATAATTAAAGTGTTATTATATATTTAGAATAAGAAAAAATTTATTAGAATTATAAAAGTTATATGTAAATAGCGTGTTTGGGAAGTGATAAAATTTTGATGAAAAGTCTTTGGCGTAAAAGTTTTAAAATTAGAAAAAATAATATGGCATGCAGGGGTAATGATAATAAGTAAACAGAATAAAATTAAAATAAATATGTTAGATATATGAGTAGTTGGGTAGAAATAATTAAAAAGTAGAATAGTTGTATAGAAAGAAATAAAAAGAAAGTTAAAAATTAGGATAACTATAAAAAATAAAAAGTTTTAAATTGAAAAATTTAGTACTTTTTCAAAATATACTCATTATATTTAACCCTAACATCAAATATACCCATTATGTTTCCAAAATTCCAAACATACTCATTACATTTCTATTAATCTCAAAATAGCTAATCCGTAAGTTAACGTCATTAGTTAATTGTAATTCCCCAATGGCTAACCTTTCTTCTTAGCCAAGGGTTGTTACATTTTACCAACAAATCCGATAGTATCTCCCCATAACCATAAGGTTGAGGGATTAGATAGAATTACTTGATACAAGTGTCCTCACATCATACTGTCTATTATAATATACAACATAGAAATGTAAAAAACTAAACAAAATAAATTGTCCAAATATACTCTAATCTATCAACATAATCAACCACATATCAACTCTATAATAAGATAAATTTTATAAGAAGTAATCACTACATCACTCATTTATGTATAGAAATAAATGTTAAATTTGATCCTTTCTACTAATTGGGATGATAATTTATATATACTCTGATGGACTAGAATCTCTCTTCGCTTTTGTCCTAGTGCCAACCCTACATTGGGCTCTTACCTAGATCCTATCATCTAAAAATATTAACATAAGAAAATATGAGTCCAAGCAAACTCAATCAGTACGATAACAGAAAAAACTCAAATGTTAGAGTAAATAAACATCATTCTCATCAAAATAACTCAACCATTACTATTTTTAAACTTTATATACTCATCTTGTCATGCTCATATTGGCAATCATGTTTTAAATGCTTATGAAATGCAAATGCTCATCCTTTATATTACATTCATGTCATCTTGGCACCCTGGGTAGATTCATCATCAACAAACATTTTGAACATCTATATTGCAATATACCGTTGCTCTTCTTATTCTTCAACTCGCTCAACGAAACATTATATACCAACATTCACAATGCACTCATATATTATGCTCATGTACTCTTTCTAAATAAATTCTTCAAATTTAAATAATTTATATAATTCAAATATCATCATAAAGTCATCATTGTCTCAAAATAATTTCTCAAACTATTCAACTCAAGTTAATAATTAAAACCAACAAAATATATATGTTTCAAGAAAGAAACTGGCATAAAGAAATCTTAAATAAAATATCCAAATTTTCACAAAACATCCATGCTCGAAAAATAAGCATCCATCATCACCCATAACTATCCAAATAAAAGCCAAAATTTCTACTTACCTTTTTATATAAATTTTTAATCTCTACAAGATTCCAACGTATTCTTCACTTTAATTTGTACCAAAACAATAACAATATTCTTAAATAATTTTATTTAATTTACTTTTCAAATACTCTATTTTTCTCATTTTGAAATTCCAAATACCTATTTGGTGACATCCATTTTTCATATTGCCTCAAATATGTAAAACAATAATTATATTTCATCATAAAAATATCATCCTAAAATTATCCACATTTCATCCTGGTATTTCATCTCCATGGAAAGATTCCTTTTCTCTACCCTATTAGGGTTTGGAATTTTTTTTATCATAACATCTTAATTTCATGCTAAATTTTTCATATCATTATAAGATATTAAATAAATGCAATAAATAAGATAAATAAAGAAAAATTGAAAAGAAATTGCTTATCTCAATTTCAACCCACTTTTCCCAAATCCTTCAAACCTTTCCCAATAAAATCCATTTATAGAATTCCTCTCACCTCTCCTTCTCCCTTTCTCTCTTCTCCTGTCCGTTTTCTTCTTTTTTTCCTGTTCATTTTTTTAAAGGTCTTTGGAACCCATTTTGATTATTGCATTGGTTTTGTGATATTCTCAATTTAATCCCTGACTTTTATAAATTTTCAAAATGATACCTTACTTATTATAATTTATAAAAAATTATCTTTTAAGGATTTTACATTAATATTTGAAATTACTAATATGCCCATTAATTTTGAACATAATTGAAAATTTGAATTTTATGACTCATCAATTCCCTAATTGCATATGAGCTCTAAATTTGGAGAACTCTAATTTCATTTTATTTCTATTTTATTTCATTTTTATTATTTTATAATAGAGGTATTTATAAAAATTTAATTAACGATTTGTAATGAAATAGACACTTTTAGGATTAACTACAAACATAGTAAGTATATCTAATATTTGGAAAACATAATAAGTACATTTAAGATTATGGTCAAATATATAGATATATCAAGAAAAAGCCCAAAAGTCTTAACTTGAAAAGTTTTTTTTTGATAAGCAAACATTCTAAAATGTAAAAATAGTTATTTTTTAGAATGACAAAACCAAGCAAGACTAATATTTTTTTTGTAACAGGCTGGCATGCATGAAGAATGCAAGGACTAAGGAGACCATTAAAAGTGCATGTCCTGCCCGTTTACCTGTGGATTCAGAATGCGACCAAACAACTGATTGCTCCGCCCCCACCTTATATATATATATATATATATATATATATATAG
>JAXCLR010000050.1:38942121-38965177 GCA_035584095.1 Annona squamosa | reverse complement strand
GATCTCGTTGCATGCTCTCGTTTGCTCGAAGCCGCCTGGTGGCTGCACCCAGGCCTGCGGTCCAAACAGTTGGACTCGAGACTTTGTCGCCATTAAAACCGAAGCGCCGGATGACGCACGCGAGCTGATCATCCTCCGCGACGCACGGGAAGAAGTCCTCTTCGGAACAAAGCCCAGAAAGAAAAGAAATGCTCCTCTTTTACGACGCCCGCAATACGGCAAACGCAACCCACCCCAGCACACTGTCGTCTCTTAAAAGCTCTCTCCCATGGCCTTAAAAATCGTATTTTTCTCTTATCTTCCCCTCCTCCTCCTCCTTCTTCGCAGCCTCTCCTTGCACGGAAATCCTTTCTAGGGTTTCTCCCCCCTACTTCTCTTCTCTGCATGTGAAGGCAGGATAGAAGATGTCGCCGTCTGCTTCGTCTTCTCCCAAGATCTGCTTCAATCTGGACTGCAAAGAGCCGAAATCAGATCCTTGTAAGAAGGGATGGCGTCTCAGAAACGGCGACTACGCTGAACTCTGCGATAGATGCGCGTAAGCTCTCTGTTCTCTCAGTCTCAGTCCGTCATTGACTTCAGGACGTGTTGTTGTTGTTGTTTTGGAATAGTTTGACAAGGCGCCGTCGTTCCTGCAGTTCCGTTGCATGTGTATTGAAGTTACCAGCTGCTGGCTGTTGTTGATTTTAGATCTGTTCGCTATATTTTATGATTTTTCCCCCTGATTTGAGGCGGCCGATTTTTTTCATGTGGTTTTGTTTAGTGTTAATTCGTTCACGCCCGTTGGTAAAAAAGCAGCTGATGTTTGTAGAAGTTCTGTCACTATCGTTCGTGAGAGAAAAGCGGACGTTTGTAGAATTTAAGTTCAGTTAGTGCGGCTTCTTCAATTGTGGACATATTCTTCATTCTTTTTTCTTTTGGATTTTTTAGGTTAACTTCTGTAATCACTGGAATTTAGAATCTTCATTGCCAGTTTAGTTCGGGACTAGCGGGATAGAGCCATAGATGATACTTCTCATTATTCTATTGTTTCTGTCGTTGAAGAGGGAAATCGTCGTTTGTTTTTTTAGCTTTTCCCTGTTTTTGTTTCGCCTGGAATCTGGATGCACCCATTGATGGGAACCTTGAGCAACAAGTACTATGAAATTCAGTGTCTAGTTAGCATAATTCATGCCTCTGTAGTGGATTGGACGTCCGGAGAACTATCATTGCCATTTCACTTCACCGTTTAATGAGAATGATTAATTTGGCTGAGATCAATGCAATCATCTCTCAATTCCTTGCTACGTTACATGGAATGGTGGAACCACGTTTTTCTGTGATATCAAGAGGCTTTTGTTGGCACTAGCCCGGGAATGATTTAGATTTGATAGTATTTTTGAAATTTGCAGGTGCACTAATTGATTTTGGAAACTGGTATCTGCAAAATCGCTGCCTTGAACAGTGTGTTTTCAGTTTTGACACAAATTACCTTTAGTGGGAGGAACAGAAATTCTGTTGCTGATTTATTTGGAAACTTATCGGACAGTCTGCACAATGGATGCTACATTTTTAGTTAGCAGTTTATGAATTTTCTGGTGTGGCTCGTTTTGGATTACATAATTGAGTTATACCTTTGTGGCTTTGTTGTATCTTTTAGCTAAATTGTACCTTTGTCAACTGTTATTGTATATGCTATTATTTATTTAGGGTGTGTTTGGGAAGTGATAAAACTTTTGATGTAAAAATTTTTGAAATGTGAGAAAATGATGTTATAGGATAGAGATAATGATGAAGAGTAAAGAAAATAAAGTTAAGATAGATAGGTTAGATATGTGGGTAGTTGTATAGAAATGGTTGAAAAATAAGATAGTTGTATGAGAAGAAGTCAAGAAATAATTAAAAATTAGGTAGCTGTGAAGAGTGAAAAGTTTTAGTTTGAAAAGTTTTATATTTTAACAAACACTTCCTTAATCAGGAGATGAGCATCATCTTCTCGTAGCTTGAGCAAGAAATAGATTTTTTTCTTTTTTCTTTTTCTATATGAACCTTGAAGAAGAGCGAGTTTCCTCCATATGAACTGTTGTTTTCAGTTTCTTGGACTTATATAAATTAGTATCTTGCTACACAACTTGATGAGATCAATTTCATAATTTATTTTGGTTCTTTCTCATTTGTCTGCTTATTTCATAGCGAGACAAAATTCTCCCACTTAAAGCCTTCTGATGGACAAAGCATATGAACTGATAGTTGTGATATTACTTGAAAAAGATTACCCAAACATATTGGGCCTTGAGCTCAAAACTTGCCATCGGTCCTGAGATGTGAAGATGATTTTCATGGGTTTTTTTTAATGCATATTCAAAACCAAGGATCCTTTTGCTAACCAGTTCGCACACCTTTCAATTGATTCGGCATTTATCTTTGCCAAACCCTACTTTTTTCCTCACTATGACCTTGATTTTCAGTAACCACCTGCAAGTCTTTTTAGACCCAAAGGAATCATGGATAAAAGTAATTGAACAAGATAGGAAAACATTAGAGATTATCGAAAACACAGTTTATGATAAAAAAATGGTGTAACAGGATCCACGAAACTGACCCCACATAGGCGAAAAACAGCTTACGATGATGAGCCTCAATCTTTTCATCCAAAAAGGGCAGCTGTTTTTTTCCGTTCTGTTCCATTTTCAGTAATTAAACCACTTTGGTTACATTTCTCCTCATTTTCTTCCATTGTTTCTTTCATCTGCCCCTTCTCCCTCTCTGTCAATTCCTAAACAGGCCCTCAGTAATTTTTATTTCATTTACTAACTAATACCTGTTTATTTTACTTTTGTTGTGGTCTTAGTTCTGTATATGATGAAATGCGGTTTTGTGAGACATTTCATTCAAATGTTGCTGGTTGGAGGACCTGTGAATCATGTGGTAAGGTAAGATAACTTATTAATCATGTTCACTTCCAGTTTTTATGCATTTTCAGTCGCACATGCACATAAAGGTTTCTGTAAAACATTTTAGTGTTGGATACCTTCCACGTAGCTTCCAAGTTGTTCCTTTTGACTTTTGATCTTACTGTTACTTATGCTGTATGGTTCCTATTGAAGTTTTATTTATCTTCAACAATTATTTTGGCTTTACAGAAGGTGCACTGTGGATGCATTGCTTCCATGCATATATACTTTCATTTGGATGCTGGAGGGATTGAGTGCATATTGTGTGCAAGAAAGACCTTTGTTGCGGTAAAAATCAAATACGCTGTTCCTGACCATACATTCTGATCTTTAAGCTGCTTATATCTCATTTTACCTTTGAAATCTTAATTTCTCATGCTATAAGAATGTCATACATCAGCCTTTTCTGCCTTTATAGCAATATGCATGGATGAAAGTATTTGGCTCTAGCATGGTATGCTCATACTGTCATACATCCATTTTGGCACAGGAACATGGTTCAATATCATCACCTTTGTGTTATAGCCATCTGACCATTTTGCTTGCTTTAACATTTTCATTATTTAATTTGAATCTGCATTATTAATTATATTGTCATTTATTGGCATTTGAAAATTTGCACACCAAAATTTCAAGACTTCTTGCAGTAGCAGTTTAAAAAGTTTCACTAGGCTTATATTGAATTCTCTTGAGGTTCCCAAAACTGACTCTACTAGCTATCAACAAAGCCCAATCCGAAAAATAGATGCAATGTACAGAAATACAGGTGGAAAATAGAAGCAAACCAAAACTCTTGCATCTGATGTGTTTTATATCAAATTTTTTCCATGATACTTGTTTAAACGAATGCTTATCTGTTTTCTATTCCATGTTATTTGTTCAGATGACTACTTATCTTTACATTTTCCTTTTTATTTCAATTTCTTTGGTTATTTTGAAAAATAAGCATGGTTTAAACAGGAGGGAAAAAGTCATAATGCCTTAGGGTCTTTTTTTGTATCAAAGGTTTTGACATAAACTGAAGTGAGATTACGTTAGATTAGAATCAAGTCATTGTTATTGAGAAGTGTAGCTAACCCTAGCTTAAGGTTAAGTTTGGTGCACAGGTTCAGGTTGGCCCCCCTGGCCAGTAGTTGGAATACCACCTGCTCTTACTATTTTCTGTCTACACAGTTGGATTATGAAAACAAAACTGATATGTCAAAATTTTTTCATTTAAAATTTTAGCTAGTTTTATTGAAATTCCGCAAAGCTGGTTATCAAATTAAGCTTTGGTTGATTTTCAAATCTCTTTGTTGTGAACTTTGTCTATTTTGATCGAAATTTTGTGCATATGCATGCACGTAACTTGTGCAAATTGCAGTGGTTTAGGTCATTTCTACACCGAGCTTCTCACAAATGTGTACAACATGTGTTGTTGTGTGGATGTTGAATGAATCTTAGGTTAGTGCAGGTATTTTACCAGTTTCCAAAAAATGCACCACTTAAGCACTTTGTTCCCTGCTCTAATAAAAATATTTCTTTGCATGTCTATTTTATGGTTTCCTGTCAGGTCTAAGCCCTTAATAAGATGAAACAACAGCTTGCCCCAAATATATGGATGATAGCTGACTGTTAATGACGCAGGTGACGTGGTAGATTGCAGCCTTGTAGGGGAATCTTCTCCTTAATTTGGTTTATTACCTTGGTCTAGTCTTGGCAAAGTCCTTTAGGAAATTTATGTGACTGTTGAGTTCTAAATAAACTAAAGGAAAAATTTTATAAGATAGTGATTAGACCACCTATGTTCTACGGGGCAGAAGTTAATGTGTAGTAAAAATAAGAATGTTAAGGTAGATGACTGATAAAAATAAGAAAAGATAAAATTATAAATGAAATAGTTCGCGATAATCTAAAAGTATAGCCAATATGTCATAAAATGTGGAAAAATAGACTAAGGTGGTTTGGACATGTTAAATGGATATCTCAAATGGCATGGGTTAGGAGAGTTGTGTTTATTCAGTTAGAAAACAGTAAGAGAATGAGAGGAAGACCTAAAAAGCATGGATAAAAGTAATTAAACAATATATGAAAAACCTAGAGATTATTGAAATTGTAGTTTATGAAAAATGGCTAAACGGGATCCATGCAGTAGACCCACATAGGTGGGAAATAGCTTATGATGATATTGATCATGACAACCTTTTTCTGGTCTTCCTAATCAATAATTTGTCTGTGCATTTTTGCTAAGATACTTATCCTGAAACTCCAGTGCCTGAGTTCTTTGATTAAAATGTGGAAATCTCTTTTGAAGCTTTCTCGTCCATCATTCTGCATTATGTTTCTGCCCTTAAATTTCTCTGATCTTCAAGCATTTGGTCTGTGCTGATAAGTGAATGTTGGGTAATGTTGTTGTTCGCCCCCTTCATTCTAAGGTCGTGGTTTTTCCCTGTTTCAAATAATTACTCTGCTCCTTTTTGTCTGGCATAATCATGGTACAATTTGCTGAGTCGATTCATTTTAACTTTCAGGCTTCAAATCAAATATGGCCCTCATCTTTGTTTCCACCCCCACCTCTCCCTGATAGGCTTAAAGACCTCTCTGTTAAAAGTTGGAACAGCGGACCTAGTTCAGTTCCTGGACCATGGTGGCAGGGAACAAACTTGTGGAATAATGTTACCAGTCAGTCTGATGTACGTCCAAGGATTCAATATGACGTGGACAAAAAAAATAATGTTGATCCTTCTTCCTCCTCTCAAGAGAAGAAGAAAGTAAAAGATCCATCAGAGCGGTTGCCACCAACCAGTATAAAGATTACTGCACTTGACAGGATTGCTAATGGGAATGCTCGTGCAGACTCATTGGCTAAATTATGTGCATTCCGCAAAGAAGAAAGCAAAATAGATGGCTTACAGGATACTGGCCGCATCACAGGTGATGATCCTGTTGATACAAGAAAAGCAATTGCAACCACAGCTGAGCCTGGCAAAAGTTCTGTTTCTGGAATGAATATTGAGATGCGTCCAAATGCAAGTGTGAACATGTCACTATCTTCTTCTGCTTTGAAGGATGAGGCGTCAACTTCCCTTTTTAGTTTGGGTGTTTCGTTTTCTTCACCAAATGAAATGAATGATGTGGCTAAGTCTTCTGGAATACCAGCCCGGCAACAAACACCACCTCCACTGGCGAAGCAACTCTTCTCTAATTCTCAGAATGGAGGAGACTCTTCTGGGGATCTTCAGCCTATACGCAATGGAAGGTCGCGAGCAGACAGTCAAAGAAGAAATCAATTACTCCCACGGTACCAGCCAAGGAGTACTCATCAAGAGCTCCAAAAGATTAGTGGAGAGTATCCTTTATGTGGTACTGTTCTTTGATAAAGTAGAAATAAAGCCATAATGCCCTATCGAACCACTTAAATCATGAGATCAGTGTCAACTACTGAACTTCTATCTGTCCTTTTAGGAAGGCTCATAGCTCAGTTAAGTTTTATGTTCATAATAAGTTATTGATGATACTTGCAATAAAAATAAATGTATCTCCTTAACCACCTCTAAGCTCAAATTCAGTGATAACTCCTCTGTTTGAGAAGATGCTGAGTGCTAGTGATGCTGGTCGGATAGGCCGCTTGGTACTACCAAAAAAGTGTGCAGAGGTGTGCTCATTATTTCATGATTTATGTTTTTTACTCATTAGATTCTTACTTTGAGATACTGACAAAATTGGTTTCTTTTTTGAGTCAAAATTATGTAGCCCGCTGTTCATTTCAGGCCCGCCCCAAAACAGATTATTTAAATATTTTTTATAGAACTGTTTTTTAAAGTGGATATAATCCATTCCACAAGTTTTACCATTCTCGAGATGTGTAAGTATTTTTTTTTCAAATTTCAAAGTCAGGGGCATTTTAGTCATTTTAGTAGAAATTGTCTGATTTTAGGCTGGCCTGAAATGATCACATCCCAAATATGTATTGGAGCTCCTGATTTTCATTAAAGAGTAATTTTTTTTTTTTGCGTGTGTATTAATTTATTGGTGACTAAGACAATGTTTTTAGCGGCATTAACATTCATGCCAAGGAAAAATCAAATTATTTTTAATCCATGCCGACACTTTACAATTAATTTCATTCATGCCAAGGCTGTTATATTTTCAAGTTAAATGAGCCGGGAATGAACAAAAATGCCCCAGAGAAGTCAATATAGTCATTTTCAGCATCCGGGGCATTTTTGTCAATTCACAACCAATTTTACTTCGAAATCTGTTTTGTGTTGGTATGAATGAAATTAATTTGGAAAAGTGTTGACATGGATGAAAGAGTTTTAAAATCGTTGACATGGATGAAAATAATTTAGTTTTCTGTTGGCACGAATATTAACGACCAATGTTTCTAGGAGCAAATTCCATATTTAAGACCAAGATCTCTTATACAGAAATCATGTTAATGAAAATAAGATGACTTCATTTCGAAGTGTCTAACAAATTGTGTTTAATCTTCTGTCATATTGTTAATCACTGGGGAAGACTGGAGAAAGTTGTCTCAATTGGGATTTTACTTTGGGGGTGATTGGGTTGATTTCAAGGTCACAGAAAAAGCTAGTGATTTTCAAATTCAGGTTATCTTACTGATATTGCTGTAATAAGCTAGTTCCTGCCATGTAGATCTCGTCTGGTCTTGCTTCAATGGTCTACTAGGAAGGATTCTCTTAAATCATGTGATCTGCTTGCCAACTATTATGATACTAATCAGGTTAATAATTTGTAATATTATCATGTTATAATGAACAGGCGTATTTTCCTACCATCTCTCAGTCTGAAGGACTGCCTCTGAAAGTTCTGGATGCAACAGGGAAGGAATGGGTATTTCAATTCCGTTTTTGGCCTAATAATAACAGCAGGATGTATGTACTGGAGGGGGTTACCCCTTGCATCCAGGCAATGCAATTGCAGGCAGGCGACACGGGTAAGCACTGCTTAATAGTAATTAAAAAATATTTTCTTGGATATTCTTGTATATTTTGAGCTCTTTCTTTTGCTTCATATATACCTTGGGTAGGAAGGTGTGTCCACAGCACTCTATACTAATGCAAGCACATGCCAAGTTGAGGCTTAAGCTCCCTTGCTCCACAGTTATCCACACGAAACATGATAGCATGTCAAGTTGAGACTTAAGCTCCCACCTTCCTTTATTAATGCATTTTCTGGTGAAACCGTCTTTCTTTGGTTGAGGATCATATTCCCAACTATGCAGGTGCATTATTCTCATTTTGTGGACATGCTATTTCTTAACCCACCCAGCTGCTTGTTTTGCATGGATGTGCAAAATCCTTATGGTGAGTGCCAAGGACCTACTTTACCATCATTCTTATCAAACTTTTGATTGTCTCTGTGGTTTTGCAGTAATTTTCAGTAGGACAGAGCCAGAGGGAAAGCTAATCATGGGGTTTAGGAAGGCTTCGAATGTTTCTTCTGAACAGGTTCAGTACAACAGAGTAAATTCCTTCTATTAATCCATTAAAAAAAGTAGCTGTGAAATCCGCTTCTCTAGAAAATGTTTTGGAAGGGTTTGCTAGTCACCTTTGTCTTCCTTGCAATGGTTTCTTGGTGTTTTGTTGGTCATAATTATTTTTCTTGCATGAAAATTTCTTTTCACCGTGTTGTCTGTTGCATTTTGCGTCACTGTCTTCATGATTGGTAAGAAATTTCAAAATGATGTGGGAGCAGTGAAATTCACTCCTTGTTAGGTAGTCTGAAATTTGTTCCTCTGATGCTATATACATCTGTTGCAGGAGATTAGAATGTTCAAATTTACTTGGTTGCCTACTCTAAGATTTGATTGTTTGAAAGTTAATTGAAAGATTTTCTATAACGCTGAAAATGGATGGTGAACTGCTTTGTGATGCTTTCCTGCTTAGCATAAGGAAAAGAAGCTTACAAAACATTTCAGTATGTATGTCCTGATGAATTTCTGCTGTTTCCTCTTTGACAGGAAGTTCAAGCTCCAAAATCTGGGAATGGTTTACCCGTAAGTGGTGAAAATAACAAAAATTCCAAAATGAGCGATGTTGCTACTAGTTTGCCCCTTCGTCCATTTAAAGGTGGTGCAGAATCAACCACGAGTTCACCTGTAAACCACATTAATCTAACTGATTCAGGATATCCCTGGTCCAAGTTTGAGAAAGCTGGATGCGTAGAAAAGGATGGAATTGGGGCGAAGTCTTCTTCACTTTCTAAACGGAAGAAAAGCACTCTTGGTTCAAAGAAACGCCTTCGGATGAGCCATGATGACTCCATGGAGCTCAAGCTGACATGGGAAGAAGCTCAAGAGCTACTCCGGCCTCCCTCTAATTATGTGCCAACTGTCGTGGTGATCGATGGGCATGAATTTGAGGAATATGAGGTACGCAAGTATAGATGGCAATCTGGTTTAGTTTATTTCAGCATTCATTGAGGGGAAAAAAAAGACGGAGACAATGTAAGTTCAAATAAAAAGTAATAAAATTCTAGATGATGGATTTTTTAGCTGTTTGTTTCATCTCAAGATCTTTTTCTGTTTGATACATCAAAAGCATTGGTGTGAATGCAATGTCATTGTTTTTGAAACAATAAATAGTTTCTTATGCCACTCATGGCCCTAGGAGACGATGAAATTGGTAAAGATGGATCAACAATAACCTGATGTTTATCTTTATCTGTCAATGGTCCGCATGTTAGGGCCAGGGTTTGAGTGGAAAAAATGAAAAGCTGCCTGGCGCTTTTTTGGACTGTTTTTTCTTTGTTTCTTTTGCATCATGTTTATGACGAAGGTGTTAACTTATAGGATAACGATCCTATACACCTGGCTGTTACTCAGTTAAGTAACGACCTTGTGTATTTTATATATTTTATTTTTTTTCATTTTATGGGGGCCTTCATGCATTTAGTTCATATGCCGAAATTTACCATTTGTGGATTCTTACACATATATTTTTTTAATGAACTTTTGAAAATAAAGAATTTTCATCATCTAACACTCCCTCGCATATGAAAAATGGTAAGCTTTTTTATTTGCGAAATTCTATAAAAAGTATATACAAGAATTTTAATAATGGTAAATTTTAGTAAATACACATGGCCCCACATAAAATGGAAAAAACAAATAAAATAAAATGAAATAAATTATTACCTATTTTCCCCCCTCCACGTGATATATCATTGTGATTCATCTTTCCACAGTAGAGATGTTCCACTTCCATGAATGTTCTATTTCAAACATTCACTTTCTCATAGATTACTAATATGACAGTGTCTTACAGGAAGCACCAGTAATTGGAAAGCCTACCATTTTCACAAGCAACTTGGCAGGGTAATCTCTTCCTTATTTCTATACTCCTTGGTGAAATTTGTTGGTTTCCAACTGTTATGTTGGCATTTGTGTATGCGTCACAAACCAATACACATGCACTATGTAGGTCCTTCAAGGACCTCTGAACTGAGAGTATATTTTGTTGTTTTCATGGTCATTGTATTTTGCGCATATCACAATAATATGGAAGGCATAAGGGAACCAATGGCTCAGCTTGTATTAGGTCAATGACACCAAGAAGCAAACTAAAGTAAAAGAGGGTGGCCTTGACCTTCCAATCTAGTTTTTCCACAAGACAATTGGCAAAGTTTCTTTGTGTTTTGATAAGTACCAATGGTGCTTTCCAAAAATTGGGGAAGTTTTCTTTGAGTTTCCAACAATACCAACTATACTTCTAGAACATTGTCATGGATTTTGAGCTTTGAAATGGTACAAGAGTTAAAAATTGATCATTAAACTTTGTATTTAACTGCTACATCATGCATCGCAATAATCAATTGGTGTTTGATGTGAACTTTACTTTTTTGGTTCTTCACTCAAGGTTTATATACCTTGTCTTCACGTAGTTGCCTGACATTCATTTATCAGTCTCAATATTGATCTGATTTGAATCTGTCCTTGTGAACGCTGCTTGATGTGATGATGCATGTGCTTATTTCTTAACAGGTTAATTAGATTCTAGCATGTCTAAACAAATGAACGAATAAATGCATTAAAGGTCTTCTACATAGAATATATTCCAGTTGGATGGTTAAGATTTCCTGCATCAAAGGCTTCTTTAGTGGCACTAATCATGGTTAGAGTTAGAACAGAAGCCTGTTCTCTTGAGCTGAGAATCAGATGAGAATCTCCATGAGTTGAATTCTGATCTGTGGTGCTTCATCTTTAACAGCGAAAAAAATCAATGGGCTCAGTGTGAGGACTGTTCAAAATGGCGTAAACTGCCATTGGATGTGCTTCTACCTGCCAGATGGACCTGTTCAAATAATCTTACAGATCCCAAAAGGTATAATGTTTTCTTCGATATGACAATAGGCTGTATGGGGTTTTATGGCCAATGGTGGAACTCATTTTTTTACTATTGAAATATAACACCTTTTTTATTCCATTTATTGTATTTATTCTTTTATTCATGCTCTTTTTCTTTCAATTAGCTGATATTCCACAAATTTCTGGTGGAGAAAATAGATCCCCTGTCGAGACTTTTTAATATGCAGACTCAGTGTTTTATTCTGTTAAAATCTCATTGCTGGCATCTGGATTTTATGCAATGATGAGTCTTGACTGATGGTAGGCAGGAGATATTGGTGCTTGTTGATTTGTTTCTATTGATTAGATTACTTTGTCATATGATTTATTCTCTCTCTCTCTCTCTCTCTCTCTCTCTCTCTCTCTTTTCAATTAGCTAATATTTCACAAATTTCTGATGGAGAAATATACAATTTTTCGGCATGCAAACTTATAATGTTTTTTGCTGTTAAAATTTCATTTTTGGCATCTGATATTTGTGAATGATGAACCTCTATTGGTAAGCTGGTGAGATTGGTACTCGTTGATTTGTTTGAATTGATTTGCATATATCATCTATGAATTGCTTGTTGATTGTTGTGGTTGTTGTGTTGAGACCCTTTTTGGTGTTAAGACCCTTTCTCTTGTGTTAAGATTCCATTTATTATATTTAATATCGTTATATTATCGTGAAAACTCCTTCATTTGTTTAGTATCACTACATATGGCCCCCATCTATAAATGTGTGAGATCAACGTCGTAGAATGATTTAATACAAAAAATAATTTTTACGTAGTATTTTCGAAATCTATACCATCTAAAATATCACTATTACGTGAATAAATAATTCTATAAAGTATGATTATATTCTAATTCATATGTGAATGGATCTAAACATTTTTCCTAATTCATATATGAATATATCAATTTTTGAGCAAATGTGACCCACGTATATATTTGATTTAGATGATACTTGGTCTTCTAGCTAAACAAATGATGATATGTATAATGAATGGATTGAATTTTACGTCAATCACCAATATCTTAAAAATGGTGGGGTTTATACAAAATCACTTCTATATAGTCCGGTTATATAGAAGTCAAACTCTTAGAGAGAGAGATTTATGTGCAGATGAACTGCACCATAATTAGAATGTTATGATACTTTACACAGTCATTTATTTAAATAAAAAAATATAGTAGAGGGTTTAGATGTTGAAAAATAATTTAAAATTTGTTATTTATATCAATCCACTTTGTTATGTTGATTTTGTACCATTTTTGATGAGGCTCATACACATCCAATTTGGATGAAAATTTATATGCTATTAAAGTCAATAATTCTAAATGTCATTGGGGGGGAGGGGGGATAAATTACATATTTGTGATTAAGTGGGCACCATAGTGCATGGATTGCACGATGTGGTCCAAATGCATTGAAATATTTTCTATAGATACACACACACACACACGCATATCCTTATATATAAGGGCTTCCTTCTATGAAATTTCTCCTTTGTAACTTCTTTCATTTTTAATATCTTGATGGTTGATGGAAAATTTACTTAGTTTATTGTATTTAACATTATTTATATTATCATGAAAACATTTTCATTTGTTTAGTATGATTGTGTATGAGTTCTATCTATAAATGTGTAAAATCAATATAATAAAATAGTTTAGTGCTAAATATCAATTTTGATTTTGTAAGATTTTGTATTTTCAAAATCTAAACCACTTAAATATTTATTTTTATATGGATAAATGATTTTATAAAGTATTATTACATAATCTAAACCACTTAAATATTTATTTTTATATGGATAAATGATTTTATAAAGTATTATTAAATCTAAACCACTTAAATATTTATTTTTATATGGATAAATGATTTTATAAAATATTATTACATTATAATAAATATGCAAATAAATCTAAGTGTTTTTCATAATTTCATATGAATATATATATATATTTTAACAAATATGGCTCGTACACATACTTGATTTGTAAGAAACTTGATCTCTTAGCTAAACGAATAATGTAAAATATAATGAATGGATTGGATTTTCCATCAAATATCCAAATTTCAAAATTTGAAGGAGTTACATAAAACTGCTTCTATGTAATCCGGTAATATAAAAGTGAAGCCTATATATATGAATATATAAGATATGTAACAGTGCAGTCGGATTGCACCGTAGTTATGATGTAGTTTGCTACAAAATGGGGCCCACATGGATTTCAATGTATTACTATTTTATATAGGGGTGCACATGAGTTGGGTTGGATCATACCAACCCAAATCAACGCAACTTAATTTCTAAAAGTCTCCAACCCATCACAACCCTAACCCTAATCCAATTTATCATAACAAACCAACCATGAACACTTTTCAACACAATTTATTTATTTTTTGAATTTTTTTTATAGAATTGTTAATGTAAGTGTATTCAATATGTGTATCATTTTTTTTTACCATTTTTAGAGATTTGTAAATTTTTTTGGATTTTTTAAAATTACTGAAAATACCATTGATTTTAAAAAATAAAAAAATCTGCTAATCTCCAAAAAATAATTAAAATTGATGCACATGTTAAATGCATTTAAATTAACATTTGTATAATAAATTTTCAAAAAAGTGGGTATTCACACCTTGGCGTACCGAAGCTAAGTGCACCCGGATGCATAGGATTACATCCGAAAGTGTAACAGATATGCTTAAATGCATCCGGGCGCACTTGGGTGTATTTAACCCTTTTTATATTTTTTTTATAAAATTGTTTGGTTTCAGTGTATTTAACATGTGTGTCAATTTTTAATTAAATAGAAAATTATTGAGATTACCATTAAAGAAAACTAGCAAATTGAAGTATCAAGATAATAAGATTCATTGACTTTAAACAACCTCATCTACAGATTAAAGCTTCAGAGTTCCAATAGATTTTTAGCTAGAAAACAATTTTTAAAAAATTAGAACCCATTTTCATTGTATAATTTTTTGAAGTCTAATCAAGTCAGATAGGTAAACATGACAAATGATCTACATTTGAAAAAATAAAATAAAAATAAAAGACCACATAAGCATATACACTTACTCAACTGTATTAAATAATTACCCATTCCATAAGATTTCATTTTAGTAGAACTAATTTTATAGGTGAAATCTCTTAATTTTTGCAATTCATCGTAATTTTGATGAATCCATCTTGTCTATTATATCTGTATATATTTATTAAGATACAAAGATTGTTATGATTAAAAACTGACTAAGTTCCTAATCATAATAATTTTTTATATCTTAAATAAATAAATAAATATGGTGGAACGAAGAAATCAAGTTCTAACAAAATGGAACCCATATATATCAATTTTATATGCCTGGTTTTTGTTAATATTTTTATTTAATTTTAAATATTAATTTTTGTTAACATTTAGAATTAACTTCCTATTTCGTTTTTTATAAAAAAAAACTTTCTATTTCATTAATTTCTAGGAACATGTGAACGGATATGCTATGAAATAAAATTAAAAATTATTCTATTACACCTCATGTAGTTTTTTTTTTGGGGGGGTACTGAGACAGCTTAGTGTATTTCTTTTTAAATTACCGAGGCAACTTTTTATGCCTAGAGCATGATAGATAATGCATGACTTTGCAAATAGTTTGTTGGGCCTAGCACGTCACTGTCAGTTCAATTGATGCAAAACAGGTTAGATGGGTTAGCGCCAACCCGACTTCTCTACCCAACCTCAACCCAATTTAAAAATGGGTTCAACCCGGTTTTCCTAACCCATCCTTCAACCCAACCCAACTCTAACCTGATTTAAATGGGTTGGGTTCAACGGGTTGTGGGTTGAGCCCAACCTGTATGCACCCCTAATTTTATATAATCATTATTTTCATAAGAATTATGTCTTCGATGGTTTAGATGTTGAAAATACCACTTTAAGATAGTTATTTTAACTAAGTCATTTTATTATGTTGATTTTGTATCATTTTGAGATAGGGCCCTTACACATCCAATTTGGCTACTACAATGAATAATTGTAAATACAATGGGTTTGATAAATTGTGATTTTATGATCAAATGGGTCCATTGCAACGATTTGCATTGTAATATTTTCCTATATATATAGATGAGTTTGACTTTGATGCATCCTATGATGTCAAAGTTGGTATGATGGGCTAGTTTGGGCCCATCTTGATGGTTTTGTCGTATCGAAGTGAATTGGTAGGATGGGCTAGTTTGGGCTCATCTTGATGATTTTGTCAAATTCAATCCATAGTAGTTTTATCATTATGCATTTAATTAAGAGGACAAAAATAACCTCAATCCATGACATGCATTATTCTCAAAATTAAGAATGACTTAAGAGTAATTTTAGAACTTATAAAAACACCCATAAGGTCCAGTCCCACTTTAATATCTAAACTATCTAAAATATTCAACCTTAAATGATGGTTTCATATGGATTCATAAATTCTAAATTTTAGTGCATAGGGAGGGGTGCAATTTGGGTAGGATACCTATGGGTTGGCCTATTGGATGCTCTAAAATGGGTAGGGTAGGTTTCAAATTTTAAATCAGTTAGGGTAGGGTAGATTTCGAGATTCAGTTACCTGGAACCGACTCGAATTACTAATATATATTTAATATATCTTTTATGAAATATATTTTATATAGAAAAACAAAAAATATATTTTTAAATGCATAGAATTTGTTTAATAAATGTATTTCAAAAATTCTATTACTGTGATCTTGATTTAAATTTCAATTTAAGATTTTTAATAAAATTGTAGCCTTCAAATATAATATAAAACTGTTTTAAAGAACTGATTTGGAATAGAACCAAATTAATTCAACATTAAAAAATAGGATAAGGTAGGAATTTTTGAAAATAAGTAAGGGTACAGTCAATCCCAAAAAGCGGAACTACCTGACCCATGTTGCGCCCTTGTGCTGATCCAATTGATTAACTAAATTTATATTTGTTTTTAAACATTTTTAAAATGCGACTCATATACAACTTTGACAAATTTTCAAGATAGTTCCCAAACTAGATTGTCCCGCCAATTCCCCTTGGTAGGACAAAATGTATAGAAGTTGGACCCTCTGTGTGTGCGTCTGAGAACAGTAACTTCAATATATATCAATATATCCCATCCTGCCTGGAGGTGTAATTTGGTTGGGTTATATGAGCTGAAGACTTACCCTGTTGCTAGACCATTTTTTTTTTATTTTTTTAAATAAGACAAATCCGTTTATAACCCTTTTATATAAGAGGAATGATTCAATATAACCAGTTGCATGGACACGTCAATGCAACCTCTTTTTGAAAATTTAGAATTTTTTGCACCTAATCTAAACCATTTACTTTGTTTAATATAATTTATTTTATGATGTTATGAAAAATCACTTCAATTGGAAAACCTATATTTTTGAATAGGGGTGTAACCAAGTTAATTCATATCCATTTAAAAAAACCTTAACGTCGATTAGTTTACAGCCTATTTATACAAACTTTGATTCTAACCCTAATCCATTTAACATAATTGAATTGGGTTACACGTTGTAAACAAGTTAGTAAAATGGTTGAATGATAAAAAAAAATAAAAATGATAAACTATTTAAAATGTACTACTAGATAATCAATAAAGACTTTTAATGCTAGGAATCTTATTGAATTTAAAGCTTCGATTTTTATATATTCTTAACTAGAATGTCGAATGTTGATTTCATTGTTGATAAGTAAGCATAACTTATAAAATTAACAAAAAACATTAACTCTTTTACTTTACAGATTATAAATGGGTTTTGTGTGTTGATGGGTTAAACAATTTGGATTATCAGGTTGACGGGTTCGACAGGCTCAACCCATGACCAACCCATTTATTTAAACAATTTATATGAGACATAAATGGAAAAGTCTTAACCTTAATCCACTGCAAACTGGGTTGTGTGTTTCAATCTAAACTGGTTTCATCTCTATTATTGAGAGAAGATAACTATTAAATTCTTTAAAAAATGTATAGGATATATAGTACATAAAAGTTTTTAATACATTTGATTTTTTTGGAATTATAATAAAATACATGTACAGAGATGATAAGTGGTTTAGGTTTTGAAAAAAGTATTTAAATTTTTTTTTTTTTTAAAAAAACAAGAGGTTGTATTGACATGTCCATTCAATTGGTTGTATTGAATCATTCTCCTATATGTATGCATTGGAAATACTTCAGTGGCATCCCGGTACCATTGAAAATTTCAATGTGCCGCCCCACTTTGGGCCCATTTTGATGATTAAACCAAAATATAATCCACTCAATTTGTTTAAGATCATTTGTTTTATCATGATATTGAAAATCATTTCAAGCAGGCTTGAGTAAGTTATACCTACTTAATATATATAAGTTGATATTATGAAAATCACTTAGATATATTGAAAGATGCATTAGAATATTGTAACACCTTATAGAATCATTCATTTATATATTATTATGTTTTAGATGTTCAGATATTGAATTAACGAATTTGAAATTGATATATAAATACAATTCTATTATGTCGATTTTACACCTTTATTTGATGGGGCTGATGGACATATTTGATTTGCATGAAACTTAGTTTCCTAGTTCAACGAATAATTTTAAATGCAATGACTGGGGCCCCATCCATGGGGTTACTTGAAAAATCTGTGTAACCAAGTTACATTGAAGCGAGATCCTATGTAAAAGTATGTATATGGTGGTGCTAGTGTGCTACTAGTGTGGCTAGCTGTTGTGACTTCTTAAATTTTTTTTCATGGATATGTGGGCCCAAGAAAATTTGGTTCACAAGCCAAAATTTTCATTTTTAAAGATTTTTTTACATTGTTTTTATTTTTGAAAATCGAAACAGGGGGTTTTTCAGGCGCCAGCTGCAAATGGGCCCACTTGATTAAAATCCAGCTCATTTACAATAATCTATTTAACCGGACACCAAGTTCAACCCCTTTTAAAAAAGGCACAATATTAACATAATAAAATTGTTTGGTTTATGAATTAATTTCAGAGCTGTAAATTCAATATCTAGACTGTTTAAAATATTAAAATTATTTGGGTTACTGATTCTAATGAAGCACACCGCCATAAATGAAATGGTGCTTAGAGCTAATAATGTATCTGTATTCAGTGCAACTTGCAGTACAAGCTATTGGAATTGATCCAAATGGGTGCAGTAACTTGGCAGTTTCATCATACTCTGCATGCTTGATCTTCTTTTCCTCTGGTTATAAACACCTTCGAGGTATTTACCTATATTAGTATCATATTTCAGGTCTTCATGTTCAGCAGCACAGGAAATAACTACAGAACAGCTTGAAGATCTGGTTTTGCCTAATACAGGTATGGTGGGCTCCTCTAGACAAACTTAATTGTGATGGTGCTATCTATGATGTACCTGGACACTAGCACTCCCAAATTTTAGCTGTTATATATATATATGTGTGTGTGTGTGTATTTTGTGGACTATTCATGAGGCTGTATGAACTCAGCAGGGAGAGTGAAGGATCCCGGGAGAGTAGATGGGAGATTTAGATGTCAATTAGTGACATTTGGAGAGGACAATTAACAAAGCTGGATAGTTTCTTATCATGTAATTCTGGGCATTTGTTTGGAATGGACCGGATGCAAGCATGACATCATTGACAAGTTAAGGTAGTCTTGTCATAGGTCATATATTGGGAGAAGGGTTTTCGGATGATGTTAACAAACAATCAACAGGCATATATGTTCTCTTATCATGAAAAAAAGAACTTTTGAGTAGACGAACGTTTACTGTGTGGGCAAAAGGCTTTTTAGATGATGGTAACAAACAGTCGACAGGCAGATATGTTCCCTTATCATAAGAAGGGACTTATCAATAGAGAGACATTTGTTGTGTCGGATGTGATAATTTAAATGCTTAAGAAGCCAATTTTAGATAATGCAAGTGGACTGCTAGATTTCGGTTTCATGGATATCCTCTCTTCTTCCTGGTTCTGAATAAAAATCTTGATAAAGTGGGGTGCATGAGTGGTGATTTGACGACTTGCCTCAGCCTAGGCAGTTACCCATTTATGGTTCGTGCATTCTTTCTTAATTAATTATATTGGTTTTTCTATTGTTTCTTGCCAAATTTATTTCAGAAGTGCCACTGTGTTTAAAAATCCAAAACAAATACTTAAAAACATCCAAAAATGCTAAAACTTGGTTTATAGATTTAATACACCTAGCTTTACTTGTCCATGAAAAAAATAAATAAATATATATATATGTTTTTGGGCCGGACGCATGGCTGCCCCGATGCGTCTGGCCGTAAAAGATCATTTTGCAAATTTATTTATATATACAGCTTCACTTATTTCTTTGTGCATTCGGAACAGCCCGTCCAAAGAGAACCAGGACCAAGGAGGAAACTGATTCAATTGAAGTGGCGGAGGGCCTAGACACGCTTGCTAATCTAGCTATCCTCGGTGAGGGTGAGGCTCTTCCTTCTTCTGCTCAACCAACAACAAAGCATCCACGTCACCGTCCTGGTTGTACTTGCATTGTCTGCATCCAGCCCCCAAGTGGCAAGGGCCCTAAGCACAAGCAGTCATGCACTTGTAATGTTTGCATGACAGTGAAGCGACGGTTCCGCACTCTGATGCTACGACGGGAAAAACGCCAGTCAGAAAAGGAAGCAGAGAGGCAGAAGCAGCAGTTACTGTCACCGGAAAAGCCAGATCAACAGGAGCAGGAGGCAGGAAACAAGAATGACGGCAACCTGAGCCTGAAAACTATCACAAATGGAGATGAAGATGATTCCAGTAAGCGAAAGTCAGCATCTCCTTTCAAAGGTCGTATTGATCTGAATATCCAGCCAGAGCGCGAGGAAGAACCCTCGCCAGTCTCAGATTCAGGAAACATGATGAGGTTGCTTCAAGATGCCACTGAGCTGTATCTCAAGCAGCAGCAAGGGTTGGGAGACTCGATTGGTAGTGTGGAACCAGTTACTACTCAAGCAGAGCGAAGTTGTAGCATAGATGGGGAGAGGCCCAATTCTCCTCCTGATAACGGTGTTCATCCTGCTGATGACAAGATACCGATGGCCATGTCCGCGTCAACGTCAGGAACTGGCTAGGTGAAATCTAGTTGACTGCTATTTCTTCTGGCAGCCCATATGTATATCCATTTCATCATCATCCACTCAGCCTCAAATGCCAGCAATGGAGATGGCCTTCCCCTCTGTAGAAAATACAAAGCGGCAGGATGAGGATTGCATATTGTGATGATGGTGATCCAAGTGTGCTAGCGGGAATATGATAGAGCCCTTTCTCGACAGCAAATCCGGCAAAGTGGCAGTGTTGCTGACCTATCTACTGGGGTTAGCATCAGCTCAGAACCTCTGTTCCACAATGAATTGATCAAAGCCACAAGTCATACAAGCAATGGCGGACTTTAAATGGAGATTGAAGCCTGATTCTGCGGGGATGGTGCCTGATGTCCACAGTCTGGACTCTGGATTTCTGAACAGCCATCACAAGGGGGTTTCTAGATGGATGGTCCTGATTAATATTTTCCTTTCCTTGCCTAATTTGATGGAGTGCTCTCCTCCCTCTTATATTCCTGTTCTACATTGCCATCTTATACGGGCTTGAATAGGTATTTCAATCTTCTCGCGCACAGGATGAGTCTTAATTTGAGTGTAGGGAGAAGGCAGAATGTGAAGCTATATTTTTGGATGCTGATCTTACTGCCTTTTATTGTACCAAGCAGCTGAGAATGTATTAATTTTTCTCATATTGTTTTTTAAGCAGTAAAAAACACAAACTCAGATATTCCAGGTCTCCAATTGCGGTTTTTTTTTTCTCTCTTTAATTATGCGTATTTGTTTGTTAATCTGTGGTTTCACATATGTATTTTTTAAATCCCGCAAGTTTACTCTCTTTGCATATTAAACCTTGCCGTCAAAACACCCACCTACGGTTGTTATTTATAAGTGAAAAGTTTAAAATAACGGTTGTTATTTATAAGTGAAAAGCTTAAAATACTCTGATGATTTAGTTGGGTCAGTCATGAACATAAGTTGAGTCATGAATACGAGTCACTCATATATGTGGTTAATTTTATGTGGCTTACTTGAGTTGATTCATGAATATGGGTAGACTCAACATGAGTTAACTTCAAATTTGTAGGCAGTAAGATTTTTGTTGTGGCTAAGTTTGAGTTAATTTATTTTATGAGTCAACTCTTTTAAGGGCAATATTATTATTAAAAAATTTGTACGACAATTATTAACAAATTTTTCATTCATTTTTGACGTGCATTAACGATAGGGTTTGACGTGCATATGAGGATAGGGTTTGAAGTGCATATGAGGCAAATTTATAGAATTTAAAAAGTAAATGCGGGAAACGTATAGTTAGAGGAACCAAAATATAAATAATCTCAAATGCTTGAAGGTAGCTGGCTTACTTCGCTTGATTGAATTGATCCTAAAACCAAGAAGATATTTATTGTTCGTAGGCTTTTGCTTATGCTTCTTTGATAGTTAATGTTCGTTTCTCTTCGCATTTCATATGCCTTACTATTTTGATATTTGTTTGGATGAAAGAATGATAGAAGAAGGAAAACGTGACATACAAGAAGATGAAATAGAATTAATGTGAGATAAAACAACTAGTAGATAAGAAGTTGGAATATATAAAAATAACAGATTTTTACATAGCAAAAATGGGTGACAGAATGAAGATATTTGAAAAACTATAAATAATAAACAAGAAAGTAAAATGATAGACTAGCAAAAATGATACAAATATATAATAATATAAATTATAAAAAAAACTACTAAAAAGATTATTAGCTATGCTAAACATAAAGCTTATGACAACTTATATGACATGTTAAGAATTAGGCAAGGAGAAAATGATATATGAAGAGTTTTAGTCAAAACTAATGAAATTAAAGAAAGATAAAACTTATTTCTATAGTTTACTGAATGATACTCAATCAAAACATTTAACATTAAATGCCAGTTTAATTATAGAAGAAATAGGAATATCAATTATTTTTCAAAAATTTGAAAATTTAAAGTAAAGGAAGTTTTTTTTTAAAAAAAATGAGAACAAGAAAAGCTTGATGTTTAGATAATGTACCAATTGACTCTTGGAAGTACTAGAGAGAAGTAGATGTAACATGATTAACAAATTTCTTTAATAAGATTAGAAAAATAAAATTAATGTCAAGTGAATAGAAGAAAAACAATTTAGTCACAAATTACAAAATAAAGGAGATAATCAAAATTGTTCAAATTATAGTGGAATAAAAATATCAAATTATACTATGAAGTTTTGTTAAAGAGTAATCGAACATAAATAAGGACAAAAAAGAGTAATTAAGCATAAACTAAGATAAAAAAATTCATGTCTTTGAAAATCAATTTGGTTTTTTGTCGGGAAGATCAACCACTGAAGTCATTTTTTTACTTTGACAACTATTTAAAAAAGATAGAGAGAGAAAATAAATTTACATATAATTTTTATTGATTTTGAAAAAGTGAAAGATTGAATACTAATAAAGTTAATATGATAAGTAATAAAAAAGAACAGAATTAATAATAGATAAACTAATGTTATTAAAGATATGTATAATAGAGTAGTAATAAATATAAGGACCATGAGTAGAGATACTAATATTTTCTCAGTTGAAATGTATTTATATCAATACTTACTCTTAAGTCCTTACCATTATATTCAGTGATAAATAAAATTACTAGACATCTATAGTAAGAAG
>JAXCLR010000050.1:38894417-38911342 GCA_035584095.1 Annona squamosa | reverse complement strand
AACTACCCTACTTTTCAATCATTTTTATACAACTATTCACATAACTAACCTATCTTTTTTAACTTTATCCTCTTTACTACTCATCATTATCCCTATCATATCACATCATTTAACAACTTTTACTTTCTAAAATTTTTTATCAAAAGTTTTATTCATTATCAAACACACCCTATATTTGCATAATCTGTCATTTTATCATAAATATAAACTCTAAACCAACAATCACGCCTAAATGGCGTCACGGCAACACATCCTACATGTGTAAAGTCTAGCATAGTCTTGTGCTATATTAAGTGAGGTGTGGTAAACTTCAGGCATGGGGGGCATAGATGTAAGGTCCCATTATTCGACCTAGCATCTATTCATATTCTCTTCTATCCTTTATCTTTTCTTAGCTTCCCCATACCTCCTTTTTCATCTTGTCTGACCCCATTATCATTTTTTTCTTCTTATACCATCTACATTGTGAAACATAGCAAGTCATCTATATTTTCTTGAATAAATATATCATTGCACCATAATTAGACACAGTAAAAAAACAATACATATTACATATGTCTTATACTTTCAATATACCCCTTTCATCATTTTCCATTCTTTCCTCTATGTTTATCTACCAATCCTTATTAAGATACCATCTTTGTGATATCAAGTTTTTCTCCCATACCTATTTACCAATCTTTGCTCTGATACCAAACCCTATGGCGCCCCAAACCGAGTGTCACATCCTGAGCCTTACTCCTAGATTTTATAGATTAGTAAATGTGAATCAAGATTATTGTCCTGATCATGCAACGGGTTCTTAATTGGATCTCATCCAAATTTTTTATTTTTTCATTTCATTTCATTTCTTTTATCATTTCTTTTCTCCATATTTCACTTTGTTCATGTCATAAGCAACGATACATTTGTAAATCGTCGCACTTAGTATTTAAAAGCACCCTTTGACTCCCATTTCATCCTTATCCCTGTTCATAATCTTACAACTTGGTGATCGACATCAACTACTCATGTCGTTCATAACATTTCAACTTGCTCTTCTACATTAAAGGTCCTCTTAACCTAATCATGATATTTTCATTCCATACATCTATATATTCAACCATCAGTTCATATAAAACTTAGAACTTTAAATAAGTTGGCATACGTTAACATATCTTAAAACTTTAAATCATATCATCTCATTCATAATGGCTAGTCATTTTAGCACGCATGAAACCCATCTTATACATGCTATATCTTTCCTTAATGCTCAGGTTCTAGACCTCTTGAGCTTTCTTGCACCTGTCTAAAGTTTGGAAAAACAAAACATGAGTGATAACTTAGTAAGCAAGCATTTTATCTCTAGACAAGCACTTTCCTTTAAAACATTTTCATAAATATCTTTAAAACTTTTTGAATGCCATGTCTGGGCTTTCAAAGGCAAAATATATACATTTTACCCCTTTTAGGTAATTCTCTTTGGTCTTGTGTGAACATTTTTAATGTTCCAAGATATTTTACTTAAAATCTTCTTCTGTCAATGGATGTTTTACGTCCAAAATATTTTTCTCATAAATCCTTTTCAACCAGTGGCCATTTTTATGTCCTAAAACATTTTTGACATAAACATTTTTAGCAACGGACATTCATATGTCCTAAAATATTTTTTAACTTAAGCCTTCTTTGGCAATGGACATTTTGATGTCCAAAAAAATATTTTTCTATATAAACTCATTTTTCATAATTTTCATCTTGAGGTTTGTTTATAGCAAACAAGATTAAAATATATAATCCTTTTTCATGAAAGCATTTGCATAGAAAAATTTTTGTTCATCCCTAATATTTACACTTTTTGTGTAAAACATCCTATTTTTTAGGGTAAACTTGTTTGTGTTCGCTCAAAAAATTCCATGTAGGGTAACTTTTTTTATAAATACTTTTATATCCTAATCTTTGGATTTTTTAAAAGTAAAATATATGCAAACGCATTTCTTCTCATCAAGTAGTGACACTTAGCAAGTGATCATTCTACCTTTTAGAAGAGAATCCATCATTAATAGTACGCGAGCCAGGTGACTATTCCTTAATCCTTCTCCCATCTTAGGGAGGGAACCACTAGCCTCTTATCATCCCTTGACGACTTGGTCATATGTAGAGTGGGCCCTGGTCCATCTTTGGTTAAGCTTTACAACCAACCTATTCATTATTCTGGTGCACCATGCATCATCATCATCATAAATGTCCATATGCTAGCATGATCTCTTGAAACATCATAGACTGCAGCCCGTATCCTTTTAAACCATCTTGAAAAAAAATATCACAAATCGCAGTCCATGTCAACTTGTAAAGTGAGCGCACTCACTTTAAACAAGTTATCATTTGAAATCTAGTTTTAGGATGACCACTCTTAAATATTTTTAGAAATATTTTAAGTAAAATATTTTAATAAACATTTGTAATGTTTGAGAAAACAATCTTTTCTAAAAATGTTACTTGAAATAAATCTTAAAATCCTCATGATCAAGAAACTTAAAAGTTTTTGAATTTCAAGAATAAGTCACATCTTTCTCTAACATTTTCTAGGTTTTTCCTTGCGGGCCTTTTGCCCATAAAGTTTATGGAATTACATCATTCCCTTTTATCCATCTTGATATCGTATCCTTATCCACATATCTTTCTTGTCATTTTACATAAAAAGATGTTTGTATAACCTTTTATATGCTATTTTGGCAATCTAAAATTAAATTATTTTATGAAATCAACTTATCGAGTTGGCCATCCCTAAATTACTTTTAACAATATCCGTATAATCATTTTTCAAGAATTTTCAAAGTATTTCCATCTTTAAAGGAAATCAAAACTTTTCTAATACTATTTCAAACCGATGGACCATGTCCAATTTGTTAGAATTTGTGGCAAATTAAACACAATCCATATTTTGATGATTAACAACTTAATTTGAAATTGATTTGGGTACTAATGTGATTTGTTAAAATTGATTAAAAGTTAAAACTTAGATTTCAAAACCTGGCAGATCAAGTCACAAAGCCAAGTCGACTTAACCATCGACTTGAGTGAAGTTGATAACCAAGTCGACCTCAAGATTGACTTGGAGAGTGCAAAACCTTCCAACGTTGAAATTAGAAACCTAGACAGGTGAAGTCACAATCCAAGTCAACTCCAACTACGAATTGAATGAAGTTGCAGACCCAAGTTGACTCTGTTGGTCCTAAGTTTATGTCTTAACCCAAGAGGGGACAGACGAATTAGGTTTTTAAAAATTTTTAAAATAATCTTGGATACAGCCTCTGTTATGATTTGGCCCCTTGAAGCAAATAAAATAGAAATTTAAAAGCAACAAACAGAACACAAATTATAGTGGTTCAGAATAACCTTCCCTACTCCACTCCTCCAAGGTCACACCATTGTGACTTAGGTTCCATTATGTATTTCACCAAATACAATAGAGCCTCTACTCTCTCTACTCTCTTCTAGATTCATAGCTCTAGAGGGATTAAAACAGACTTAACATAAGTAGGTGATGAGTATCACTTCAATCACACCCTACTTTGCGTTCACTTGACCTTAGTCACCAATACTAAATCAAGTTCAATACAATAGGAAAAGTAATAAAAAAAATTTCTACACATTACTAAATGATTCAGCAAGTAGCTCTTAACGGTTTAAGTGCAGAGTTCTTCTTCTGGATGTTGGCTTGATCACTTAATGCACTTAAGGATGGGAGTTGTGCTCAATCAATGAAATTTCAGCTACCCACAATGTCTATCTTGAATGTCTTATATAAATGACGAGGATATTCAAACATTTGGATGTAAGTGGCGTATTACATGCACCAATGTTTAAATATTTCTGACCGTTATGAACCAAGAAGCAGGTGGAGTTGACTTCGGGTGCAACTTCACCCAAGTGGCATACTAAAGTTGACTTGGGGTGCAACTTCAGTCTTCAGCAAACCCCTTAAGTTCTTCCTCAGGTTGATTTAGTCCTGGACTTGACCCAAGTTGCAAGTGAAGCAACTTTGGGTGGGACTTCACTTTCTGAATTCCCAATTTCATCACTGGCCATAAAATTGTATTTGAAGCCACATTTGGAGTTGACTTGATTTGCGATTTCACCTAAGTCATATGCGAAGTCGACTTCATCTTCGACTTGACTCAAGTTTCAGTTGGATTTCTTCTAAAATTGGCTCCGTTCTTTGACTTCGGGTTTTCTAGAAACCAAGTCGCATTTGAAGTTAACTTGGTTTGTGACTTCACCTGAGTCGAATGTAAAGTCAACTTCAAGTGTGACTTCGATAGCTCTTGCTCTTCAGTTTCAGCACTGGCCATAAAATCACATTTGAAGTTGCGTTTGGAGTTAACTTAGGGATTGACTTAACCTAAGTCGACTTGGGAATCAACTTGACCTGTTAGACTTTATTTTCACATTATGAGACCTTATAAACACTTAGATAAATTGAATTAGTACCTTATTTAACTCAAATCAAGTTTGTTTAATCATCAAAACACGATCATTGCCTAATTTGTCAATTGTTTCCAATAGACTCCACCATCAACTTCAGATGGCCAAATTCTTCTAGTGTTGAAATTTGGGTAAGAGACAAGCAAAGTCGCAACTGAAGTTGACTCCGTATGCAACTTTAGTGAAGTCGCATTCTCAGGTCGACTTCGCATGCGATTTGAGCGAAGTTGGACCCAAAGTCGACCCAGGCATCCGACTTAAATCAGAATGAAGATATATATAGTCCAGACAAGAAAATGTACATGAACTAATCATTCAAGATAGTATATTATTCAAGGGAAAATCATTTGCCTACATCTATGGATTGTAAAATCAAGAAAATTAAATCATTCTAAGTTCAAGGCATGAAGACAAAGCCTCAAAGAAAAGATGAACATGTCAAGGTTACAAATTAAGCAATCAAGATCAAGAGTATCTGTGGAAGAACAAGATATGAGATGAATATCAAGCAAGCAAGATCACTTTCAAAGAAATCCAAGTTCCATCAAGTGCATACAGAAAGTAAAGTCGCACTTGAAGTTGACTTCACCTACAACTTGGGTCAAGTTCAAGACTAAGTTGACCTTAAGTGGAACTTGAGGATTTGCTGGAGACTGAAGTCTCACCCCAAGTCGACTCCAGTTTGCGACTTGGGTGAAGTCGCATCCGAAGTCGACTCCACATGCGACTTGGGTCACAACGGTCAGAAAAATTCAAATGTTGGCACATTAAATGCGTGCCACCTACCACCAAATGTTCGAATTTACTCCACCATTATAAAAGAGTATTCAAGTGAATGTGCTAGAGGTTAGAGAAAGCATTTACTATGATCAATTATCATCCTCTCCGAGCATTAAGTGATCAACACAAGTTTCAAGTGAAGAACTTTGCTCCAACATGTTGAAAACTACATTGCTGATCAAATCTTTCTTTCTTCAAGTTCTTCCACATGACAAAACATGCCTACACAACTTGCAAAGTGTAGTTTATTTCATTTGATTCTATATCTGTATTTGCTACTTGGTTTGATATTAGTAATTTGAACCAAGTATAAGCAAAGCAGCGTTATGATTTGAGCGTGACTCGTCACCTACTTATGTTGTGTTTTGTACAAGCTCCCTAGAGCTAGAATCTAGAAGAGAGTTGTTGCTCTAGTTGTATTTGACAATATGATAGTGGAACCTAAGTCACAACGGGTGTGAGCTTGGAAAAGTGGAGTAGGGAAAGTTGCCCGAACCATTATAAAATCTATGTCTACTGCTGTGATTTGCGTTTCTGCTTTTATCGCTTTATTTCTCTCCATATTCTTTATTTGTTTCACTTTGTTTCACTAAGGAGATTAAACTAAACCAGGAGAAATTACTTTTTAAGTAAAAACTTTAAAATACCTAATTCACCCTTCCTCTCTTGGATAATTGTTATAAACTTGGGACCAACAGGTGGTATCAAAGTAGGTCTTTGAGTTTAAACTAAAGATATCTTAGATATGGCATCCCAACAAACTTCCACCCCTGCATTTTTCGAGAGGCAATCTTTCACAAGGTCACCTCTATTTGACAAGAGTAACTTCGGTTATTGGAAGTTGAGAATGAAACAATTAATCATGACTACGGATATAGATTCTTGGATTGCTATCCAAGATGGTGTTGTGTTGCTCATTGATGAAAGAGTCTCCATATGGTTCAAGGAGGAAGTTAGAATTGTTAAAAGCAATGCAAAGGCCATGAACTCCCTCTTTTGTGCACTAACGACATCTAAATATAATAGAGTATCCTCATGCCAAACCGCTAAACAAATATGGATATTCTTATATCTATTTATGAGGGAACTTCTCAAGTCCAATGAACAAGAAGAAATATTTTAATTGGAGAGTTAGAAAACTTTAAAATTCTTCAAACTAAAAATATTTCTAAAATGTTTACTAGATTTTCTAATATTACTATTGCCTTGAAAGGTGTCGAGAAAGCCATTTTTGAATCTAATCAGGTAATGAAGATTCTAAGGAAGCTACCCGAATCTTGGACTCCCAAGATCATAGCCATTGAGGAAGTAAAGGACCTCGACACGCTACAACTTGTAGATGTTATAAGTTCACTCATGTCACATGAGTTAATTAAGAGGAGAAATGAAGAGCAATACAAATGCAAAAAAGCTATTCCTTAAAAGTCACACAAGTTTCAAACGACTCCACCTCAATATCTCAAAACAACGATGAGGAGATTGCACTACTTACAAGATGTTTTAGAAAATTTGTAAGGAAATGAAAGAATTTCAAGAGCTTTAGCGAAAGAAATTCAAAAGAGAAAAAGAATGAGGATACAAAGTGCTTCCAATGTGGTGGTATGGGGCATATGCAAGCTCAATGCCCAATGCCCGAAGAAACCAAATCAAAGGAATGAAGGGAAAAGAAGGATTGAGGTGAAAACAAAAGATTTTAAAAAGCTAAAGGAAGAAGCATGTACTTCAACTAAGAGACGTAAACTAAGAGACGTCCACAACATACAGTTCCTCAAATGAAGAAAATGAGGCTGCAAATTATGCAAGGATTTGTTGCAAGGCCACAATGGAAGAAGATTTCAACCTATGCCTTGCAGCAATAGAAATTTTGGAGGATCAAACCACTTTAACAAACTGCACAAGTAGCGAAGACGTAACCTCTAAGCCAAAATCCTTTTCTATTTTCTCTTCCACAAATGAATGTCTCAAATGTGCTAAATTAGAAGAACTATAACAAGCCTATGATTCATTTTATGAGGAAATAAAGAAGTTGAGAAACAAGTCAATGTAATGCAGTAATTATTGTGAACGAAAAACTTGCAAAAAAAATTGACCATTTGACAAATGAAAAAACACTTTGATAAGTGAGGTTGAAAAACTTAAAAAGAAAAATGAATCATTAAATAAATTACTTGCTAAGTTCTCTAATCCAAAGAAAAGCGTCAAAATGTTTTTGAATATGACTGCCCAAAATTACAAGAGAGGACTTGGGTATTCTACATTTGAGAAGGGAGAAAGTAGCAAGTTTAATGCTCTGAGGACTTATAAAAACTAAGAAAAACTCATGCATGCTAAACCAAAAGTGAATCATGTTGTTTGGACTAAAAGACCAACTTGGGAACCTACTATTACTTGGACTCCCACTCCAAGACTCCCAGGAACTTGTAATTTTTGTAACGAAATGGGGCACAAGATAAATCATTGTAAAATGAGAAAATTATATGACCTTTGCGCAAAATTAGTTTGGGTACCTAAGAGTATTGGATTTATGCCTTCAAGGGTAGATCAACGTAGATTCCAATGGTTAACTAACCCAAATGGACCAATAAAATGGGTACCAAAAAGATAAGCTCCACTTGACTTTAATTTTGAATGTTTGTCTTAGAGCAAAGGCTAATAATATGTGATTTCTGGATAGCGGCTACTCAAGACACGTGACTGGAGAAAAAGGATTGTTCCATAAAATCAAACCATGTAACGAAGGAACGGTTGCATTTGAGATCAATGAAAAAGGTATAATCAAAGGTAAAAGAAATGTTTATGGAATTTCCAACGCATGTATTAAGGATGTATTATTTGTTGAAGGACTCAAATACATCTTAATGAGTATTAGCCAACTATGTGATAAAGTTTATAAAGCTGTATTTGAATCTTATATATGCAATGTATTTGATGATGATCACATAGTTTTCAGTGACAAAAGACATGAAAATGTATATTTTGTTTTTGTAAATGAACTTGATGGAAAATGTCTAATAACCATAGAGAATGATCCATGGATATGGCATAGAAGGCTTGGGTGTATCAATATGTTAAATATTAAAACCTTGTAAAAAAAGAGCCTAGTGGAAGGGTTACCAAAGCTTAAAATGATGAGGACAATATTTGTAAGACTTGTCAATTATCTAAGCAACTCAAGATGCCACTTTCCACCAAAAAGAAAATTTTAATGACTAAGCCACTTGAACTATTGCATATGGATCTTTATGGGCCATTAGACATTTTAACCCTTGGTAGGAAAAAGTATGCATTTGTAATTGTTGATGATTTTTCAAGATTCACATGGATAATACTATTAGCTAGCAAAGATGAAACATTTTTTATGTTTATCACGTTTTTAAATTTGGTGCAAAATGAAAAATAAACTACAATTATCTCCATTAGAAGTGATCATGGTGGTGAATTTGAAAATAAATTATTCATAAAATTTTGTAGTGAAAAAGAAATTCACCATACATTTTTTGTACCAAGAACCCCCCAACTAAATAGGATAGTTGAAAGAAAAAAACAAGACAATACAAGAAATGGCTAGAACTATAATAAATGGGAGTAAACTGTCTAAAAGATTTTAGGGTGAAGCTGTAAGTACAGCTTGTCATGTATTAAACCGAGTTACCATTAGAGCAATCTTGAAAAAGACTTCATATGAACCATGAAAAGGAAGAAAACCAAATATATTATATTTTTCATACTTTTGGATGTACTTGGTATGTGTTAAAAAATAAAAAAACTAACTTGGGTAAATTAGATGCCAAAAAATGATGAGGTAATTTTCTTTGATTATTTATCAAATAGCAAAGCATACAGAGTCTTTAACAAGAAAAATCAAATAGTAGAAGAATGAATACATGTTGTCTCTGATGAATTTAACTAAACTCCCAGAAAGGAGGATGAATTAAGTGATGTTGATAAGATATCAAATAATCTAAAGGCAGAACAACAAGAGCAACAAGGAGAAGCCGAAGCAAAACAAGAAAATTTCATGGAGGAAAGCGTAAGTGTAGGTAACAATTCTTACAAACCTCTAACTAATTTAAAATTCAAAAATGACCATCCAATTGAGCTAATTATTGGTAATATCTATGAAGGAGTAAAAATTAGAAGGTCAAGACACAACATTTGTGGAGAATTTATTTTTGTGTCAAAAATTGAACCAATATCCATTGATCGAGCTCTTAATGATGAAAACTGGATCACCGCAATGCAAGAAGAGCTAAACCAATTTGAAAGAAACAATGTATGATATTTAATTTCTAGACCTAAAGATTGCACAATTATTTGTACTAAATGGATTTTTAGGAACAAACTAGGTGAAAGTGACCATCCAATTGAGCTAGTTATTGGTAATATCTATGAAGGAGTAAAAACTAGAATGTCAAGACACAACATTTGTGGAGAATTTATTTTTGTGTCAAAAATTGAATCAACATCCATTGATTAAGCTCTTAATGATGAAAACTGGATCACCGCAATGCAAGAAAAGCTAAACCAATTTAAAAGAAACAATGTATGATATTTAATTTCTAGACCTAAAGATTGCACAGTTATTAGTACTAAATGGATTTTTAGGAACAAACTAGGTGAAAGTGGACTTGTGGTGAAAAACAAAGCCAGATTGGTGTCCAAAAGGATATTCTTAAGAAGAGGAAATTGATTTTGAAGAATCTTATACTCCTGTGGCTAGATTAAAAGCAATATACATCCTACTAGCATTTGCTTTTCAAATGGACTTTAAATTGTTTCAAATGAATGTGAAAAGCGCATTTTTGAATGGATACTTGAATGAAGAAGTTTATGTTGAACAACCTTCGGGTTTTAAAGAAAAAGATCAATCAAAATATATTTTAAAATTAACCAAAGCTTTATGTGGACTAAAATAAGCTCCATAAGCTTGGTATGAAAGGCTGAACAAATTTTTTATTGATCATAATTTTCAAAGAGGAAAAGTTGATACAATATTATTCATCAAGTACGAAGACAAAGATGTCTTACTTGTTCAAATTTATGTTGATGATATAATATTCGGTGCTACTAATTAAACTCTGTGCCAAGAATTTTCTGAGATTATATAAAGTGAATTTGAAATAAGCATGATGGGAGAATTGAACTTTTTCCTTAGGCTGCAAATTAAGCAACTGGAGGAAGAAATCTTCATAAATCAGTCCAAGTACGTCAAAGAAATGTTAAAGAAGTTTAGAATGCATAATAGCAAAGGCGCAAATATACCAATGAGTTCAACCAGCAAGATTGACAAGAATAAAATGGGTAAATCTGTTGAACAAAAATTGCATAGAAGCATGATAGGGTCTTTAATACTTAACTGCTTCTAAACCTGATATTTTATTCAGTATTTGCATGTGTTCTAGATTTCAATTATGTCCTAAAGAATCACATTTAATAGCTGTAAAAAGAATTTTTAGATATTTGATAAATACCAGTTAATTTGCTCAGTTATGTCCTAAAGAATCACATTCAATTATGCTACTCGGATGCGGATTTTACCAGTTACAAAGTAGAAAGAAAAAGTACTAGTGGAACATGTCAATTTCTTGGAAATATGTTGGTTTCATGATTTTCAAGCAAAACTAGTGTTGCTCTGTCTACCGTGGAAACCGAATACATAGCCACTAGGAGCTGTTGTGCCAAATTACTTTAGATGAGACAACAACTTAAGGACTATGGTGTTGATTATCATAGTATTCCAATTAAATGTGATAATACAAGTGCAATTTATTTGACCAAAAATCTTGTGTTACATTCTAGAACAAAGCATATAGATGTGAGACACCATTCTATTCGTGAGCATGTTGAAAATCATGATATTTGTTTAGAATATATGAAAACAGATGACCAAATAGCAAATATTTTCACCAATCCATTAGTAAAGAAGTCATTTTACAAAATTAGGAATAATATGGATATGATTGAGTTTGATTAAAAGCAAAAAATGATAGGGTGAGCGTGTTAGAAAAACCAAGTCGACTTCATTGAATCGACTCCGCAAAGTCAACCTACATGGGGTGAAGTTGACTTCAGTTAGGGCAAGTCGACTTCAGCACGCGATAGCTCGTCTTCCCTCATGAGCCTTCTCTTCTTCTTCTTCTCTTTCTCCTCTCTTTTTCTTTCCTTCTTCCCTAGCTCCGTTTCCCATTTTCTTTCTCCTCTCTAGCTTCATTTCTCTCTAGTTTCTCTCAAATCTTCCACCGCCCAAGCTCAATCTCTGATTCTTACTCTCTAATTTTTTTCTCTTTCTCTCTCTCTCTCAGTAGCAACTCTGTCTCTCTCTCAAATCTCTGCCTCTCTCTCTGTCTTAAATCGCTACCATTTCTCACTCGCTTCCTGCCCTTGCTCGCATTTCCTCTCGTATTTGCTCTCATTTCTAGCAGTCCCTTTGATCTTTCAAAGTCCTTCTTAAAAAATATGCTTAAAACCCATCCAATTGATCACATGGCGCCTAAAGTAGTTGCAAAGCCCTCTAAACTGCCCGAATCCAAGCATCTAGATCCAATACTAGAGATGGTGTACCCCGCCAACAATGAACTCCATCAAAATGAGTTCGAGAACAAGCCTCCACGTCTGCGAGATGTCGTGTGTGTTTTTGCGAGGCAAATCCATCCTTGTAGACACCTCGACAAGCCAACTTAGACTCAGGATCAAGCAGCGAGACGTTATCAGTTGGTAATAGGCAGGGTGCACCTACATGCAAGTGACAAGTATTAAAGATGCCAACTAGATATTTCAGATCAAAGCGGCAACACAGCAGATTCTACAAAAGTTTTTACGAGCGTAAGATCTTTATAACCAAGATCATTGACTTTAAGTTTTTGCGAGATTGTGAATTTGGTATAGAGGAGCTATTGGATTTTCAAGGATGGACTGGACTTCTGAAAGACGATGATAGGGTATACCCTAATCTGACCCGAATATTCTACTATTTATGGGATTAGAAGTATTATGGTACTTTTGTTAAAGGAACGGAGTTAAATTTGGGATTAGGTAGCTCCACTTATGGGAAGAATGCATCTCATCTCATTGCATGAATTTTGGGGGTTCCCGAGGATGAGGAGTAGATTCCTGAAGGGTTGACACTTCCACAAATGTACAAGGAGCAACAAATATCATCCGGAAATAAAATTCCTCCATTATATGGATTTATCTCCTAGATTGAGGGTCCTTTGTTTATTGATTGCTCATTGCATTTACCCTAAAGGAGGAGGTCGAAACCAACTAAACCCACAGGAGGTTGAATTTTGTGGAAAATAGACAATCGGGTCAAAGTCAGCCTGCCTGCTCTGTTGTTGGAAGCCTTGGTCACAAAGAAAGACAACCCACGAGGTGTGCTACCATACGGGACATGGATCACTAGAATAATGCACTACCTAGGTGTTGATCTCGATGGAGAGCCATTTGAAGTACTGAAGCCAACTAATGCAATAAATAAAGCCCTATTGACTAGAATGAAAATAAATATGGAGGAATTCAAGGCTGAGAGGATTCGGAAAAGAATGGGGCAACCAGCCTAACCTGAAGCAGGAACAGCACATTCTGAGGGGGAGCAGCCCCCTCCGTCCCCGCAGCAAAAGGTAGCACCGTCTCCACCATCGGTAGTGCCTGCAGAGCCTGCATCACCCCAATTACATGGGTCATACTCTCCTAGAGGCTCACAGATTTTTGACCCTCGCCCACACTCATCAACGTGGGATACTTCTGTCCGTGCTATCAGAGATGCGATACCCAATCTTAGACACGTGTATAAAACCCTAGGTAATATATTAATGAAACATATATTCATGACTATGAAAACATATGTATTAGAGGTTAAAGAAATGCAATTATGGGATTAAACTACGTAAATAGTGCATGTGAATAGTAATTGAGGTGATTAAGAGTTAATCACGTAGATTAACCTAATCACAAAAGGATAAAAAAGGAGATTTAATCACTATAGAATGAAATAGCAATACTTTTTGATACTTTAATGAAATTTTGGATTTTAGTAAAAAATTAAAGAAAAATTCATAACTTGCAATTCGAACGTTGGATTGAAGTGAAATTTTTATGGATGGTTAAAAATCCATGATGAATATAATGAATAGTATAAGATGTGATGAAAATCACGAATCAATGGTTAAGATGAAACATCAACTGAAGATTAAAAAGGTAGCTTATCTTTTTCATTAATTTCCTTTGACTTTTATTAAATTTAAATAATAAAAAATAAAAAATAGTGCTACCATAGGGGGAATGAACAGTAGCTAGGGGGAACCTTTTGAACAAAATCCAATGGCCCAAATTAATCCTCATAAAAAATCAACGGCTAAGATTGAATTAGCTGAAAATAAATAATTTTAATAAATTAAAAATAAGGAAAATAGGGCTGCCATACGAGGATGGAGCTACTGTAGGGTGGCTGCACATGGCTCCATGCACCTTTTTGAAAATTAAAAATTACATTTACAATTTAGTACCTCAAGCAGGGGGGTAAATTCCAATTTGATGAAAAATTATATCTATAAATAGGGGGCAGGGGTGAACATCCAAAGGCACAATGCAACTCCATTTTAAGCAGAAAAAATTCCTGGCAAAGCCAAAGAAGAGGAGCAGAGAAAGTTAGAGAGAGAAAGTGTGAGAAGAAGAGAGATATCTCCACTTCGGGTAAATGATTTCTATCTAAATTTCTTTTAGATGTTAAGTAAGGTAAAACCATGCTTCGATAATGCCTAAGCATGAGAAAATAAGTATGATTATAATGTCAAAGTGGAATTATGCCAAAACATCAAAAATGTGAAACAAAGATAGAGCATTCAGGAAGATAGCATATGATATGTTTAAATAATGCTCCAATATTAATAAATGATGATTTTGGATGAATGTTTATGATACTTATGATGTTGGAATGATGATATATTAACCTCATAATTTTTAGAATTAAGGATTATGCATAAGTAAAATTATGTTGACTTTTAGTATATGGAGAAAAAAATTTATTTAGCCGAGTTAATGATGATAAATTCAAAATTCATGAATTTTTTCATGATATACTAAACATAAGCTATGTCATGGTATTTTTTTTTTGAAAAAATGTCAATTTTTGGAACCCATGAACAGTAACCCACATTGCTATGAATAGTAACCTCGAATGAACAGTACCCATCAACAGTGATCGTGAACAGTGATGATGAACAATAATTTTCTATAGTAATTTGCTACAGTAGCAATGAATAGTGAATAGTGTGATTTAGGGGAAAATATAGAGATTTAATTTTTTATATTTGATGAGGATATATGGATGAAATTTTTAAAAGATTTATGGATAAAAATCCATATAAGGAGGTAATGTCCAAGTATCTTTATAAGATTAACTTCTATAGGAATGAGGTAACAAATGATTATAAAGCATGCATGGGAAGCAATCTAAGACATGTAACGATATAGATAAAATATCATTTTTCCTTGTATAGGAAAAGGAAAAGGACAAGGTGGAGGACATAGCCTGAGGAGGTAAGCAAGCACAACTTTGAAAATGTAATTTTATTGCTTCATTGTAAGCAAGCGCAACTTTGAAATTAGGATTTTATTGCTTCACTGTAAGCAAGCAAACCTTTTTGAAAATATGTTTTATTATCAAGTATTTATGAAATGTGTTTAAGGGTGGTCATTCCAATAATGTCTTAAAACGATGAATGTTTATGAGTTTTTATGAAAAGTCATGCCAGCATATTGATGTCACGTGATGTTCATGAACATTTGTACATGTATGATGCATAATTAAGAGGCTTTGGTGGAGGTAGAAAGCAGATCAGAGGGTCCTCCTTCATTATTGCCGAGTCGTATGGACTGTGTGCTGGCAGCATCCTCCCAAGAGGTGGAGGCAAAAGAATGTTATATGTGAATGAATGCATTGCATTTTCATATATTGATTGAAAAGGAAAGCATGGATTTGAAATGATATTTTGAAGGGATAGTGCAAATAATTCTCTATATAAGAATGACAAGTCACCTGGTGTAAGAGGTATATAATGCCGTGAGAATCAAAAGTCATGCATGTAGGAGACCAAGTAGGCTAATTAAGGCAAAGGACACGAGGTCCCCTTGACGAGTCCAAGTTGGAGAAGTCGGCATAATGGACCATGCTATGTGAGATGTTTACCAAGCTAGCATAACCACACACGAAGGTTTATGTCAAGAATGGAAATAAAACATTTGCACATCCAATGTTTATGAAATGATTTTTATAAAAAGGTTTCTGTGCATTTGATAGTTGATCACTTGGTAAGTGTCTTCTATCGAATGAAGAAAAATGTATTTAAATGAAAGAAAAATGCTTACTTATTGAGCTTCGACTCATGTTTTGTTTTCTCAACCTCAGATAGGTGTAGGAAAAGCCAATAGATGAAGGGCATGTGTTGCTAAAGGAAAAGATAAATCTACAAAGGTTAGTAGATTTTTGCATGAATAGATGCCCTAATGGGATATGATGAGAAAGGGCAGAGGTTGTATGAAATTATAATGTAATGAATAATATGAGAAGTTGATGATTTATGATGATATGGATAAGTCTATTATGAATGATGATGAGTATATGTTTATGTGATGAAAGAAAAGAAAAAAAATAGACGAGATCCAATTAAGAACTTGCCGTGTGACCAGGGCAATAATCCTAAGTTACATTGACCAACCAATAAGATCTTAGAGTAAGGACTATGTGGACGCCTCGGTTCGAGGAGCCACAAGAGATCACCTTGAGCAGATGGAAGACTGGATTACGTCCCAATTGGCGGGACTTCACACGGCAATGATGGACATGCACATTTGTCAGGAAAGAATGGATAGCGAACTACTCATGATCAAGTATCGGCTTGCGTCGGGGAGCAGTCAAGGTAGTCCTGTGCTGAGCATTCCAGACATTGATCCCTATTTTGCCAAATCAATGAGAGTTGAACCTACCGTTCAACCTCTCTTGTCTTTTTATTCATCCGCTCACATCCGACGTACCCCACCTCCTCATCACCCATCTTATCCTATATCAACTTTCCAGTTTGCTAAATCTAGATTTTCCTATCTCCTTTTTTATTCCTTGACAAAAAGGAGAGAGTTTTGAGTTTTCAGGATAGTTTACTTTCATGGAACAGGTAGCACATACATGTAGGTCATTTTGCACTTTAGCATTTCACATTGTACAAATCTGTTTGATTATATATGAAAACGATCTATTTTGAATGAACTGCGATGGTTGAATGAACATAATTTTTGTTCTTGTGGTGCCCCGAACCGGGGGTGCCTAGAAGCCTTACTCTAGGACCTTTTTCTGATTAGTAAACACGACTCAAGATTGTTGCCCTGATCACACGACAGGATTTTATGTATATATATATACATATCGTCATTCATTCAACTTGAAATATACTTTACATATCAGAGTTATGATCATTATTGTTGGAAACAATGATTCAAAACAAAATAAATTGACCAAAGCTTGAGTTTTGATGATTAATAAGAACTAATTTGAGATTATTAAGCGTACTAATGAGTTTACCAAGTGTTTAAGGAAAGCAAAGAAGCCAAGTCGATCACCAAGTCGACTTGGACTTTGACTTGGAGCGAAGTCGATACCCAAGTCGACTTCACTAGAGACTTGAAACAGC
>JAXCLR010000050.1:38871444-38883503 GCA_035584095.1 Annona squamosa | reverse complement strand
TGTTTATATGGATGTGTTAAAAAGGAATTTATGGATGACCAACCTCCTATGATTGATTTCATAAAATGGTTTGATTTCAGGTTACTTAATGGCATGCAAAAGACTGCAATTTCCCTTTATGTAAAAATGATTGATATATGGATAATTATTAAATTTTTAGGTTATGGACAAGCGGATAGCATAATTGCATAACTTTTGTAAACAAAAGGTCCTAAAATGGAAACTAAGAAAATATTAGAGAAAAATATGATTTATTTATAGAAATCCAAAGGATTTGAAATTCTTTTATGAAAAGGATTTTAATATGTATTGTTTCTCAAATATTTCAAATATTTATCAAAATATTTTACTCAAAATATTTCTAAAGGAACTTGAGGAAGGTCATCCTAAAACTGAATTTCAAATAACAACTTATTAAAGTGGGTGAGCTCGCTTACAAGTTGACACGGACTGCGATTTGTGATATGTTTTTGAAAAATAAGACTTCAATCTAAGATATTTTTTGTGCATATGGATGCAAGCTACGGTTTGCAATCTCGGTTTAAAAGGGCATGGGCTGCGGTCTGTGATTTTTCAAACCAAACGGACTGCAGTTTGTCATAATAACATAGGTGCACCAATACAAGTAATAGGCAAGTTATATAGCATGATTGGGATGACTGGGGCCCACTCTACATAAGGCCAAGTCGCTAAGGGATGGCAGGAGTACCAGTGGTGCCTTCCCTAAGATGGGAGTAGAATATATAAACAATCGCTGGGCTAGCGTGTTGTTAAGGATTTTCTTCCAAAAGATAGTATGATCACTTACTAAGTGTCACTATTGGATGGGGAGAAATGCATTTGCATACGTTTGGCTTTTCAAAAATCCAAAGATTGAGTTATAAAAGCATTTATACAATAAGTTATCTTAAATTGGATTCTTATGAGCTAATATGCCTAAGTTACTATAAAAGAAAGAGTGTTTTACACAAAAGTGTAAATAATAGGAATTAAAGGATATGTGTTTATGCAAATGCATTTATGAAAATGGTTTATGTATTTTTTTTGCCTTGTTTGCTATAAACAAACCCCAAGACGGAGATTATGAAAAGGATTTTATAATTGCTTATTTTAATGATGTTTTGAGACATAAAATGTCTCTTGGCTATATGATGGTTTATGTTAATGATGTTTTTAGACATGAGATGTTTCCTTTGCCTAAGAATTTCTAAGAAAAATATTTTGGACGTAAAACTTCCACTGAGAAACGGTGATTTCATGTAATATCTATGAACATTGAAAATGTTCATATAAGAATTAAAGGGATTCCATCAGAGAAGGTAAAACGTGTATGTTTTGCCTTAACAGGCCTACATATGGCTTGTAACTGGTTTTATGAGTGAATGCTTAATGAAAAAGATTTCAAGATGATAATTCAGGACATATACACATCCTCAGGAAAAAAGGTATTCTCGATGTTTATGAAAAAGGTTTTCAAAGAAGCCTTGTGCTAAAGATAAAATGCTTACTTACTGAGTTGTCACTCACATTTTGTTTTCCCAACCCTTAGACAGGTACTGAGGAAACTCACAAGGTTGCGAACCTAAGACGTGGAGGAAGGTACGTGATGATAGCCTTGAAGGCTATGAGAAATGGAAAAGTATGAATATACAAAGGTAAGCTAATTGTGTATAAGAACTTAGTTAGAATTCTACATTCCACGTTTATATGTATATGAACTTAGTTAGAATTCTAAGTTTCATGTTTATGTGTATATGAACTTAGTTAGAATTCTAAGTTTCATGTGAGTCAATAACTAAATGTATGCAAGTATGATGTGTACAATGAGTGAGTGAATAATGACAGGCATGAAAGGATGTTATGAGTGAAATGATAAATTTTATTACAAGTAAAATGTCACAATGTGTGATGATTGTCATGTCAAGTTATGAATGATGACAGATGAATAAACGAAAAAAATTTAGACATATTCCAATTAAAAACCCTTCGCGTGATCAGGGCAACAATCCTGATTCACATTTACCAATCGATAAGATGTTGAGGTAAGGAATTGACGTCTTGGTTCGGGACGTTACAAAAAATCACAAATCAAAGGTCAAGATGAAGCGTCAAATAGAGATCGAAAAGGTAGCTTAACTTTTAATTAAATCTACTTTTGACTTTTTAATAAAATAAATATTAAAAAATTAAAAAATTAAATGAAAAGGGTAGCTATAGCAGGGGCATGGCAGGCTTGGGTGGCTGGGAATTTGACCAAATCAATGGTCTAAGATCATCATCATCATCCAAAATCAACGGCTAGGATTTATTTAGCCTAGATTAAATAATTTTAAAAATCAAAAAGGATAAGTAGGGGGTAGGGGGGACATCCAAGGCACTTCATCCCAGCTCCATTTTGAGCATTTTTTACCCCCACCACGTTTTAGCCTTGAGGAGAAAAAAGAGGAGAAAGTTAGAGAGAGAAAGTGCGAGAAAAAGAGCGATATCTCCACATCGGGTAAGTGATTTCTTTTGGGTGTTAAGTAAGGTAAAACCATGCTTAGATAATGCCTAAGTATGAAAAAACAAGTATGGATATGCCCAAGTGGAATTATGCTGAAACATTAAAAATTTGGAGCAAAGATAGAGCATTTGGGAAGATAACATATGATATGTGTAAATAATACTCCAAAATTGACAAATGATGATTTGGGATGAATAAATATGACGTTGGAATGATGATATATTAATTTCATGATTTTTGAAATTAAGAATTATGCTTAAGTAAATTTATGTTGTTTTTAGTATATGGAGAAAGTGAGTTTTTAGCCAAGTAAATAATGATGAATTTAAAATTTATGAAATTTTCCACGATATACTACGCATAAGCTATGTCATGGTATTTTTTATTTTTGGAAAAAATGTCAATTTTTGGAACCCATGAACAATAACCTCGGAGGAACAGTGATTTTGGAAAAAATTGAGATTTATTTTTTTATAGGGATGTATGGATGAAATTTTAAGGATTTATGGATAAAAATCCATATAAGGAAATAATGTCCAAGTATTTTTAAGGTTAACCTGTATAAAAAATTATGGAGGAAAATAAGGTCATAAAAAAATATAACATATGTACGATAAAGTATGTATATCCTTTTCACTTGTATAGGAAAAGGAAGGGAAAAGATAAAGGATTCAGATTGAAGCAAAACAGAGGTAAGCAAACAAACTTTTAAATGATTTTATATATTTTATATTGCAACCATGAAATATTTCGGAATTGCTTTATTATAAGCAAATCCATATGGAAATAAGGAGAAATGTTGAGATATGTAGGAATTGCTTTATCACAAGCAAATCCTTGTAAAAATAAGGAGAAATGTGGAAATGGTTGCATTATAATGGAAAAAGGAAAATTTTGATTTCCAAATAATATTTGGTTTTATCGAATGAATTTAAAATGATTTATTAAAATGTTTTGAAACGGATTTAAGGAAGGCCAACCGATAATCGATTTGAATGAAAATTTTTAAGGTAATGACCAAAGGATCATACAAGCTTACCTTCATGTAAAGGTAACTCATGTGTCATGTGGACAATGAATATGATACTATATAAAAAATGAATTATGCATTGGTATATCCTTTGATCATGTAAAACCCAGAAATGGGAAGAATAACGTTTGCAAAATCTTTTGTCTTTAGATATTAAAATGTTTTTGAAATTGTTTTACCACTCAAAAATTATTTAAAAACATTTTAGCAAGATTTTGAAATTACTATTTCTCAAATATTTCCTTCACATATTTTAACTGATTTAGAAATGTGTTATTTAAATATTTTCAAAATTATTTGAGGTTGGTCATCCTTACAAAATACTTTTATTAACTTGTTAACTTGGGCTGTGCCAAGTTTTCAAGTTAGAAAAGGGAATACAGGCCGAGGTCTGTACTATTTTGAAATGACATGCTAGCATTAAGTTTTGAAAAGAAAAAGTCTGTGGAGCTATATAAAAAGCATGCTAGCATATGAATATGAAGAAAGGAATGTGTACATAAGTTATGTACGAGGTCTATTGTAGAGGATATGTAGACCGGACGCAGTTGCAAGATGGGCCCACTCTACATAGGCCAAGTCGTTTCAAAAGGCGAAATGGCTGCGGCACCCTCCCTGAAATGGGAGAAGACCACGGATAATTGCCTGGCTTGAGAGTTATCAATAGAGATAGTTTCTCTCCTAAGGAGGAAAGGGTGATCACTTAGTAAGTATCACCTACCAGACGGACAGAAACGTTATGCATGATGCATATGCTTATTTTAAAAAGATTTTATCGAAAATGTTTTAAGGAAATGAGAATGTCCTTGGAGAAAGGAAGTTTTATGAAAAACATTTTTATGTTCATGAAAAAAAGGTTTACATGTTAAGTTTTTTGCAAGCATATGTTTTATGAAAGGTTTTATGAAAAGGTTTCCACTAATTGATAGTAGATCACTTGACAAGTGTCTACTATTGAACGGGAGAAATGCATTTAAATGGAAAAATACTTACTCATTGAGTTTCAACTCACATTTTTCTTTTCAAACTATAGACAGGTACAACACAGGCCAAGAAGGAAAGAAAAAAGGTGTGAAGAAAATTTTATGATATGCTGATCTGTATATGGTATGAATGAACATATGATAAGGAGTTTTCAATTATGTATGTATAAAATGATCAGGTTAAAATAACCTATATTGTACAAAACAAGTATGAATGTTATTAATGATAATTGAAATTTGATAATAAGTATGTGTCTTTATGTGATGAAAGAAAAGAAAAAGAAATTTTTTTTGGATGAGATCTAATTAAGAACCCGCCGTGTGATCAAGGCAACAATCCTGATTCACACTTACCAATCGACAAGATCTTGGAGTAAGGACAAATGTGACAATTCGGTTTGGGGCGCCATAGTAACTACAATCATGTCTTGTTAAAATATTAGCAGAAACATACATGAGTCTAGACAAACTCAATAAGAAGGATTCTAGTTCATGAAAAATTAAAAATTCAAAATATGAACAAAACAACTAATTAAACATTAAATAATATGGCTTCTCACAAACCAAAGTAGAACACTCCCTCATCCATTTAATCGAACGGTATTCTATCCAATTGATACTTTTATATGGTATGTCAATTGTAGATCATGGATTACAAGTATTTTCACACTCAAAACGTTAAGTCATGATTTTGAGAGCTAAAAATGTGAAAACTAATACACTAAAGTGCAGGTACCTAGATTCAGTTGGTATTTGTGCAAACAAGAAGAAACAAGTGAAGAATGGATACAAAGAAAAGCAAAATGATAGCTGAGAAGGAAATGTATTAAAAAAAAGTTTTGAAAGATACAAAGGAGCGAAAAATGGTACAACAAGGTCCAAAATGTGCATGCAATGTTCTAACACAATTTGAGCTATGTCAAACCAAAAAAGGGAGGAATGAAGTTGAAATCATGCTTTAGAGACCAACACTATTTGAATCATGTCTTTATGAGGAGAACGCAGTTCAAATAATGTTCAGACCACAAATCCTTCATTTGATTATTTTTGTGCTAGTTTCATATGATTTTGCATGACTTTCAAGGAAAAACTATTTAAGCATATTGGAAATATGAATTTGAGCATTTTTGGGTGCTAGAGTCTTATTTTAGGAGCAAGAACTTTTGATTGAAGGCTAAGATTTGAGAGAAAAAGCCACAAGATAAGGAGAGAATAACAAGTTCCAACACATCATTGAAGACTTAATCAACAAGGTTTTATTTTTTTTTATCTCTTTTGAATCTATTGTTTTGGGCTCGATGAATTATATGATAAGGATATTTTTTTATTTTTTGAATTCATTAAAGTCAAGTTTGGCTAATTTTCTTATCTACGAGTTGAATGTATCATGTGAATAATCTACATGGATGATTTGATAATAATTATTTATGAAGGATGATTGCTTTAATTTGATTCTTATGGTGTAAATAATTGTTTGGAGTTTAAGTTCGCACTTTTGTAAATCTCATATATTTAGTGAAAGAAATGAAAGATAGAAGTTTTCATATAGAAAAACCAAGATATTAAATATTGGCCATGAATATAAGTTAAACACCTTTGAGAAATTCTATGAACTGTTATAGAACTTATAAGTTCTAATTGGTATAATTCCATAAAAATAAGTAGTTTTGATTATTATGATACATTTGCATGCCCTAAAGAGAGGATGTAAGATTACAAAATCATTTGTTCTCCTTTAATGCAAACTACCTAGATTGAATAACTAAGTCAATTATGCATTATAGAAAGTTTACATGTGAACCCCAGACCCTAAATGGTTCTCATCCTATTTTTCATTACATATCTAGTTTAGATTTTTATTTTCTCTTTATTTAGATTAGCCATAATTTATATTATTTTTCTTAATTCTTTGTTATCTAGATAATTGAATTCACTATAGTTTAGTTTTTAGTTCGATCATAGTGGGAACAATATTTTATATTCTACAAACTATGACTCGTGCACTTGCAAAGAGTCCAATGAGTTTTTGGCATTGTTGCTAGTAATCAGGGTTGAAGTTAGATTTATGAAAATTTAGTTATTTTAGCTAATTTTTTATTTTATTTTTTCTTTTTCTTATTGGAATAACAGGTGATATATTATAATCAATAGTATGGTGGCTAAATGGTTGCCAAATTATTTAATGAAGGATTATGATCATATGCACCAAGATGCACTTAGCTTTGGTGCACTTAAGTGTGAATCCCCATTTTTAAAATTTTTTACACGATTTAATATAAGTGTATTTGACATGTGTATCGATTTTCAGAAATTTGTAGATATTTTAAAAAAATTTTAAAATTAGTAGCCTTTTCAGAGAAAAACCATTCAAAGGCACTAGCTCAACATGTGCTTTGAATACGTATACCAGTCAAGATTTGCCGGCATTGAACACTTTCTTAAGCACTTAGCAAAATCACTTTCTACCTCAACTGTGATAATCAAAATTTGAAATCATATTAGAAATTTTATTTTCATACACTTTCTAATAGCCAACATTTTTGCCATAACCTGAAAAATCAAATACTAAAAATCTTTTAAAACAAATTGTAATGCAATAAAGCAACAAGAGGAGACAATACAAGAACAGATGCAATGGCTTGATCAGAGAATTGACCAGCTTGTTTCAGAAGAATTGATTGCACAATAAGCTATCCATTTAAATGAAAATTTTGATAAGTCTCCAAGTGAAATAGAAATGAATTTTGATATTTTTCTGAGAAGCGATATGAAATTCTATTTAGGAGTAAAGACTAATAGAGAATGAGGTGCATGATGAATAACAAGCATGAACACAAGACCAATACATTTAAAAAAAAAAAAAAAACTTTTCAACTGAGAAGGAAACTGCTAATTCATCCACAATTGAGATAAAGAAGTCATTTGTATCATCAAAGCTATACTAGCCATGATTTATTTTTCATAGAGAACAGTAATGTAAAAGATATTCTTGAAGAATTTGATTTTGATAATCATAAAAGAAGAAAAAATTTCTCTTAGTTTATTATGATCCTTATTTAATCACTAATAGCATTTATGATATGATAGGTCAATATGACAAGTTAATGTTGAAAAAAAATTGTTAGACAGAATCATAATCAATGATGACAAAGATTATTACAAAGAAAGAGATATGAGAGTGTAAGACACAATATAATTGAAATTAGAGAAAGATCCACGTGAATTTGTCTTTGAAAGTAGTAAATTGATTGACACAATTTCAACTAGGTCGATTAAAGATATTAAGGGTGTGTTTGTTAATAAGTAAAAATTGTCAAGTTAAAACTTTTCACTCTCCACAACTACCTTATTTTTTTAATCATTTATTCACATTTTTCTATATAATTACCCTACTTTTCAATAATTTCTACACAACTACCAACACAACTAACCTATTTATTTCAGCGTTATCCTATTTATTCCTAATCATTACCCCTATCATATCACATCATTTGACAATACTTTTTACAACTTTTCATCAAAAGTTTTATCTATTCCCAAACACACACTAAACTTAGCACTTCTTAGGACGTAATCTAAAAATTTTGTTTAACTTTTATTTTATTTTTGATTTTTCTTATTTTTTGTTTTATTCATTGTTGTTAGACCGAACTGGTCAAGGGATTGGTTCTGGTCTAGCCGGTTTAACGATTTTTTAAAATTGGATTAAACTGGTGTATTAATAAATTAGGTAAGATATACAGATTGAAAAGATAAAAGCTTAAAAATTAAGCTATAAAAAGCAATGCAATAATTGAGATTGTAATCATAATTTTAGAAGCTAGATAATAGTGTACTTACCTTCATGTTGTTAATTATATCTTTGCTGACATTGAATTCTTATTGCTTTGATTTAATCTTTGAAAATTTAAATATCTACAAAACAAAAATTTTTAAATAAATATCGAATTCTGCTATTTTATGTATTTTAAATTTCGATACGTTTGCTTCAAAAAGACTGAAAATAAAATTTTTTTAGCAATGTTTATGTTGTAACTTATTATATGCATAAGAATTATAAGTATTTTTTTTCCGTTGGAAGATGTCATTCACAATTCTTATTCCTTTTATGGTTAGGAGTAAATTTTAGAGATTTCAAGAGTGGTCAAACATAGAGCAATTTCAACATGTCGAAAATTGCATGGTGCGAATAAGAGAGAAAATACTCAAAAAGAAATAGAGAGCCATAAACTATAATTGTTGGAGATATGAACATCTTGTATGGCAAAAAATGCGACATATTAGACATCTAGTAATCAATATACAGGGACTAAGAAGGGAAAATAAGAAATGGAAGTACAGATTAGAAGTTACCATCGATAGGTGGCATTGCCAACTCTGCTATGTGGCAGACTAATAAGTTCATGTAGTTTGGTTTTGTACTTTTGCTATGTGTTGGTTCCTTAGAGTGCTGTCAGTGTGACGCTGTTGGTTTTGCAGTGTGCTATGGTTGGAGGGAAGGAAGAAAAGATGCCATTTGGGAGTCGCTAAAGAGATGTTGTTTAGGGTCGTTAGCTACTAGATCGAAGAAGAGGATAGATGGGGGCTGATGGTGTCAGAGCAATCAGCGGAATCTAAAGGAAGGATGAGCTACCGATGGACGAAAATTAAAAATCAACAAGGGCATTGGTTTTTTAATCAGCACTTTGGCAACTTCAATTCCATCGATAGGGATTGAGGACCTCATGGGTTATATATATACACAAATGCCCAAACTAGGTTAATCGGTCGATACAAAAATTGAAAACCATCTAGGTTTAACTGGTTCGCTATGGCTCAATTGTCTTAACTGGAAACTAACTAGAGTGGGACAGACCTAGTCTTCGATTCCTAGTTGAACTGGCTAGCCAATCTGGTTCTTATAACACTGGCTTTGTTGGTTGTTTCTCCCATTTAAATTGATCATTATTTTTATAGGAATATGTTTATCCTTAAGTGAGTAATAAAAAAATCAATGCAAATATATGGAAGTTTAAATAGGAATATCACTCATCCTATCAAGTTTTTTAATAATTTGGAATTTTTAATGGTATTTAAGTTTGTTGAATATGATGATAAGTGCATATTTGCGTGAAATGGCATTGAAAGATATTAATGATGTTTGCATGTCTATTTCATGTATGGGAATGTGAATGCATTGTGGCCAAATTATGAATGATTTTATTGATATATATTGACACATTTTGATTTTAACTCTCACATAGAATTTTTTTTTGAGTCCTTGTGCATATACCATAAATTAGGACATTTTGTGAATGTTTATTTAAACCAAGCATTATGAATGTTAATATTTTTGAAATCCATAGATTTTTTTGCTAGTAATGTTGAAAACTTTCAGAAATGAGAAATGAGAATGATGATGAATCATGTATGTTAAATTAGTTACTTATGCATTTGTTTGTTAAAATAATATATATTTTTGTTCTACACTACTTAATAAGATTTGCATGCATGAATGAAAATTTAATTTTTTTCTTATCTTTCATAGAATAATCTCTATAATTTGTCAACTCAAAATCCTAGTACGCACATGAGAAAGGAAATGATAAAGATAATTTAATTTTTTATCCAATTAGCCTTAGCTAGCATAATTTGAAATGTCAAACTTTTTGAAGTTATTTTGATGCCCTTCATAAAACATAATTTCAACCCAAAACCCTAATTTTCAAAAAATTTTAATCCTAAGCCCCACTTGAGAAATTCATTAAAGAAGAGAAGAGTACTTATAAATTCATAGTTGCATAAAAGTCAAGTTTTAGATTCAAAGTTGCATAAAAGTCAAGTTTTAGATATAGGATTTTCTAAGACTAATGCTTAAGTTGACTTGTCTAGAGAAAATGAGCGAGGCGATTCATTGATATGGACACTGATCTACACTTTTTGAATTATAATTAGTTTTTCACTTTGAGCTTTAACTTTATTTCTTTCTTTACCTTAATATCCCTTATTTGAAATGAATCATCTTTAAATATATACTTTGAATTGAAAAGTTAAACAAGATTAAGGTATTTAAGCAATTGGGCATTATTGTATTATTTTTAGAAATATTGTCCTAATATATCATAAAACATGATGAAGAGAATTATGTTAGACTTGGTAAAAATATTGAAAAGTAAACCAAGGGTACAAAAAAGCTTTAAAAAAATTGCTTCATGATGGAGTAGCTAATATTGATTTTGAAAGATCAAATAAAAACTTCGTAGACCTGCTTACAAAAGGCCTTACTAGGGAAGTCGTCTAAAAAACATTGATAGGGATGAGACTAAAATCCACTTTTATGATTTGGAATAACTGAAACTCAACTCTATTCATGTAGCCCGAGTCTAAGAGTTCAATGAGAAAAATAACTTATTTTTGGAACTTGTAAGTTCTAGTTATATATATTTTTCATTCCTCAGGCAGTGATTGAATTCTATAACATATTTATGCAGTAGAGTATTTGATACTCTTAATGAATCTAAAACTATTATATTGAAGTATTTAGTTACAAGGTCATCATCATCATCATCATAAGCCATTTTCCACCTCGGTGGGGTCAGCTGTATGGATTCTGTTGCGCCATTCTTGGCGATTTAAGACTAAATTCTTTATAATTTGTAATATTTTTAAGTCTTTTTTGATTTCTTCAATCCATAGTTTTTTGGGTCTTTCCCTCCTTCTCCTATCACCTGCTACTCGAATAGACTCTATTTTCCTAACCAGTGTTACTTCAGGACTCCTTTTAACATGACCAAACTATCTTAATCTATTTTCTCTCATTTTATCACAAATTGGTCTCACTTTTAGGCTTTCTCGAATTATTTCATTCCTAATTTTATCTTTTCTTATTTTACTATTCATCCACTTTAACATTCTCATTTCTGCTATGCTCATTTTTTGTATACGTTGTTCTTTAGCTATCCAACATTTTGCCCCATAAAGCATAGTAGGTCTAATCGTAATCTTATAAAATTTTTCTTTTAGTTTGATTGGAACTCGACGGTCACATAAAATTCCTGACCCACTTCTCCATTTCTTCCGTCCTACTTGAATTAAATGTATTATGTCTTTCTCAATTTTTCCATTCTCTTGAACTATCAATCCTAAGTGCCAAAAGTGATTAGTTCTTGTTACTACTTGATCTAAAATCTTAATTGGTTCCTATGGCCCCCCGAACTGAGGCATCACAGTTAACCTTACTCCGGGATCTTGTCAACTGATAAACATGACTCAAGATTGTTATGAAACCCCGACTGTATACGCGTCATTTCAATATTTATAATTTTGTAATTATTTTATGAATAAATGAAAATTCATTAATTATATTGATGGATATGTGTATTGGAGATTGAAATAGTGCAATGATGAATTTAACTCCGTGAATAGTGCATCTGAATAGTGAATGTGAATAGTAACGGGGATTAAGACACATGATTAAGAGTTAATCGCTTGGATTAACCTAATCACAAAAAGACAAAATAGAGATTTAATCACTACAGGACAAAATAGTATTACTTTTGGATAT
>JAXCLR010000050.1:38849813-38863917 GCA_035584095.1 Annona squamosa | reverse complement strand
TCCAAGTCGCTACCGGAGTCGACTTGGTCTGCGACTTCACCTCAAGTCACAAGTGGAGTCGACTTGGGGTGCGACTTTGGCACTTCGTAGTCTTGACTTCAACTCTTGAAGGAAATGTCATTTCGAAGTCGATGCTGGAGTCGACTTGCTCTACGACTTCACCCAAGTCACATGCGGAGTCGACTTTGTTTGCGACTTCGGCAGCTTTGCTCCTTGTTTTCAACTCTAGAAGAAAATGATGCCTCGAAGTCAATGCTAGAGTCGACTTGGGGATCGACTTGGCCTAAGTCGATGCCTGAGTCGACTTGGAAATCGACTTAACCTATCATGCTTCATTTTCTTCAAATGTATAGCCTTTAATCATTTCCACAAATATGTTAGTAACCAAGACTTACTCAAATTGATTTTTTTAATCATCAAAACATAGACTTAGCTTATTTTCCACATATTTCCAACAGATGGAGTCCCAGCTTGAAATCGGACTCTATGACCAGTGGAAGTGGATGGTTCTTCCTGGGCTCGCTTAGATGAAGTCCATTATCTCCTAGGGATTTCCTCCTCGGCTTGGGAGCTGGATGGTATGGGAACTAGCCTTTGGGATGGTATGGATACAGCCAATTTGGGCAATCTGGATTTGGGTACCATTTAGATTGGGTTATTGAAAATGAGGTTTTCAAATGGAGCTTGAATAGAGATGGAGAAGTGAGAGATTTGAGGAATAATGAGAGAGAGAGTGAGAGGAGAGAGATATAGAAGAGAGAGAGAAATGTCTCGAGAGAGAGTGAAGCAGAGAGAGAGAGAAAACAGAGAGGGATCGAGAGAAGTAGTGAAAGAGATAGAGAGGGAGATGGATTGAGAGAGAAAGAGTCCGGAGAGGAGATGGAAACCGGAGACGAAAATGGAGATCAAGAGAGAGAGAGCTTGAGAGAGAATGGGAGAAGGAGAGAAAGCTCGAGAGGGAGAGAAGGAATGCGCCGGATGGAGAAAATGAAGGAGAAAGAAAAGAAGAAGAAAGAAAAAGAGGAGGCGGCGTGAAGCTGGACGGTCACGAGCCGAAAGTCGACTTGCCCTAACCGAAGTCGCCTTCGCCCCTGATGCGGAGTCGACTTCACCTACCTGGAGTCGACTTCACCAGAGTCGACTTGGCACTTCCGAAGTCGACTTGGCCAATTGACTTGGACTTTTCTAAGTTCATTTCTCTTATCTTATTATTCCTAATTTAATTCAATCATCCCCATATCATTTCTAATTTCATAAAATAATTCTTTTGCTAAAGGTTTAGAGAATATATCTGCAATCTGGTCCTCGGTTTTCATATATTCCAAACAAATATCATGATTTTTAACATGTTCGCGAATAAAATGATGTCTTACATTTATATGTTTGGTTCTAGAATGTAATACAGGATTTTTAGTCAAATAAATTGCACTTGTATTATCACATCTAATTAGAATATGATCACAATCAACACCATAATTTTTAAGTTGTTGTTTCATCCAAAGTAGTTGGGCACAACAGCTCCCAGTGGCTATATATTCGGCTTCCGCCGTAGATAGAGCAATACTAGTTTATTTCCTTAAATACCATGATACCAATATGTTTTTAAGGAATTGACATATTCCACTAGTACTCTTTTTATCTACTTTGTATCTGGCAAAATCCTCATCCGAGTAGCCAATTAAATCAAAAGTTGACCCCTTCGGATACCAATAGTCCAAGAATAGTGGTATTTATTAAATATTTAAAAATTCTTTTTACAGCCGTTAAATGTGATTCTTTTGGACATGATTGAAATCTAGAACACATGCACACACCGAATAGAATATCAGGTCTAGAAGCAGTTAAATATAACAAAGAACCTATCATGCTTCTGTATAGCTTTTGTTCGACACATTTACCATTTTCATCCGTGTCGATCTTGATTGTTGAACTCATTGGAGTGTTTGTTCCCTTGCTAGTTCACATTCCGAATTTCCTTAGCGTTTCTTTGATATACTTGGACTGATTTATAAAGATCCCTTCAACTTGTTGTTTGATTTGCAGTCCAAGAAAGAAATTCAGTTCTCCTATCATGCTCATTTCAAATTCGCACTGCATAATCTTAGAAAATTCTTGGCACAGAGTTTCGTCAGTAGCACCAAATATTATATTATCCACACAAATTTGAACAATTAAAATATTTGTACTCTTATACTTGATGAATAATGTAGTATCAACCTTTCCTCTTTGAAATTCATGATCAATCAAAAATTTATTTAACCTTTCATACCAAGCTCGTGAAGCTTGTTTTAGTCCATATAATACCTTGGTTAATTTATAAACATAATTTGATTGTTCTTTTTCTTCAAATTCAGGGGGTCGTTCAACATAGACTTCTTCATTCAAGTATCCATTCAAAATGCACTTTTCACATCCATTTGAAATAATTTGAAATCCATGTGAGAAGCAAATGTTAGTAAAAGTGTATGGCTTCTAGTCCAGCCGCAGGCGCGTATGATTCTTCAAAATCAATCCATTCTTCTTGGGAATAACCTTTGGCTACTAGTCTAGCTTTATTTCTTATTACAAGTCCACTTTCGTCTAATTTGTTCCTAAATACCTATTTGGTACCAATAATAGTGCAATCTTTAGGTCTAGGAACTAAATGTCATACATTGTTCTTTTCAAATTGATTTAGCTCTTCTTGCATTGCAATAACCCAGTTTTCATCATTAAGAGCTTGATTAATAGTTGTCGGTTCAATTTTTGATACAAAAGCATATTGTCCACAAATATTTTGTTTTGACCTTCTAGCCTTTACTCTTTCATAGATATTGCCTATAACTTGCTCAATTGGATGGGCATTTTTGAATTTTAAATCAGTTGGAGGTTTGTAAGAATTGTTACCTTCACTTACCCTTTCCTCTGTGGAATTTTCATGCTTAACCTCGGTTTCTCTTTATTGCTCTTGTTGATCTTTCTTTGATATATCATCTACATCACTTAATTCATCCTCCTTTCTCAGAGTTTGGTTAAATTCATTAAAAACAACATGTATTTATTCCTCTACTATTTGATTTCTTTTGTTGAAAATTTTATATATTCTGCAAGTACATCCAAAAATATGAAAATATGATATGTTAGGTTTTCTGCCTTTCTAAAGTTCATATGGGGTCTTTTTCAGTATTGATCTAATGGTAACTCAGTTTAATATATGACAAGTTGTACTTACAGCTTCACCTTAAAATCTTTTGGACAATTTACTCTCATTTAGTATAGTTTTAGTCATTTCTTATATTGTTCGGTTTTTCCTTTCAGCAACTCCATTTTGTTGAGGAGTTCTTGGTGTAGAAAATATATGGTGAATTCCTTTTTCATTGCAAAATTCTATGAATCGTTTATTTTCAAATTCACCACCATGATCACTTCTAATGGAAATGATTGTATTTTATTTTTCATTTTGTACCAAATTTGAAATGTGACAAACATAGAAAATGCTTCATCTTTGTTAGCTAAGAGTATAATCCAAGTAAATCTTGAAAAATCATCAACAATTACAAATACATACTTTTTCCCACCAAGAGTTAAAATGTCCAATGACCCATAAAGATCCATATGCAATAATTCAAGTGGTCTAGTTGTTGAAATTTTCTTTTTAGTGGAAAGTGACAGTTTGGGTTGTTTGGATAATTGACAAGCCTTGCAAATCTTATCATTGTCATATTTAAGCTTTCATAACCCTTGTATTAGACTCTTTTTCCACAATATTTTAATATTTAACATATTTATATGTCCAAGCCTTGTATGTCATATCCATGGATCATTTTCTATGGCTATTAGACATTTTTCCTCAAGTTCATCTAGGCAAACCAAATATACATTTTCATGCCTTTTGCCACTAAATACTATGTGATTATCATCAAATACATTGCAGATAGAGGATTCAAATACAATTTTATAACCTTTGTCACATAATTGACTAATATTCATTAGGTTGTATTTGAGTCCTTCAACAAATAGTACGTCCTCAATACATGTATTTGAAATTCGATAAACATTTTCTTTACTTTTGATTTTACCTTTTTTATTATTTCCTAAAGCAACTGTTCCTTCGTTGCACAGGTTGATCTTATGGAACAGTCCTTTTTTCTTATCATATATTTTGAGTAGCCACTATCCATGAACCATATGTTATTGGCCTTAGCTCTAGGACAAACCTGTAAAAAAAAAAGTCAAGTGGAGCTCATCCTTTTGGTACCCATTTTATGGGTCCATTTAGGTTAGTTATCTATTGGAATCTATGTTGATCTTCTTTTAAAGCAATAAATCTAATGCTCTTGGACATCCAAACCAATTTTGTATTAAGGTTTTATAATTTTCTCAATTTGCATTGAAATGCCTTGTGTCCCATCTTGTTGCAAAAATTACAGGCTCCTGAAAGTCTTAAAGTAGGAAGCCATTTGGTAATTAGTTCCCTAATTGGTCTTTTGGTCCAAATCACATGATTTATCTTAGGTTTAGCATGGATGGATTTTGGTTTGTTTCTAAGGTTCCTTGGAGCATTAGATTTGCTATTTTCACCCTGCTCAATTGCAGTATACCCAAGACCTTTCTTATATCTTTGGGTGGTCATTTTCAAAAATATTTTGACACTTTCACCAGGATTAGAAAACTTAGCAAGCGATTCATTTAATAATTCATTTTTCTTTTTGAGTTTTTCTAACTTATTTATCAAGGTATTCCTTTCTCTTGTCAAATGATCTACTTTTTCTGCAAGTTTTCCGTTTACAATAGTTATTGTGTTAAATTGTCCTTTCTTTATTGTGAACTTATTTATCAACTTCTTTATTTCCTCATATAATGAATTATAGGCTTGTTGAAGTTCTTCTAATTTAGCACATTTGAGGCATTCATTTGTAGAAAAAATAGAAAAGGATTTTTGTTTAGAGGTTGCCTCTTGACTACTTGTGTAGTTTGTAAAAGTGGTTTGATCCTCCAAAATTACTGTCGCTACAAGACATATGTCGGAATTTTCCATGCAACAAATCCTTGCTCACTTTGCCTCGTTTTCTTCACTTGAGGAACTGCATGTTATTGATTCTTCCTTGTTTACATACATGCCTCTTCCTTTGATTCTTTGAAATTTTTTGTTGTCACCTCGATTTTTTCTTTCTCGTTGCTCCTTTGCTTTGGTTTCCTCGGGAGTTGCGCATTGGGCGTACATATTCCCTATACCTCCACACTGAAAATATTTTGTTGCTTCTCTCTTTTTCTCCTTGGAATTTTTTCTTTAAAGTTTTTGAAATTCTTTCTTTTCCTTACAAATTTTTTGAATCGTTTTGTAAGCAAGGTGATTTCATCGTTGTTTTGTGACGACGAGGTGGAGTCGTCAGAATCTTGTGCGACTTTCAAGGCGATGGCTCTCTTGCCTCTATGTTGCTCCTCATTTCTCCTTTTTATCAACTCATGTGACATGAGTAAGCTTATAAGGTCTTCTAGTCGTAGTGTATTGAGATCTTTTGCTTCCTCAATAGCTGTAATCTTGGGAGTCCATGATTCGGGCAGCGCCCTTAGAATTTTCATTGCTGCTCAGATTTAGAAATTACTTTTCCTAGCCCTTTCAAGGCGTTAGTAATCTTGGAAAATCTAGCAAATATTTTAGAAATATTTTCTGTTTTTAGCATTTTAAAATTTTCCAATTTTCCAATCAAAATATTTCTCTTTGTCCTTTGGACTTGAGAAGTTTCCTCATATATGGATGTCAATGTATCCCATATTTCTTTGGCGGTTTGGCATAATGATACTCTATCATATTCCTATGCCGTTAATGCACAAAAGAGGGAGTTCATGGCTTTCACGTTGCTTTTAACAATTCTTACTTCCTTCTCGGACCATGTGAAGGCTCTTTCATAGGTAGGCAACACAACCCCATCTTACATAACAATCCAAGAATCAATGTCCGTAGCCATGATTAATTGTTTCATTCTCAAATTTCAATAACCAAAGTTAGTCCCATCAAATAAAGGTGGTCTAGTGAAAGATTGACCATCGAAAAAAGCAAGGGTGGAAGTTGATTGGGATGCCATTTCAAAAGATAGATCTCTTTGGTTTAAACTCAAAGACCTGCTCTGATATCACTTGTTGGTATCGAGTTTATGACAATTACCCAAGAGGAGAGGGATGAATTGGGTATTTAAAATTTTTCTCTTAAACTGAAAATGTTCCCCGGTTTAGTTTAGTCCCCTTTAATGAAACAAATGGAAAACAATAAGATAATGAAAGCAGAAACAAAAATCAATGGACAAGATTTTTTAGTGGTTCAAGCAACCTTTCCTACTCCACTCTTCCAAGCTCATACCCCTTGTGACATGGGTTCTACTATACGACTTCGCTTTGGCTAGAACTCGCTGTCCACTTGTTGTTTAAAATTTTGCCTTCAAAGTCACAGGCGAAGTCAACTTGGGTTGAAACTTCACCCAAGTCGCAAGTAAAGTCGACTTGGGTTGAGACTTCACTTTGCTGTTTGTCCAAAGTTATAATCGAAGTCGACTTGGCTATAGGACTTCACCCAAGTCGCAAGTCAAGTCGACTTGGGTTGAGACTTCATTTTGCTAAACTTTCTATATATGAACTTGAGCTCTTAAAACTTAAATTATGTCACATTTTCATTTTCATACATATAATTGGAGACAAAATATTTGAGCATACTTACACAAAATCATTAGATCCTTTTTAAATACATTTAAATTGCTTGTTAATCATCAAAATCAAATTAATCTTTCTTAAAGCAAGTATATGATCAACACGACTTAGATATGTACTTTTTTACAACAAAGTCTATAAATTGAGATATTTTTGAAGTCCATAGTAGTGGAAGAAAATGTGAAAAATTGCAAAATGAGAGATAAATTGAAATGTCTCTATTTTTATGTTAGTTTGTATAATCAGTGTTTTCTTGTATCTAAAACTACTTATTTTAGTTACGTATTAGATACAGATGACTCCATATAATTAATCAGAGTGAGGAATGGGTCAATCACTTGTTTATGCCAAATTAGATGTTTGGAGTGAAAGGTATCCAACTAGAAAATGTGTTTTTTTTATTTTTATTTTTGAATCTTTATACTTTAGCCAACCCCACCTAGGTGGGAAATGATGTATGATAATGATGATTCTTTATACATATACTAGGGTTGGTATTAAAGTATGATGGGGCGATGTATGAAGAGAGGGCAAAGTTAGGGGGCTTAGGCCTAAGTTTATAAATATGGCAAGGAACCGATGATGGGGGTAGCTTTTGGTTTTGGAGAGAAATTTTGGTAGAGTGGTAGAGATAGAGAGGTAGGATAGACACTATGGGAGACTATCAATTCTTTGGACCTGGCATTTCTAGCTGGGATTTTTTTGGATAGATTTATAAATCAGTTACCATCATTCCATTATAATACTTGGGTTGTACCTAATAAAGTAATTGTTCTTTGCAATTCAATTTAGAGTATTAGCTTGGATCCTATCAAAGGTATCAGAGCTTTTTCGATCTAAGGTAGATGAAGACGAGAAGTTCGTGGAGTGCTACAACAAATGCTACCCAATCTTGGAGAGCCAACGTTGTTGGGGGATATGGTTGGGAAAATTGATTAATGGCGAGCGTTCAAGTTTCATCGGGTGGGAATCCGGCTCTTGCGAGCAAGTTCTATAATACCCAAGACAATCAGTATGGGATCGATTGGAGCAGTCAAACCACTGGGGAGATATGGTGGAGACAAGAGCTTCAAACTAGAGGGAGATAACAGAGAAGAGTCCTTCGGGTTTTCAGTGGAGAAATTCAATTTTAGAAGAATATCTTCATTTCCCTTCTGATTTGTTTAGAGGGCCAGCCATGGCATCCGGGGGTGAACAATATCAGCAATATTGGGGTGTGCATGCGACTTCTTTGTGTTGGAGTTCTAGTAGGTCAGCAAAGGAGTTTAAGGAGAAAAATGTTGCAACGGTGCAACTGGAGGAGGAGATGACCTACTAACTCAGATCATTGGAGCAAAAGATGATTAACATGCAACACACTATGCAGGCAGTAAGGATGGACGGTAGGGCCATCAGAGTGGAAAGCAAGGATATCTAAACTGAGAACCAATGCTTTGGAACAGACATCAAGCATATTATTGCTCAAATTGACATCATTCGGGTAGGTCATCAACGGCAAGGTGATAACTCGTAATTAGCATAGACTATTTCAGACTATTTTTATGTGTTAATTCAAGAGATTAGGTTTAGTTTGCATCCATTTAGCTAAATGTTTACTCGATTTGCATTTTAGGAGCATTATGTAGCTTTTATGCATTTTTAGTATAAATTAGTCATTTTTAGTTCATTCATTTAGTTTCATTCATTTTTCAGGAAGGATGGAGAATTATAGGCACACAAGCATGTCGAAGGATGAACAGAGCCAAGTGAAGAAGCAGGTAGGTAGGTGCCTAGGCGCCACCCTACATGCCTAGCCAAAAGTTCAAACACCTCACACAACATATTGCATCCAGGGAGTTGGCGCCTAGGGGCTCCTAAGTGCCAAGGCATCAATCTGCAAAACATCCAGAATGGTTTCTACTTCACACAGCACACAAAGAGTTGGCACCTCGGCTCCACTATGCATTCGTATGCTCAGATTTCTGTACGTGTGCTGCAAAATCAATCATTATAAATAGAAAACTAAAGTTCCACAGGCAGTGAGTTCCCAATGAGGAGAGGTGCAGAGAGAGCCGCTAGAGGAGCCGCACAAAGAAGGAAAAGGATTTGTTTTCCATCGCAAATGGAAGAGGAGATCTGATCTCGTTGGTGGAACCTTCCAAGATTTGGTTCTTCTCTTTCTCATTCTCTTTCCTTTCTCTTTTCTTTTCTCTGTGTTATTGGAGATGATTGTAACTTGATTTTAATGGGAATTGAAGTCATGTTAATGGGCTAAACCTTCCTATGGTAGAAGATATGTAGGATTTGAACTTATAGTTTATGATATTTAGTTTTCTTATGCTTGAATTAATAAAACTATTATGTTGTGACTTGTGTTACTTGAGATTACCCTTATATATCATGCTTAATCCGTTTACAAGCTTTGCAACCTTGTGGATTGATCTAAGATTTAGATTCATGCTTAGAAAAGTGGGATTTGAATAAGATACATATATAAGGCACAGGTATTCTAACTCATGTTGTGTTAGATGTTAATATGGATAGGAATATGCTTATTAACCCTTTGTAATCACAATTAGGTTATATAGTTATCAACCTTATTTTACTTGTATGCATGGGAACATAGCACATAACTAAAACTTGGTTAGGTCTGTATATGTTAAAAGACATATATGAATATGAATGAACCTAGATTAGTAATCTCTGCACAACTAACTTAAATGGAACCAAATGACATAGTTGTGATTCAATGACTTCATATTCCTACCTATCTTAATCATCTCAAGGCAATCTCGGCTATATCCACCCTACCTTGGTCATTTACTATTTTTATAGTTTAGTTTAATTCAGTTCTTCGATACAACTTTCATTCATTTTACCAATTCACTTAGACAATTGAGATTTTAGGTATTAATCTGTTTAACACAATCCTCATGGGAACGATACTCTGTTCACTCTTTATTACTTGATCAGCACGTATACTTGTGTTAAAATGAGCATTTTAATAGACATATACACAGTTCGTCAAGTTTTTGGCTCTATTGCCAGGGATTAGTTTAAACTTAGTACCTGACAATTTTAGTTGTCTTCTGTGAATGTGTATATATTATACATAGTTTTTTTTCTTTTCTTTTAATATAATTCAATTTTAGGGTCTTTATTTTGCAATTTCTAATTACTTCAAATCCTTACCAATTGCTAAATGCAGAATTTTCAACACCAAGCACTTACAGTTTCCATAGGTTTAATGACACATTGGCACCATCAGATCAATTCGCCGGTTTTGATTATCAAATGTAGGGAATGGATAATTCTTATTCAACTTACTGCGATTTATGTGGAGGCGAAGGACTTCTATCAATCCAATGCATGTATTATTCAGCGTCTGTGGGATATTATGAGCATTTAAATGATACACAGGGCTACCATGGAGATTTGCAAGTGAGGAATATGATGCCTTTCGATTGTCAAACATAGGAGTTTGAGGAGCCATCACTACCTGAAAGCAAGTCATCTTTGGAGGACATGTTCATGCAATTCATGAAGAGCCAAATGCAATTTAATGAGAACATGCAGAAACGGGTGGAGCAATTGGCTACTGCAATCAAATGTCGGCATCAAGAACCATATTCCCGTCATATTAAAGAAATTTCAGAAGAAGACAAGTTGGAATAGGGCTGCGAAGTCACTCTGATCATTAATGAAGATATATCAATCGATGTGATAGAGCAACCTGTACCTCAATTTATTCTTAAATAATTGGCCAAACCAATGGAAAGCCAGGAAGCAGAAGAGAAAATCGATGAAAAAATAGAGGTTGATATATTGGAGAAAGTTAAAAATGGTCATATCAACATTCCTCTAATTGGTCTTCCTAAAATTTAGGTGCAACACTACTTAAGTGATCAATGCACAGCCTTGGAAAGCAGCATCTTGAAGCCATCATTAATTAAAGACTCTGAAGAACCCTTCTATAGTTTCTATGAAATTCAAGAAAAGAGGCTAACTGATCTATTTGAAGAGGCTAAGAAGAGATCTGAACTTTTAGTACACAATCCGCATGGAAGGAAGTTCAATAGAGCGGGAATTGGCTAGTCAAAATGGGACGTCGGGCTGAAGACAATAAATTTAGCATTGAATGGGAGGCAACCCATTACACTTTTTGATTTTTAATCCAAGAATAAAGTAGTATCTCCTAAGGCAAGGAAGGACAGGATTATCATATGGAATTTCAATCCACTTTCAAGTCGAAAATGATGTAATCAAGGAGTTTCAAGTTTATATTCATCATTCAAGACAAGACAATGTAGTTAGAGTGAGGCCACGACCTCAATTTTTGGCGACCCCACGCTAAGTTTTTGCAGCAAATTGGGATAAGAGAAATGGCGCTTCGGTGCCCTGACGCTATATTTTTCAAGAAAACAACACGTTGCAACTTTTGAGTTAGCAAGTCAGTGCCTGGGCCACAATTTTTGGCACCCCAGCACCATCCCCCCAACTAGCATAAAAAACAGCAAACATGAGTTTTCAGCATGCTAACTTCATTTGGTCATAACTTTTGATCTCGGAAGAGTTACGGGAGCTACCGCATATCAACAGAAAGCATTTTTTGAGCCCGTAGACATGAAGACCATAGTTTGATTATTTGATATCATTTTCAATATCAAAATCCTCCATTTTTTCATACGTTGGGTCCGTTGAAGTTCTAAGCAATTTTTTTACTGCTTTTAGTGAATCACATGTTTTATTACTTCAAATAAAAGGTGTGTGAATGGGTGGCTTGCATCTTTCATATATTTGCAGGCATGTGGATGTGCTACTTGTGGGGAACTTTTTGGCTCAAGCTATTCTATTATTTTTTTGTGGTTAAAATTTTAAAGTAGTGGGGGAGAAGTTTATGAACTGCACTTGTGATATCAATCATATGGCTTGAAACTTGAGTTAAATTGTCTGAAAAGAGCTTTTATGGAATATATTTGGGGTGTAGAGTCCTAGAAATTTGAGCTTGCAATGCACTTTTCAATATTGCACTGATCGATTTCTTCCTTCTTCCTATTTGTGACATCGCACTTAACCATTCCCAACCAATGTGAGGCTGACCAACTTGGAAAATATAATGGCAGTCCAAGTCTAGTTTCTACAGCTGTCTAATCAGGCTATGGAGGCGCACTTTCGAAGAGTCATAGAGGATCGACAAATAGATATGAAGGCTTTATCACCATTCCCATCGACACCTCCCGAGTTCCGAGCCTGTTTTGGTCAATCTTCACATAAGCTTGGTGAAGAAAGTGAGCGCGACAACAACGACGACTCCTGCGCATCAGACACCTAGGGGAGTACCTTTCCTTTCCATTTTATATTCCTTTTGTTTATGATCATGTAGGTTTCATGTAGTTACATGCATTGAGGACAATGCATCCCTCAAGTTTGGGGGAGTGTATAATTCTTTTTGGTATGTTTTGAATCATATCTTATATACATGTGTTAGATTGCATATCATGCCAAAATTTGCCTGTGAAAATTAAAATTTATCTTGTTTCAATCCATCTTGATGAAATATGTGCAAGGTCGAGAAAAACTTTAACTTGAAATTGATTTCATGAAAAATCAGAAATTTAGGCTAAGGACTATGTGTTAAGGAATTTTGCAAGTAACATTTGAATGAATTGGACTAAGTCTCATAGTACATTGTTATAATTCAATTCCATGCTAATCTTTTCAACTGAAATGATAAGAATTGAGTTAAACAAATGTTAACCAAGTGCTTTAAGGGAATTAATGGCTTCAGAAATGGTAATACTTCACAAAATTTTCTTGCATGTTCAATATCCTTACCAAGTTATCGGAACAATAAAAGAGGGTGATTGACCTAAACTGAGTAACCGGGACTTAGCATCAACAAATGTCAAGGTTTGCATTAAAAAAGCAAAGGAATATCACAGTAATAACACTTTAAAAATCAAAACTCTCTCCAGATACCCTGAAATATGGTGAGGGAAGCCATAAAAAATGGATCTCCAAATATCTTGAAATATGGTGAGGAGAGTTTTTCAATAAGTTTGGGGGGGAGAACGTGCAGTTGGGAAAAATTGGATCCAATGAATGATTATCATGTTCTTTGACTAGTTAATTCAACTTAAACCTTGGTTCATCTGTTTGGATTGATTTTATAACCAGTTTCTTTTGATTAAGAAGAAGATTAGCATGTTGAATTATTCCTTTGAACTAGAAATACGATCATCTACATGTAACTTGGTTTGCGAATGATAAATGAAAATGCATGTCCTATTTTGAGAAATGGATGATTTTTCAATTCTAGATTATTCTTGATCATGTTGAATAGAAAGATGGATTGTTGGAAGTATAATGGGAATCAGGTTGAGTTAACTGAGTCCAAATTCATTGATTCATTCATTCATTGTGTTTGCATGTATTGCTTAAAGACTAGCAACATGTAAGTTTAGGGGTGTAATAACTTGTAAAAATACGAGGTATCATGACCTATTTAAGACTATTTTTGTGTGTTAGTCCAAAGATTAGGTTTAGTTTGTAACCATTTAGCTAAATTTTCACTCGCTTTGTATTTTAGGAGCATTATGTAGCTTTTATGCATTTTTAGTTCATTTATTTAGTTTCATTTATTTTTACAGGATGGAGAATTATAGGCATGCAAGTGAGTCGAAGGATGAACACAGCCAAGAGAAGAAGCAGGTAGGCTGGTTCCTAGGTGTCACCCTACATGCCTAGCTAGAAGTTTGAACAACTCACACAACATATTGCATCTAGGGAGTTGGTGCCTAAGCGCCAACTAGGGGCATCTAGGTGCTAAGGCATCAATCTACAGAACATCCAGAATGGTTTCTACTTCACACAGCAAATAGAGAGTTGGAGCCTAGGCGCCACTACGCATCCATACACGTGGATTTCTGTACGTGTGTTGCGCAAATCAATCATTATACATAGAAACCTAGAGTTTCGCAAGTAGTGAGTCCCCAGTGAGGAGAGGCGTAGAGAGAGCCTCTAAAGCAGCCACACAGAGAAGGAAAAGGATTTGTTTTCCATCGCAAACAGAAGAGGAGATCCGATCTCACTGGAGGAAGCTTCCGGGATTTAGTTTTTCTCTTTCTCTTTCTCTTTCCTTTTCTTTATATTCTTAGAGATGATTGTAACTTAATTTTAATGGGAATTGAAGTCATGTTAATGGGCTAAACCTTCCTATGGTGGCAGATATGTAGGATTTGAACTCATGGGTTATGATATTTAGTTTTCTTATGCTTGAATTGATAAAACTATTGTGTTGTGACTTGTGTTACTTGAGATTACCCTTATATATCATGCTTAATGCATTTACAAGCTTTGCAACCTTATGGATTGATCTAATATTCAGATTCATGCTTGGAAAAGTGGGATTTGAATAAGATCCATATATAAGGCACAGGTATTC
>JAXCLR010000050.1:38752310-38769988 GCA_035584095.1 Annona squamosa | reverse complement strand
AGCTAGAATCTAGAAGAGAGCGGAGACTCTAAGTGTATTCACGGAATACATAGTGGAACCCAAGTCACAACGGTGTGAGCTTGGAAGAGTGGAGTAGGGAGAGGTTGCCCGAACCACTATAAATCTTGCCTATTGTCTATTTCATTACTTTCATTATTTATTGCTCTCTATTTATTTCTATCAAGGGGTTTAAGCTTACAAGGGGCTAAGTTTTAATTTACCGAAGAATTTTATAAGAACCCAATTCGCCCCTCCCCTCTTGGGTTTTGCCATTAACTCGGGACCAACACTCAGAACTTGTAGTCTGGAGATAGATCCATGTAGTGAAGAAATTTTATCCTCGGATGGTACTTGTTGTCGTTGGTTAGTTAGTTGTACATCTGTGTGAGTGACAACCCATCTGGAATCCTTTCATTTTCTTCAGGTACCTCCAAAATGTTTGCAATCCAACGAATCGCATTGTTCTTGCATGTAGAATTTCATATTCCCAGATTTATTTCAGTCCCCTTGACATATGTGTTATAATACTCCTGATCCCATAGGTAGTAAAATAGTCTTGTTAGATCAGGGTATATCTGATCATTCGCCATTAACAGGCTAGTCCATCCTTGAAAATCTAGCAATTCTTCAATCTCAAACTCATAATCATTGGGAAACTTAAAATCTATAATTTTGGAAATTAAAATCTTACGCTCATAAAAATGATGATAGAACTGATTGTGTTGCTGTCAGTTCTAAAGTAGGTAGTGGGTATTTTTAGAACTTACCCCTTCTGCGTTGGCGTCCCTTGCCTGTTTCTAGCTGATTCTATGCTACTACTCAAATTTGAAGAGGAATCCTCATGTCTGGGAACAGATGTAGAAGGATTTTGCTCTCAGAACTGTACTCGACGTCCCGCGGATGCAGTGGCTTCTTCCTGAACCCTTTTAGATGGAGTTCGTTGCTGTCGGGGCACCCCCTTGCCAATGTTGGACTAGGACGGCCTCAAAATTGGAAGTTTACCAAGTTTTGATATGGCTTTGGGTGCCATTGATATGGGTGGTAGCAATGGATTTTGGGGGATTTGAAGGAGACTATGAGAGAGAATGAGGGAGAGAGGAAGAAAGTGAAACAGGGAGAGAGAGAGACAACCAGAGAAAGAAGAGGAAATGAGTAATGGTGAAAGCGAGAGAGAGGTAGGGAGAGAATGAGATCGAGACAGGGAGAGAGCAAGAGCGAAATAGAGAGAGTGAGAGCAAGCGATAGAGACTGTGGAAATGGGAGAAAAGAGAGAGAGAAACAGGGAGTGAGCTCAGAAATGGTGAGAGCGAGAGGATAAGGAGAATTGGCGCAAAAGGAGAAATAAGGAATAAGGAAGAAGAGAAAGGGAGAAGAAGAAGAAGAGAAAGAGAATTGGCACATGTAAAAGTGAAGCGTTGCGCGCTGGAGTCAACTTGCCTAATCGAAGTCGACTTGGCCTCTGTGTAGTCGACTTCAGTGAAGTCGACTTGGGCGGATTGGAGTCGACTTGGTTCCATCAACTTGGTTTCTGTGTTTTTTCTACTTTGCTCCCCCTATCATATTGTATTCCTAATTAAACTCAATCATATCCATATCATTTCTAATCTTGTAAAATGGCTCATTTGCTAACGATTTGGTGAAAATGCCAGTAATTTAGTCCTCAGTTTTAACATATTCTAGACAAATATCATGATTTTCAACATGTTCACGAATGAAATGATGTCTTACATCTATATGCTTTGTTTTAGAATGCAACACAGGATTTTTGGTCAAACAGATAAAACTTGTATTATCACATATAATTAGAATGTCATGATAATCAATATCATAATCTTTAAGTTATTGTTTTATTCAAAGTAGTTGGGCACAACAACTTCCGGCGGCTACATATTTGGCTTCTACAGTAGATGAGCAACACTAATCTATTTTCTTAAAAACCATAAAATCAACATGTTTCTAAGTAACTGACATATTCTACTAGTGCTTTTTTTATCTACTTTGTAACCGGCAAAACCGCATCCGAGTAGCCGATTAGATGAAATGTTGACCCCTTTGGATACCATAATCCTAGATTAGTGTTTTTGATCAAATATTTAAAAAATTCTTTTTACAGCTATTATATGTAATTCTTTTGGACATGATTGGAATCTTAAACACATGCGAACACTAAACAAGATATCTGGTCTAGAAGTACAATAAAGAACCTATCATGCTTCTATATAGTTTTTGTTCAATAGATTTACCTTTTTGATCCTTGTCAATCTTGATAGTTGAACTCATTGGCGTGTTTGCACCTTTGCTGTTTTGCATTCCAAATTTCTTCAATATTTTCTTGACATATTTGGACTGGTTTGTAAAGATCTCTTCCACTAGTTGCTTAATTTGCAGTCCAAGGAAGAAGTTCAATTCTCCCATCATGCTTATTTCAAATTCACTCTGCATAATCTCAGAAAATTCTTGGCACAAATTTTCATTAGTAGCACTAAATATTATATCATCAATATAAATTTGAATAACGAAAATATTTTTGCCCTTATACTTAATAAATAATGTTGTATCAACTTTTCCTTTTTGAAAGTCATGATCAATAAAAAACTTACTTAACCTTTCATACTAAGCTCGCGGAGCTTGTTTGAGTTCACATAAAACTTAGTTAGTTTGAAAACGTATTTTGATTGATTCTTTTTTTCAAATCTAGGAGGTTGTTTAATTTATACTTCTCCATTCAAGTATCCATTCAAAAATGCACTTTTCATATCCATTTGAAATAATTTAAAATTCATGTGAGAAGCAAAAGCTAGTAGGATACATATAACTTCTAATCTAGCTATAGGAGCATAAGATTCTTTAAAATCAATTTCCTCTTCTTAGGAATATCCTTTGGCTACCAATCTAACCTTATTTCTAACCACAAGTCCACTTTTATCTAATTTGTTCCTAAAAATTCATTTGGTATCAATAATTGTGCAATCCTTGAGTTTAGGAACTAGGTGTTATACATTATTTCTTTTAGATTGATTTAGCTCTTCTTGCATTGCAATAATCTTGTTTTCATCACTAAGAGCTTAATCACTAGAAGTTCGTTCAATTTTTGACACAAAAGTAAATTCTCCATCAAGTTTATCAAGACAAACCAAATATACATTTTCATGTCTTTTGCCACTAAAGACTATATGATAATCATCAAATACATTGCGTATAAAAGATTCAAATACAACTTTGTAACCTTTATTACACAATTGGCTAATACTTATTAAATTGTGTTTAAGCCTTTAACAAATAGTACATCCTCAATATATGCATTTGAATTTCTATAAACATTTCCTTTACCTTTGATAATACCTTTTTTGTTGTTCCCAAATGCAACCGTTCCTTCACTACACCGTTTAATCTTGTAGAACAATCCTCTTTCTTCCGTCATATATCTTGAGCAGCTACTATCCATAAACCACATGTTGTTGGCCTTTGCTTTAAGACATACCACTTCACTGCTTGTGCAGTTTGTTGAGGTGGTTTGTTCCTCCAAAATTTTTGTCATAGCGAGACAAAGGTTTGTATCTTCCTCCATTGTAGCTATGCAGCATATTCTTGCATAATTTGCAGCCTCATTATCCTCATTTGATGAGCTGCAAGTTATGGATGTCTCATCATTGATGTACATCCCTCTTCCTTTAGCTTTTTAGAATTTTTTATTTTTGTCTTGGTCCTTCTTTTCTTGTCATTCCCTTGTCTTGTTCTCCTCGGGTGTGGGACATTGGGCATGCATATGCCCCATTCCTCCATACCAGTAACACTTTGTTGCTTCCTTCTTTTTCTCCTTCAAATTCCTTTCATTGAAACTCTTGAAATTTTTTCCTTTTCTCACGAACTTTCTGAATCTTCTTCTGAGTAGAGCAATCTTCTCATCATCATCGTTTTGAGAAGATGAGGTGGACTCATCTAAAATTTATGCGACTTTCAAGGCGATTGCTCTTTTGCCTTTATTTTCCTCCTCATTCCTCCTCTTTATCAATTCATGTGACATGAGTAAACTGATAAGATCTTTAAGCCTTAGTGTGTTTAGGTTCTTTGCTTCCTCATGACCGTGATCTTGGGAGTCTACGATTCGAGTAGCACCCTTAAAATCTTCATTACCTGCTCAAATTCAGAAATAGCTTTCCCCAGACCTTTTAAAGTATTAGTAATTTTTTAGAATGTAGTAAACATTTCAAAAATATTTTCGGTCTTAACCATTTTAAAGCTTTCTAGCTCTCCAATCAGAATATTTCTTCTCGTCACTTGGACTTGAGAAGTTCCCTTATAAATAGATGTTAGTGTATCCCATATTTCTTTGACAATTTAGCAAAAGGATACCCTATCATATTCAAATGTTATTAAAGCACAAAACAGGAAATTCGTGGCTTTGGCGTTGCTTTTTATGGTCCTAACCTCCTTCTTAGACCATGTGGATGCTCTTTCATCAATGGGTAGTACAACACCATCTTAGATAATAATCTAAGAATCTATATCTGTAACCATGATAAGTTATTTCATTCTTAACTTTCAATAACCAAAGTTACTCCCATAAAAAGAGGTGCCCTTGTAAATGATTGGCCTTCGGCGAATGCAGGGGTGGAAGTTTATTGGTATGTCATATGTAAGATCTCTTTGGTTCAAACTCAAAGACCTGCTTTGATACCAATTGTTGGTCCCAAGTTTATGACAACAACTCAAGAGGGGAGGGGTGAATTGGGTATTTTAAAATTCTTTGCTTAAACAGAAACTTTCTCCTTTTTTAATTTAATCTCTTTAATGAAACTAGCAGAGAATATGGAGAAATAAAGCAGTAAAAAACAGATAAGCAAGACACAGCAATAGATATAGTTTTCTAGTAGTTCAAGCAACCTTCTTTACTCTACTATTCCAAGCTCACACTTATTGTGACTTGGGTTCCACTATTAGATATCAAATACAATTAGAGCAGCAACTCTCTTCTAGATTCTAGCTTTAGGGGGCTTGCACAAATACAGCACAAGTAGGTGATAAGTCACACTCCAATTGCAAACTACTTTCCCTTCACTTCATTTCGATTTCCAATATCAAACCAAGTGGTAAACACAAATAATAAATGAACAGAAATAACTACACTTTACGAATTTGTGTAGGCAGTTTGTAGCAGTGGAAGAACTTGTTGAGAGAGTAAAATGATCAGCAATGGAGCTTTATGAGTTGGTGTAGGTCACTTTAATGCTAGAGAGAGTGGAAGGTAAGCTTATTGAATTAAAATGATTTGCCTTCTTGAATTTAATGTCCAAATCTTTAGTATATAATTTTTCGCTTAATACTACTTCAACTTTAAAGGATTCTTTCGTGATCATTTGCTTGTTTGGGCTATCTTGATCTTCAGCTTTAGCTTCACTTAAGTCACATGCTTGGGTTGACTTGAGGTTCAACTTCACTCAAGTCGCATCGCGAAGTCGACTTGGAAATGCGACTTGGCTTTGAGAATTCGAAATCTTCTGCATGTTGTACTTAAGTCGCATCTGGAGTCGACTCGGGTCTGCGACTTCACCTAAATCGCAAGTGGAGTCGACTTCGACTATGACTTCACCTGTCTCTGTGCCCAATTTCAATGCTAGAACTTTTAATGCATCTGAAGTCAATTGTGGGGTCGACTTGGTCCGCTATATTTTGAAACTTGAGTTTTTATCCTTTAACAAAGCTTAGCAAACCAAATTAGTACCCAATTGATTCTTAAATTGAGTTGTTAATTATCAAAACATGGATTGTGCTTAATTTGCCTTGAATTCCAATAGTAAATGCATGCCAATGTTTATGGCGATGGAATTTTGAGCCAAAATTTTGTAGAGATAGTACATAAAGTTAGGAATTTGACACAAAAAAATCATTCAAATTGGAGTTGTGTAGAAAAAGTCATGAGAAAAGCGCAGAAAGTAGCTAAAATCAGGTAGTTAGGGGTCCATACAGGCCAAATCATGTAATTTCCAGAATCACACGGGCCAAACCATGCGATTTTCAAAATTGATGGATCAAACTATGTGGGAAGCTATTTAAAGTGGAGAGGGTCTAAACTCACCCAATTTTCATGCCATTTGCTTTCCTTCTTCCTCCCCAAGACTGTAGCTCTCCAACATCTTGAAAAAATACTCAAAATGCTTGATTTTATGTGATTTTCCTTCAAGGAAGCTTCTTGGATAAAGGGGAAAGCTTGTAGCTTAGGAGATCTTAGAGATTTTGAGTAAAAATGGATTTGAGGTGAGTAAATTAATTTCTTTTGAATTAGAGCATGGATTTGGATTAAAATCATAACGTTTTTATGATTGTTTGTGGGCACCATGTTTGTTTTTGTGATTTGGATGAATTATTGGGATGTGAGGGTTGTGTAGAGAATTTAGAGAGATTAGAAATTGAGGGTTTTGATGGAAATGCATGTAAATGATGAAATGAATGTATTTAAAAATGATTTTGTATGATATTGTTATGTGTTAGGTGATATCGTGAGATATCCTGAATTTTCAATGAGTTCAGTTTGGTTTTCCTATGTTGTCTATAAGTTGTTTGATGAAATGCCTAAACGAGGCTTAATACCTAGAGGTTGGTGCATATGTGATTTTGAATTATTTGAAATAAAACTTATAACAGGTTTGATAAATATAGGTTATATGAATTAAAATAAGTTTTGAACTTTGTACTTGGTAATATGGTTGGATATATGTTAGAATTTATGATGAATTGAAATGGGTTGTGTATTTTGATGGATTCCGAGATGGTTTAGTGTGAGCTTTTTTGCATGCCACACGTTGATTTGATCAATTAGCATTAGGACCTTTGAAAACAATTTGGTATTATTGTCTATGTGGTTGTGCCTGGTTTTGATAAACCAATCGTGCATGGATTGAAATGAGCATGAGGCATGATTTCTAGCATAAGCATAATACATATGGCATGAATGATGCATATACATGTTTGCATAGGATTGTTTATGACCATTTATTGACATAAGGATAAGGTCATTCATGACCTTTCATAGACATGAGGTTGATTTAGTTTTATGTGTGTGTTTGTGGCATGACATGATTGTGTGAGCTAGTAAGAGCTTGATGTTTACATTGCACATGATGCCTTGGTATGTGATGGCATGGCGTATGATGAATTCAACATGGATTTGCCGTTGTTTTTATTGATCGCACCTACTTACTAAGTTTGCCCAACTCACATGTTTATTTTTAACATTTTTATCAGAATCAATGATACAAGAACCTAGCTATAAACTTCGTTATGTTTGATCTCAGCCTGGTGTGGAATGCTCTAGGTATAAGTTATGTTAGCTTTAGGTTATAGTTATTTAAGGCTAATGTATATGTAAGATGTGACATACTTTAGCTTTAATGCCCTACTGGCCATCGCTCTGGCGGTCACTGTGGTAGAGATCCAATAATATCTCCATAGGATCTACCATAATTCTGAAAATAAATGACCAAATGTATATAAAAGTCTACCTATGATAACTATAAATATCCACAACTAATTCATCACATGATAGTAAAAACCAATTAAACTATAATTATTTTCATCATTTACATCTCACCGGAAGTAAAATATACATTCACAATTCTCAAACACATTAATAAGGCGTCAACAGGCACTGCATCCATGATTCATATCTCAATATACAAATACATCTCATAATTAATCATATAGTATATATGTCATCTCACATATACATTGGTCTCAAATAACTATAACCCGAAGCTAACATCACTTATACCTAGAGCATTCCACATTAGATTGAGGTCCAACATAGCATAACTTATAGCTAGGTGTCTGTAATATTAATCTTGTTAAAAATATTTAAAACAAACACATGATTTGGGTAAACTCAACAAGTGGGTGCAATCGTTAAAAAAAATAATGGAAAATTCATGTCAAATTAATCATATGTCATGCCTCCACATGCAATGCCATCACAGATATATATATATATATATATGAAAATCCACTCGTGGCGATCTTGCATATGCACAACTAAGGCAAAATTTAACTTACTAAGAAAAAACAACTCAAATCTCTTCATTTCAATCATTTATAAGTCAATCATCCTTATTGTCATCTGCATACGAGAGCAAGGCTACCACCTATGGCAGGAGTAAAATACAAATTTACATGCCCCTAATATAAATAATAAAGCCTTTTTTAACCTATACTGTCTTAATCATAATCTAAAATATTATATATATATCATTATATTATTATAAAATACATACATATGTATATCTCTTAGATATTCATTAACCTTAAATGAACACAATCCAAAACTACACAGCTTACACTTGCTACAAACTACGTCAACTTCAGATCGAACTTGATTTAGGTCATAGCTAGGTTCCTGCAATACTAATCCTAAAAATGTCAAAAAATAAAATGTGAGTTGGGAAAACTTAGTAAGCAGTCATGATTAGTAACAACAAATGAAAAACTCATGTCAAAACCATCATATATTATACACCACATACAATGCATACACTATGCTCTAGCTAGTGTTGCACAGTTAGTCATGCTTTACACATATGCTTCACAAACACATGAAACCTAACCAACCTCATGTTCATTAAGTGCTATGAACAACCATTTCCTCATATCAATAAAGGGCCATAAACAACCCTACACAACCCGTGCACATGCATTACTCATGTCATATGCATCATACTCATGCCAAAACCGTGCATCATAGGTTTTATAAAACCATGCCCATACTCATTTCATAAAATATCCACTAGGTGATTTCACAAAACCATCCCAAAACAAATAATCAAACCATTGTCGAAGGGCCTAGCCTCAAATCAAATCAAATTTAATACTTGACATGCAAAATCCAACATCATGTCATCTCATAATCTATCCAAACATGTAAACCTAGCCAATGGATCACTCATCCATTATCCTCCCATTCATTCATACATGGGAATTACAAATTTCAAACATCCATCCAACTATATCCTCGAACATTCATCATTTACATCACGTACAATCAAAATCAACTCAAATCATGAAAGCAAATATGGCACCGCAAACAATTTTGACAAAACACATGATTTGCAACTCAAATTCGTCATTTCTTTCAAAAGAAATTAACTTACTTGAAATTTGATTTTCTTCGAGAATCTTCAAGATGTCCCAAGCTTCATCTCTTCTTCTTGCTCCACAAGCTCCCTTGATGCAAAATCATGTGAAGTCAAGCACTTTTAAGTGAGTTTTCATGGGGGTAGTAACCTAGTATCATTTAGAAGAAAAAAAAGAAAATTGCATGAAAATGGATTGGGTTCTCACTTAAAATAGTCTTCCACACGTTTGGCCTGTGTGATTCTAGAAATCACATAGTTTGGCCCGTGCAGGCCTGTAAATGGCCCGATTTCAGCTATCCTATGTCATTTTTTTCATAAATTTCTCTATATAAATCTGATTGAGATTATTTTTTGCATTAAACATTTAATTTTAAGTACTATCTCTTCACAAAATTTCAGCTCAAATTCCATCACCAAAGTTTCAATCATTCATGCACATATAGTCATCTTATACAAAAATATTTTCAAATGCCAAATCAATCATTTGTACAAATTTTTTATCATCATAATATCATATTTATATTATTATTTGATTAAAACAAGTTTCACATAAAATTTGACCCATCAACTCATTTCTTTTGTTGCTTTGCTTCTATGGTAGTCTTATTAGACCAAATCACTTATTTCACCTCCATTGCCTCCAAAATCATTTCTCAAACATCACATATGCATCTAACATATCATCCATGCTATAAACTATCATGTTTCACATCATTTCTAAAATTTCACCCCCATTATGTTCATTTCTTACTGAATTCTCACTATTAGCCACCAAATAGTTTGAATTTCAAATTTAATTTCATTAATAAACATTATGAACATAATTTAATCATATTTAAATGATTCTTGATCACTTTTATTATCTCAGTTCTGTTGGGATTAACTACACAAATAGGCTCAATTCTATCATTTTATCAAATCTCTCATTCAAATCTCACTCATAACCATACATATCCATTACAAACACACTAAGCATCTCACTCATGCCTAGAAATTGAGATATGATTGAAATGTGTTCATGATGCAATAATAAAATTGAGATGATGGTATTCAGAATTGAGTCATTTAAAACTAATGAAGAAAATTCAGTAAGAAATGAATTCGATGGGCTAAATTTTAGAAATGACATAAAACATGATAGTTTCTAGCATGGATAAGATGCTAGATGTATGTTTGATATATTAGAACTAATTTTGAAGGCATTAGAGGTGATATATGTGATTTGGTCCAATGAGACCCATTGTAGAGGCAAAACGACTAAAGAGATGAATTAAATGGTCAAACTTTGTTTTAGACAAGTCTTGAGAAAACAAATAACAAAAATATAATATTGTGATGATAAGAGATGTGTGTGAATGATTGGCTTGATATTGAGAATATTTTGATGAGTTATGACTACTTATATTCTGAATGGGTGACAATTATTGAAAAACTTGTGTAATAAAATGCATATCAAAGTTTATGGTGATGAAATTTTGAGCTTAAATTTTCTAGAGAAGTACCATATAAAGTTAGGAATCTAACACAAAAAGAATTATCTTAATCAGAGTTTTCTAGATAAAGTTATGGGTTGAATAATGTAACAGAGCTAAAATGGAGTAATTTATAGGCCAACATGGGCCAAACTTTGTTATTTTCAAAAAACATGACCTAAGATGTGTTAATGGTTGTCTTAAATATGCGAGAGGTCCAAACCTTACCCATTTAGTGTCATTTATTTCCCGTCTTCCTCCCCATGCTCCTAGCTCTCTACCCCCACAAAAAATTACTCAAAAGTGCTTGGATTTACAACATTTTTACACCAAGGAAGGTTTTGGGATCAAGGAGAAAATGTGGAGCTTTGAAGATCTTGGAGATTTTTGGGTAAAATTGAATTTGAGGTAAGTAAATTATTTTTTTGAACCAAAGCATGGATTTGGGTTAGAATCATGATGTTATTGTGATTTGTTTGTGGGCATTGTGTTTGTTTTTATGATTTGGATGAATTTTTGAGGCATGAGGCTTGTATCGAGATTGTATGGAGGTTAGAAATTCAAAGTTTTGACAGAAATACATGTAAAGAATGAAATAAAAGTTTTTAGAAGTGATTTTGTATGATGTTATGATGTGTTGGATGGAATCTCGTAGATTTCGAGTAAGTTGGGCTTGATTTTCAAATAACGCCTATGATGTGTGTAATGAAATGCCTAAGTGAGGATGAAGGTGAGAAAATGATGTATAAATGGGCATATCACACCTAAATGATGTGAATAATGTGTTGCAAATGCTTAGGGGCATAAGTGGTGTTAAATTATTTGGAATGTAACTTGTAATGGACATGATAAATAAGGGCTGTAGGAAATGAAATAAGGCTTATTTGATGATATGGTTGGATGAATATTAGAGTTTGTGGCTAACTGACATGGGTTGTGTTTTTGGATGGATTTTAGGATGGTTTAATGTAAGCTTTTGTATGTCACATGTCGATTTGATGATCGAGGCTAGGCCCTTTGAAAATATTTTGGTATGGTTGGCTATGTGTTTGTGCATGGTTTGAAATGAGCATGAGCATGATGCATAAGCATGCGTGATACATATGCATAGTTTGGGATTTAGTTCTTGATGTTGGTTTTGGGTTATGATTGGGAACCCATCCACACATAATCATATCAAGGCATAAGCCCATCCTTGGTCTCCTCAACTCTAGCCTCAAGCGAAGTTAAACTAGATGCAATCAGTCTTCCCTCAATGCGAGGGTTATACAAATCAACATAAATCATCTATAAGCTCAACAAAAAAATTGAAATCTTCATTCCAAATATATAATTCATGCACATCAAGCCCATCATGACTTCTAGTTCAAAGAATTCACTATCCCATATCCTAAATATGCTCAATACATCCTTTACAATCACAATGTTATACACGCCCATTTGTATGTCATTCCTACACATTTAGCCTCTCTTAGGCTTTTGATCAAACACAGCATGGGCGTTGTATGGAATCATGCCCAACTCACTCAAAATCAACGAAAATCCACATAACACATCATACTATTATAAAAATCACTTTTAAAAACTTTCATTTCATCATTTACATGCCTTTTAGCCAAAACTTCTAATTTCTGACAATCATACAACTTCTAAACAAGCCCCAAATCGTGAAAATCTGTCCAAATTGTTAAACAAAAGTCCATGCCCAAAATAAACATCAAAACATGTCATTTGCAACTAAAATTTATCATTCATTTCAAAACTAAACAACCTACTTACCTCAAATTTGATTTTCTTGATGAATCTCCAAGATCTCCTAAGCTTCAAGCTTTCTTCTTTACCCATTAAGCTCCCTTGATGCAAAATCAAGTGAAATCAATCACTTTTGAGTGGTTTTTCATTGGGGTAGAGAGCTAGGGTCGTGGGGAGAAAAAAGGAAAGAAAATGGCATAAAAATGGGGTGGGTTCAAATCCTCCCCACTTAAAATAACCTCCCACATGGTTTGGCTTGTGTAATACTAGAAATCACATGGTTTGGCCTATGTGGGGCCCATAAATGAAAAGATTTCAGCTACTTTGTGTCATTTTTCTCATAACCTTTTCTATACAACTTTGATTGAGACAATTCCTTTTGTGTTGGATTCTTAACGTCATAATAAGGAAGTTTATTGGTGTGGATATGGAATGATAAGTGGGTCCAGTTTATTTGGTTTATTAGAACATGTTTTGTCCATGTACTTAAGATTTTGAAAACCCTTGTTTTACTAAATTTTATTTCATGAGTTGTGGTAACTCTTGGTGTTGATTCAGTATCAAGATTTGGATTTTGTAGCTGTGGGATTCGATTCTCAATGTTGACTTTGGGATATGGTTGAGATAAGGAAGTTAATTCCTAGTATTAGCTTTGGATATTATTCAATAGGGGAGGTTAAGCTATGAGATTACTTTGGATGTGATTCAAATGGGAATGTTGATCCGTGTAATTGATAAAGAGAGAGAGCATTTGAAGTTTGTAATCCAATGCAAAAAAATGTTTCAATCGGAGTTTTCTATAGAAAATTATGAGTAAAATGATATAATGTAGCTAAAATTAAGTCATTCATAAGCCAACACTAGCCAAACCATGTTGTTTTCAAAATAACATAACCTAGGCCATGTTGCTTGCTATCTTTACCCTGTGAAAAACCACTCAATAGTACTTGAATGTACATCCTTTTTACATTAAGGAAGCTTCTTGGATCAAAGTGAAAGCTTGGAGCTTTGAAGACCTTGGAGATTTTTTGATAAAACTGACTTTGAGATAAGTCAATTGTTTTCTTTGGAGTCAAAGCATTGATTTGGGTTTGAACCATGATGTTTTTATGATTGTTTATAGTCACTGTGTTTTTTTGTGATTTGGATGAATTTTTGAGACATGGGACTTATGTAGAGATTTTAGGGTGATTAGAAATTGAGGATTTTGATGGAACTGCATGTAAAGAACGAAATGAAAATATCTAGAAGTGATTTTTTATGATATTATTATATGTTGGACGGATTCTTATGGATTTTGTGTGAGTTGGGCTTGATTGTCATGTAACGCCTATGAAAAGTTCAGTAAAATGCCTAAGTGAGGCTAAAGGTGAGAAAACGATGTATAAAGGGGTGTGTAGAACCTTAATGATATGAATAATGTGTTGCAAATGCTTAAGGGCATATGTGATGTTGAATTATTTAGAATAGAACTTGTGACAGACTTAATAAATATGAGTTGTAGGATTTGAAATAAGGCTTGAACTTTGTGCTTAAGGATGTGGTTAGATGTATATTGGAGTTTGTAATGAATTGACATGGGTTGTGTATTTGGAAGGACTCCTTGATGTTTTAGTGTGAGCATTTGTGTGTCACATGTTGATTTAATAAATTGAGGCTAGGCCATTTGAAAATATCTTGGTATGGTTAGCTATGTGTTTGCGCATGGTTTGAAATGAGCATGAGTGATGCATATGCATAGTTTGGGATTCAATTTCCAATGCTGGTTTTGGATTATGATTGGGAACCCATCCAGACACAATCATATCATGACATAAGCCCATTCATGGTCTCCTCAACTCTAACCTCAAGGTTGGATAAACTACATGAAATCATTCTCCTGTCAACACGAGAGTTATACAAATCAACATAAATCATATACAAGCTCAAACAAACAAGTTCAAAACTCCATTCCAAAATATATGATTCATGTACATCAAGCCCATCATGAGTTCCATTTTGAATAATTCACTATCCCACATGTCCCAAATATTCTCAATACATCATTTGCTTTCACAATGTTCTACAAGCCCATTTATATGTCATTCCCACACATTTAGCCTCCTTTAGGCATTTCATTGAACACATCATAGGCGTTATATGGAAATCATGCCTAACTCACTCAAAATCTATGGGATTTCACACAACACATCATAATATCATATAAAGTCAGTTATAAACACTTTCATTTCATCATTTATGCACATTTCCACCAAAACTTTCAATTTCCAACACCCACATAGCATCTAAACAACCCCAAAATTGTTAAACAAAAGTCAATGCCCATAAAAAATCAAAACACATCATTTGTAACTCAAATCTATCATTTATTTGAAAAAAACAACCCACTTCAAATTTGACTTTTTCATGAATTTCCAAGATCTCCTAAGATCTAAGTTTTCTTCCTTATCCATGAAGCTTCTTTGATGGAAAATCTTGTGAAATCATTCATTTTTGGGTAGTTTTTTTGTGGAGGGGTGGAGAGCTAGGGGTCATGGGGTGAAAGAAGGAAAGAGAATAACATAAACATTGGGTAGGTTAAGACCCTCCCAGCTTAAAATAGTCTCCCACATGGTTTGGCCAGTGTGATTTCGGAAATCACATGATTTGCCCCATATGAGCCCATAAACGACAAGATTTCAGCTACTTCGTGCCATTTTTCTTATAACCTTTTTCTATACTACTCTTATTGAGATGATTCCTTTTGTGTTTGATTTCTAACTACATGATATGGAAGGTTATTATTGGTGTGGATGTGGAATGATAAGTGGATTTAGTTTATTTGGTTTATTAGAACATGCTTTGTCCATGTATTTTGGATTTTGAAATCTGTGTTTTATTGAATTTTGTTTCAAGAGTTGTGGTAACTCTCTATGCCAATTCAATATCGAGATTTGGATTTTGTAGTGCTGAGATTTGGATCTCGATGTTGGTTTTAGGATACGATTGAGATGGGGAAGTTGATCCCCTAGTATTAACTTGGGATATTATTCAATTAGGAAGGTCAATCTCTGGGATTGCTTTGGATGTGATTCAAATGGAAAAGTTGATCCTGGTATTGATAGAGAGATGGCATTTGAAGTTAGAATCCAATGGAAAAAGAATCACCTCAATTAAATTTTCTAAAGAAAATTATAGATAAAATGATGCAATATAGCTGAAATCAAACCATTTATGGGCCAACATGGGCCAACCCGTGTTATTTTCAAAGCAGCATTGCCCAGGCTATGTTGGTGGTTTTCTTAAACATGGGAGGGGATCCAAACCCTACCCATTTCATTTTGTTTCTTTCTCCTCTTCCTCCCCATGCTCCAAGCTTTCTACCCCTATGAAAAACCACTTAAAAGTTCTCATATTTATATCGTTTTTACGTCAAGGAAGCTTCTTGGATGAAGGAAAAATCTTAGAGCTTTGAAGATCTTGGAGATTTTAGGTAAAATTGAATTTGAGTAAGTAAATTGTATTCTTTTGAATTAAAGAATGGATTTGGGTTAGAATCATGATGTTTTTGCGATTGTTTGTGGTCACTAAGTTTATTTTTGTGATTTGGATAAATTTTTGAGACATGAGGCTTTTGTAGAGATTGTAAGGAGGTTAGAAATTGATTTGATGAAAATGCATGTGAATAATGAAAATGGAAGTGTTTTGAAGTAATTTGTTATGATATTATGATGTGTTGTATGAAATCCAATGGATTTTGAGTGAGTTGAGCTTGATTTTCATATAATGAGTATGATGTGTTCAATGAAATGCTTAAGTGAGGGTAAATGTGAGAAAATTATATATAAATAAGTGTGTAAAACCTTAATATGAGAATTTCAAACTCTTGGAGGCATATGTGATTTTGAATTATTTGAAATGGAACTTGTGATGAGCTTGATAAATATGGATTATAGGAATTCAAATAGGCCTTGAACTTTGTGCTTGAGGATATGGTTGGATGTATTTTAGAGTTTGTGATGAATTAACATGGTTGGTGTATTTCAATGGATTCTAGGATAGTTTAGTGTGAGCTTTCACATGCTACATGTGGATTTGAAAATTAGGGCTATGCCCTTTGAAAATAGTTTGGTATGGTTGGCTATGTGTTTGTGTATAGTTTCAATAAATTGATGGTTCATGTTTTAAAATGAGCATGGGACATGATTTTAGCATGAGAACGATGCATATGCATAGTTCGCAAAGGGTTGTTCATGGCTTTTTATTGACATGAGGATAGAGTTATTCATAGTCCTTGATGGACATGAGATTAGTTTAATTTCATATGTGTGTTTGTGGCGTAGCATGATTGTGTGAGGAAAACGAGAGCCTAATGTCTGCATCGCATATGGCGGCATGACATGTGATGAATTTAACATAAATTTGTCAGTATTTTTTAACAATTACACCTACTTACTGAGTTTTCTCAACTCACGTGTTTGTTTTTAACATTTTTAGTTGGACTAATGCTATAGGCATCTAGCTATAAGCTATGTTATACTTGAGTTTAGCCTGGCGTGGAATGCTTTAGGTATAAGTCATGTTAGTTTTAGATTATCGTTATTTGAGGCTGATGTGTATGTGAAATGCGATATATACTATATAATTAATTATGAGATATATTTGTATACTATAATCATGAGTCATGGATGCAGGGCCTATTGATGCCTTATTAATGTGCATAGGAATTGTAAATGTGTATTTTACTTCCACTGAAAAGCAAATGATGGAAATAACTGTAATTTAATTTGTTTTTGTTGTTATATGTCTAATTGATGAATTAGTTGCTAATATATAGGATTTCCATAGGTGAATTTTCATATACTTGTGGTCCTTTGTTTTAGAAATTGTGATAGATCCTAGGGAGTTGCTGCTAGATCTTGATCATAATGATTGTCAGTCCTGGGCATTAGTTGGCAGGGCGCTACAACTTCCCTCCCTACCTCTCTTACCAAAGGGTGTCTATATTAGCATTGAATAAAATTTTAAAATTAAGAAATAGTAATGAAAAAGATGGATTTTGATAAAACTATTACAATTTTATATATACGTATATATATATATATATATTAAGTGGGGCTGAGTATTTATGAAAATATATTATATCGAAAATTATTAGTCTTTCCTCAAACCTACATTTTCATAAATCAAAAATGGGTAATCAAGCAAGAAGTTTACATGCCTACTCTTAATTTTTAAATCTAAACCATTTACCATGCTTAACACATTTTGTTTGATCACGTTGCAAAAAGTAAATATATAATCACTAAAAATTTCAAAAATATATAACATAATTATAATATATATAAAACTT
>JAXCLR010000050.1:38733180-38752210 GCA_035584095.1 Annona squamosa | reverse complement strand
ACTTTAAAACACATATATAATATGTGTTTTAAATATATTTTGTTTGATCACGTTGCAAAAAAGTAAATATATAATCATTAAAAATTTCAAAAATATATAACATAATTATAATATATATAAAACTTTAAAACACATATATAATATGTGTTTTAAATATATTTTGTTTGATCACGTTGCAAAAAAGTAAATATATAATCACTAAAAATTTCAAAAATATATAACATAATTATAATCTATATAAAACTTTAAAACACATATAGTTTTCAGAATTATGAATAAAATACACATGGATAAACATGTTAAATGTTTCAAAAAAATTTTAAAAATATGCTAGACTTTAAAAAATAAAGGCTAATCATTCACCAAGTCTCACTTCTTGAAACTCCTTTTCTATGTAACTTCTTTCATTTTTAAAATTTTAATGGTTAATGAAAAATCCACTCTATCAATTGTATTTAGCAATATTTATAGTATTTTGAAAACCTTTTTATTTTTTTAATTTCACTGTATATGAGTTTCATTTATAAATGTATAAAATCAATGTAATAAAATGGTTCATTGTTAAATTGTCAATTTTAAAGTAATTTTTTCAACATTTCAATTATATAAAATATTATTATATTCTACTACATGTGTGAATAAATCTATAAAATATTATTATATTCTAATACATGTGTGTATAAATCTAAGTATGTTTTATAATTTACATATGAATATATATATTATTCAACAAATGTAGCCGATGCAAATACTTAATTTCGATTAAACTTGATCTACTAAATAAACAAGTGATGTAATCTATGTAACCTAAAGCCCTTAGACGACATCGATACAAATTTTGAAATAACTATATGAATTAATTATTTTTATTGTATCGATTTTATGTTTTATCACTTCTATCAAATGGGGTCCATATAAATACTTGATGTGGGTATGAACCAGGCTTAGCCTTGTGGTTTTACATAGGATGCTTGAGTGATAGGTCTAGGATTCGAAGTCCAATGGGAACATTGTCTCCTTGTAGTGGTGCAAGGTTTACATTATAATAAAATTTTTTATTGTAGATGCGGATGAAACTTCGCTGTATTAAGTAAATAGATGATTTAAACTATTAGATTTTATTCACGCGTCACAATAGAAAAACTTCCAATGCCTAAGAGTTTCTTATAAATGTATTAATTTTGCTTCTCAAATATTTCTTGACCATATGACATATATAACAACCTAAAATTATACTTTTTCTCTTATGCATTTTTATGAATTATAGTTGTATTTTGCAAAGTCAGATTTATCATGTCGTGCATAGGGAATTTAAATAGATTTCCATCGTCAATTTATTTTCTCTGATGTATTTTATCATAGATCCATTGGCAATAATAGCAGATTATTTGTATTTTGTCTTTCGACTATGCATATTTGCTTTTTAATCCATGGATTTTGTGTATGTGCTTTTTAAACCCTGTAAATTTACCTTCTTTGCATTTTCAACCCTGTCGTTAACATAAGTTACCAAACAGATGAAAAACTATTAGTAGTTGATATATAAAATTATTAATAACAATATTTCCCTTAAAAAGAGTTGACTCATTTCTACTCAACTTAGTAACAACAAAAATCATACTATTTCAATTCTAATTTAACTCATTTAATGAGTCAACTTAACTAGGCTATATAAAATTGTCATATCACATAACTCATGAACTTAAGTTGGCTCAACTAAGTCATAGAAGTACTTTAGAGTTTTTACTTATAAATAACAACCATTAGTTGGGTATTTAAACAGTAAGGTTAGAATACAAAGAGGGCAAATTTAAAAGTATAATAAGTAACTATACGAATGGGTTTAAAAGCAAATGCATGTAGTTGGAGGGACCTAAATGCAAAAAACTACAATAATACGCTTTCACCATGTCATATTTTTAGATGTGCCTCGTATGTTGTGTATCTTAGTTATATGAGTTTGGGATTGTCTATTGATTTTGCGTGAGAGTACATAAAAGTTCTATATATAAGAGTATTGGTGAAAGAATTAATGGAGTCTTCAGAGGTGTCTCTTTGGGGCGTGAGAGAGAGATCATCAAAATGTACTTGTCTGGAGAGTTTGGAGGCATCAAGAGAAATTGTGTAAGACATTATGTATACGTCTTTATAACTTATTTATTATAGTGGATTATTATCTCTTTCTTGTGATTTTTTTCCTTTTTAGGTTGAAGGATTTTCAACGTAAATCTTAGTGTTTCTTTGTGTGTAATCTTATGCTATTTCTTTCATTTTATTTTATTTTGTATATGCTTCCGATGTGATCTATATCAACTCAAATCACGTTTCCTAATAAGTGGCATCAGAGCTCTGGTAATCAATCTATAGTGATTCAGAAAGTGATTTAATGTTTAAAACAATGGTTTTGATGTTAGGCAAGATCGTGTTGTTGATTTTTTTTTGAAGACAAATTATGCGGTAGTGATGACGAGACCTATGCGACTAGGATTTGCTAGTTAGCAGCGGATTTGGAAGGCGGTGCCAAAGGCGATGGGGTTGGCATTGATATTTGATTTGGATATCCGTGGCATGTTTTTCACCAGAGCTGCCGAGTCATGCGGAACAGAGGCAGCACACAGATCTTTGGCCAAGATTACCGGCAACGAGAAACGGCCTTGTGGTGGGTTTTTCTAAGTGTGCTCCTCGTTGGAAATGGAGAAAAGAAGACGTCTCCGATCGGTAGCAGTGGCATTGAAGAAGAGGAAGAACGAGGCGTGTGGCGACAGAAGCTTCAGTTATAGGTTTTTCAATGACGAATGGAAGAAGAGCAATGGCCCATTTGTTTTGTAGGCAAAGAGGCCTTTTTGGCTGGGGGTTTGTTTTTTTACTAAAAGGAAACTAGAAACAGCATGGAACAGCAGCCTTCGCAGTTTTGCTTGTGGGTTTCTGGCAAGTGATGGTATGCAGCGTGGTGAACGTGCGTCAGTGGGTCTGTGTGAGGTAGGCATGAGGCAGCATCTATACATGTAACTATTGGGAGGCCAAGGCGTCTTAGATGCTTTCCATTTTGGGAAGTAGATGGAAGGCATTAGTCATTTCTCTTCTGGGAAAGAAGAAAGAGTTGTACTATATTTAGTGCATGGTGGAGCACTAAAGCACGTTGTACATGGAACTCGATTTGGATGATGCTAAAGTCTATTTTAGGTGATCTAGGTATGAATTGCTATAATTTTTGGATGCTTTGAATGCAATTATGAGTTTGTTTAGGCATATTTTGCTTCAGTCTTGCAGTGGTGAACTTCATAGAACTGTGAATGTTCTACATTAATTCTAATAGTCTATGGTTGTACTGATGCTCAGGGGCATGGAGAGTATGTGGAGATAAACTACGTTTTCCTGAGTTCTGCATTGGACAATGGCTATGAGATCTTGATAATGCATTGGCATTGGATCGTGGAGAGCTTGAAGAGTATTGTGAATGCGATGGTGTTGAAAAATGAATACAATTCATGTTATTTGTAGCTAATATACATGATCAAGTGCAAGGTTGATGTCCTGATATAGGTTGGAGCTTGTGTATACAAAATTCAAGCAAAGATGAAGTTTGTTAACTGCATCTTGTATTTTGCGTATCTTAGTTGTATAAGTTTGGAATTATTTATTGGTTTTACGTAAGAGCACATGGAAGTACTATTTATAGGAGTATCAATTAGGAATTCAGTGGAGTCTTGAGAGTAGGGTGCAACTTCAGCCAAGTTGAGTTCCAAGCTAACCCGCCGCACTCGAATTTCAATAGCGTTAATTCTTGCATCTTTACAACTCAAGCCCAAAGAACCCTAAACCTAAGGAACTCAATTTATAAATATGATACAGTTAGAGTTCAAGTGAGCCTAAACCTAAAGAACCCCGAACTCAAGGAACTTGATTTATAATAATATTGTTAGAGTTCAAGTGAGCTCAAATCCGAAGAATCTGAGCCCGATTTCCCATTTTAGATTTTTATAACATATGTTATATACATAATATCTAAACAATAGTTTTTTATATTTTGTGTATTTTATGTTATTTATATTTATATTTGAATATATATTTGGCATACCGTATTATATAATAAATAAAGTATATTATTTTCATTTATGTCTTTTACTTTTATCATAAACTTTTATACTCATTAAATGTCTTCATTTATCTTGTTTTTGATGTTAAAGTTTTTTAGAAAATTTTTGATATGACTATATATTATTAGGATTTTTTTAAAATATAGTCATTATGTTTGGCCGTAATCTCAAATATGCCCGTTACATTCTCACTGAATCTCATCCGGAAGTAACCATTTCGTTATTTAACAGATGCAAATATGCCCGTTACATTCTCACAGAATCTCATCCGTAAGTAACCGTTACGTTATTTAACAGATGCACCAGAAAATGGGCGTCAATTTTTTGAAAATGACTAGAGTACCCTTGGGACGAATCATAAAACGGAAATTGGTTCTTCACTCCACGCAGCCTCAGCTGAGCGGTTGCCAGAGAAACAGGATTGGATTGGACGGAAACCTCATTTTCAAGTATGCATATACAATTTCTGTTATCATTAATCTTTCATTCATGGATAATTGTTGCGTATTTTGTGTGCTTTTTTTAAAAAAATGGATTACATAAAGTGTGACTGCCGTTTATTTTTTGGACATAAGATTGATTTCTTGTTGTCTGTAGCTGCGTTTTAGATGTAAAAAAATTATCTTTGTTATGCTTTTGATAAAAAATTTAATCGATGGCTATGTGGTGCTGCTGCATTTTGGATAAATTTTTTTTAAAAACCTTTTCTGTGTTTTATATGTGAAAATTAATCTATGGCCGTGCGTTACTGCTGCATTTTCTAGGTAAAAAAATCATTTATCTTTGATATGTTTTTATGTAAAAATTTAATCAGTGGCCATGTGTTGCAGCTACTTTTTCAATATAATAAAAATTTATTTTAATATGTTTTATGTAAAATTTTAATTTGTGGCCATTGCATTTTGGATGTAAAAAATTATTAATTTTTACTGTGCTTTTGATGTAAAAAATCATTTATCTTTGATGTGTTTTTATGTAAAAATTCAATCAGTGGCCATGTGTTGCCGCTACATTTTCGATGTAATAAAAATTTATTTTGCTCTGCTTTATGTAAAAATTTAATTTGTGGCCATGTGTTACTATTGCATTTTGGATGTAAACAATTATTTATTTTTGCTGTGTCTTTGATGTGAAAATTTAATCTGTGGTCATGTGCTGCTGCATTTTCAATGTAAAAAATTGATCCATGAATGTTACCATATTCCATGATTTTTTTATACAATAAATATAATATGAATTTATACAAATTGATGAATTGAACTATTAAGTAAAATCGATTATGTCAATATTTGTATAACTTTCTCAAATTGTCGAAGATATGTCATCAAGAGAGAAATCAACGGGGTTTCCAACTATTCCTTGTCGTTGTGGAAAAGGTCATTGTAAAGTACTAATGTCAAATACTGCAAGAAATCTAAGAAAATGGTTTTACGTGTCTCCTAAAATGGTATAGATTTATTTCATCTTTATTTGTAGTTGTTTAATTATTCATGATAATTATTTTAGATTATGGCAACATGTACTAATTTGGAATTCCTTGCACAAGGCCTATATCTGTACATTCCATGTTTATCTTGTATATATTCATTGGGATTTTTCTTGATCATTTTCTCAACATAACTTTTTAAACTTCCATTTTCTTGTTGAGCTATTTTAATTTGCTCGAATAACTTCAACTGGATTTGTAATTGAGACGATCTAACTTGTACCCCAGGTGGGCTTACAATTAATTCTAAATGTCTCAATTCTTGTAGTAGCTCTTCTTCCTTTATGATGAGATGTACTAAGTTAATATTTCTACTTAGCACATTGGCTACTACATTGGCTTTGCCTAGATGATATAAAATGTTGAAGTCATAATCCTTAAGTAACTCTATCAATCTTATTGGCCTTTTATTTAATTCCTTTTGAGTAAAAATGTACTTGAGGCTTTTGTGATCAATATAAACCTCACATTTAACTCCATATAAATAAGTCTATAAATTTTCAAGGCAAAGACCACTATTGCCAATTCTAAGTCATGGGTTGGATAATTTACCTCATTGGGCTTGAGTTGCCTGGATGTGTATGATATAACTTTTCCATTTTGCATTAGTACACATCTTAATCCTTTCTTTGAGGCATCATTATAGATCACAAAATCTTCCTTATCCATAAGTAGTGTTAGAATCGGCACTTTTACCAGTCTTTTCTTTAACTCTTGAATGTTATTCTCACATTCCTATGTCTATTCATGCCTAACTCCTTTCCTCGTCAGCTTTGTGAGTGGAGCTGACAATTGTGAGAATCATTCCAAAAATCTTCTGTAGTAGCTAGCTGGCCCTAGAAAGCTTCTTATTTCTGTAATATTTATTGGTTGTGGCCACTTCGTTATTGTCTCAATCTTTCGAGGATCTACCTGTACTCCCTTCTCGGATATAATGTGGCTGAGAAAGGCTACCTGTTTCAACCAAAATTCACATTTCTTGAATTTAACATATAATTTCTCCCTTCGAAGAATTTCTAACACTATTCTCAGATGTTTCTCATGATCTGCTTTTGTCTTGAAATAAATCAATATATCATCAATGAATACCACCACAAATTGATCTAAAAATTCATGAAAAATTTTGTTCATCATATCTGTAAATACAGTTGGGGCATTTGTTACTTCAAATGGCATGATTAAGAATTCATAATTCCCATATCTTGTTCTGAATGCTGTTTTATGGATGTCTTTTGGATATATACTCAATTGATGGTACCCTGACTGTAAATCAATTTTTGAAGACGTAGAAGCTCCTTTTAACTGATCAAAGAGATCATCTATTCTTGAGAGTGGGTACTTATTTTTTACTGTTACTTTATTTAATTATCTATAATCAATATAGAGTCTTAAACTCTCATTATTTTTCCTTACAAATAGTACTGAAGCTCCCCAAGGTGATGTGCTGGATCTAATAAACCATTTATTTAATAAATCTTAGATTTGTACTTTCAACTTAGCCAATTCGGCTGGCGCCATCCTATATGGGGCCTTAGATATTGGAGTTGTCCCTGAGATAATTTCTATTCCCATATCTATCTCTCTTTCCCGTGGTAAATTACATAGCTCTTTTGGAAAAATATTTAGAAATTCCTTTACCACTGGAATTTGTTGCATAGGTATCTCACCTTTTTTTATTGTGTTTATAGAGACCAGATAGGTTGTACATTGTTGGCGTATTAGCTTAGCTGCCTTCATAGCTAATAGCATCTTTATTGATTTTTCTGGCTGTCTTATTTTACTGATCTCTATTTCATCCTTTGATGCTTCAAATTGCACCTTTTTATTCTTACAATTAATCATTGCACCCCATTGACTTAGCTAGTCCATTCCTAGTATGACATCAAACTCTGTCATTGGTAATAGGATGAGATTGGCTTTCAATATTCTTAACCCTATCCTGATAGGGCAAGCCTCACAGATTTGATTTATACTTGCCACCCTATATACTAGAGATTCTACATGTATAGTACTACTGGTTTCTTCTACCTGGAGTGTGTGTGTGGTCATGAACTAGTATGAAATAAATAAATGCGTAGCTTCTGAATCAAATAAAGCTACTGCAGGATTTTTAAAAATGTAAATCATACCAGTAATTACTTTTTCCTCCATGTCTTGTGACTCTGTTCGGGTGAGGACTTGGACACACATTGGGTTGACAACAGTACTAGGCCGATTGGTGATGGCGGGGACCTTTTGCTGGGCCAGCCTCCCTCGGGTTGGTGCTCATTGTGGCTTATTTGGAAAGTTTAGTGAAATGTGTCCAACTTGAGCACGGATGAAGCATTTTATTATTTTGGCTTCGGCAGTCCCCCAGTCGCTAGCCATGTGACCAATTGGCCACACTTGTAGCATTTCCCCGATCCTTGTAAACATTCGCCAGAATGGCATCTGTGGCAAGTTCTGCAGGTCGGGGTGCTTTTTGCCTTATCCCTGATCTTGTTCCTCCCAACAATTACCTTTCTTTATTTTTCTTTATTAGCCTCGCCTTCCTTGGAGGTTGTAAAGCTCTTGAGTCCTCATTGACTCCATTTCCAATGCCCTAGTCCTCTCGATGCTAGAGGCATAGTCTTTTATTAGTAATGGGGCTAACCCCTCTCTTAGCTAGGGCCTTAATCCCCTCTGGAACCTTTTTGCCTTATTCTCTGGCACATTGGCAATCCATGACACGTATCTTATCAAGGCATTGAAATTTGTGGCATATTCTGTGACTGTCATCCTGCCTTGGTAAAGTTTCTCGAACTTTATTACCCTCTGGCTCTGTAGCCCTACAGAGACATATTCTTTGTTAAATTCTTCCAAAAATTCATGTCATGTAACTTGCTCAGGATGTGGCATAGTGACCATAAGCATTTTCCACCATTCATAGGCATCTTTTATCAGCAAGTGGGTGGTATATAAGACCTTTTGCTGATCATTGCAAGGTGATATCCTTTCAAGCTTTTTGATTTCTGTAATCCACTGCTCTACAATGAGGGGGCCTTGTTCCCCAGTAAACTTGGGTGAGCGCTGGGTAAGAAAGGCGTTAATAGCCTTTCTGTCGGCCTCAAGGAGATTGTCCTCCATCCCCCTTGACATCCCAAGGTTGGCTGAGAGGTGTGGTCTGTCCCCATCCTTTTCCTGCTGGTTCCACATCGCTCATAGCATACCAGCGGCCTAGATTGTCCATTGCTGCATAGCTTTCTCGATTGTCGTAGTTATCCTATCTTCTATATCGACCTCCGCTTGAGGTCTAAAGCTTCCCTCTTGTCGTGGGTGGGTCCTAGAGGACTGCTCTTCGGATTCTGCCCTATTAGTCCTTTTACTGGACTCGCTTCTTGCTTGATTGATTAATTCATCCATGTGTCCTTTCTCTTATTAGCTTTTGCTTTAGATCTAGTAATTGGCATTTTCAACTTCATAAAACATTCATTAGTATGACACCAATATTTATCATAATACACTTAGTCAAATAAATTCAAACACATAGTCACATAATCATATAATTCACATATATTATTCATTGTAAGTAAACCTTTATACATTTATCAAACCCTTGTACATAGGCTAGCTTAGCCTTATGTACCTATTTTCAACAATATCTACATATTTATAAAAAGAAAAATAAGATGTCTTGGCAGTGGTTGTGTCTTCCTAATCCCCATCCCTTTTTAATGTCCTCTTCTCCTTAACTTTAGGAACCTTCTAAGACTGAATGATACTTGTGTGGGTTCCTCAGTGACCGTACTGGTATCAGACCAGTCTCGCTGTCCTGGGTTCTCATCTTCCTCTTCACTATCAGACCACTCTATAAGGTCCTCATCATCGATTGCTGGAGGGGTGGGAGGTGGGGCTTCGGGTAGTACCTCTAACTTTATGACCCTTAGAATAACGTCACCAGGCTGTTTAGGAGGGGGTTGCTCGATCACTTCTTCTCCCCTCGTTAAAGCTTCCCGGCATTTCTGGGCGGCCTCTCTTTCCCTGCGGTCTACTTGAGCCCATGGTGTTCCATATTGGAACTGAATGTATCCGGCATCAAATCAGAACCATGGCCCTGGATTAGGCGGAACTAGGGCAACTCTCCTTTGTCAATACCTTTCTAAGTATTCCTTAGCTACCCAATTGGTGACCACCGATGGCCTAGGTAGTGGGCTGGCTAGGGTGTATTCGGGAGAAGCTGGAGCATATACTGGAAAGTCTGGAAATGCCGGCACCTTACTAGAGGGCTTCGCCTGGTGGGTTTCAGGCAATACTGGAAACCCTGGTGGTTGGTTGGGGAAGATTGTAGGTATTGGAAGGCGATGTGCTTCTAATCCTCTAATAAATGATAGAGGTTGAGCCTGGTATCTAGTGGGAACTGGGGGTCCCATGGTTAGACCTTTTTTAGATGCTAACCATCTATCAACTCTTTCCCGAGCTCATTCCCTTTCTTGTTCCTCCTTTAATTCCCTTGCACTTAATGCAACTTTTCCTTTATTTGTCATCTACATATCGATCATCAATGATAAATCAATTAATCATAATCATGATTTCATGTATTCTAACTTGATCATTTCTTTCCTTTTCTGCCTATTTACCAATCCACGCTTTGATACCAACTTCTGTGGCACCCCAAATCGAGGTGCCTAGAAGCCTTACTCTGGGACCATTTTCGATTGGTAAACGTGATTTAGGATTATTACCTTGATCACACGATAAAATTTTATTTTATATACATATATATAACATCAATACATGGAGAATTATCAACATTCATTCAACTTGTAATATACTTTACATATTAGCATTATGATCTTTGTCTATTCATAAACATCATCATTCATCTAACGGGAAAGATATTTTTTCCACATTAAGATCTTCATCATTGTCTTTACATAAACATTATCATATACAATATTTATATCTACATGTCATCTTGCATACTAACTTCATCATCATTTCCTGTCTGACGTTTGAAAAAAATTGGTGAGTCATAATATTTAGTAAGCAAGCCATACATAATTTTTCAATCTTTGTCATGCATTTTATAAAATGTAAGTGCAATGCATCTATAGCATTCATGACATTCCTTTAGATACGATGCTAACTAGGCGCCCATGCCATACATGCTCCCATCTAAGGAAGGTCACTGCCGACCTGGGCCTATATAAGCGACTTGGCAATAGAGAGGGAAACATTCGGTCCACTTACTACCTCAACTATGCTTATTCCTCGTGCACCATACATATGCCGACATGATATTTACAAATCATAAACATTTTATAAAAACATTTAACAAGCAATTAACAATCATTTCATGTAAAGCATTATAGGAATGACCATCCTTAAATATAATTCATAAAATAAGTGAGCAAACAATTTGCAATCATTTAGAAACATTTTAGAAAGCATATAACTTACTTACCTCCTCAGTCGGTATCCATGACCTTTTCTTTTCCTTTTCCTATTAAAGGAAAAAGGACATTTCAACATTTCATTCATTCCATTTAGGTTGCTTCCCATGCATGTTTTATAATATTTGGTCATTATCTCATTATATGGATTTTTTTATCCATAGGTTCTTCAAAAATTTCATTCTTATATTCATAATATAAATTTTAATCTCAAATTTTTTCCAAAATCACACTGTTCACTATTCATAGTTACTGTAGCAAAATACTATTCACGTTACTGTAGTAGATTACTGTAGCAGGTTACGCTTCACAGCATTGAAAGTTACTATTAATGTGTTCCAAAAATTGATATTTTTTCCAAAAATAAAAAATACCTTGACATAGCTTATGTTTAGTATATCATGAGAAAATTCATAAATTTTGAATTTATCATCATTAACTTGGCCAATTAAATCAATTTCTCCATATACTAAAATTCATCATAATTTCACTTAAGCATAATCCTTAAATCCAAAAATTATGAGATTAATATATCATAGTTCCAACATCATAACTATAATAAACATTCATCCCAAATTATCATTTAACAATATTGGAGAGTTATTACTCATTTTATACATGATTTTCCCAAATATTTAATCCTCGCTCCAAATTTTTGATATTTTGGTATAATTCCAATTAAGTAGCATAACTATACTTATTTTCTTATGCTTAGGCATTGTCTAAGCATGATTTTATCCCACTTAATACTCAAAAAATTTTGGGTAGAATTCTCTTACCTCAAGTGGAGAATTCTCCTCCTACTTGGCTTTCCTCTCTCTCTCTCTCTCTCTCTCTCTCTTTCCTTCTCTCTTTCTCTCTCAAGGTTTGAAACGAATTTGGGGTGGGAAGGCTTGAATTTTTCAAGCTTGGAGCTGGTTTGGATTGCCTTTGGTCATTCATAGCACCCCCTATTTATAGTTTTTTATTTTCATTAAATTATAATTTACCCCCTTGCTCAAGGTATTTAATTCTAAATATTTTTTTTCAATTTCCATGAAATATGAGAAGCAATGTGCAACCACCCTACACAGAAGCTCACGCCCCCTAGTAGCCCCCATTTAATGATTTTTTATTTATTAAAATTTATCATGTTAAGCTAATTAAATCTCAATCGTTGATTCTTGATGAGGATGATTTTAGGCTATTGAATTTTGGCTCCAAAAGTCCTCTCCCTTGCACGCCCCTGCCCTCCTTGGCATTTATGTTGATTTTTCATTAATTATTTTGATCTTTAATTAATTAAATTTAATCCAAAAGTCAAAGGTAATTAATGAAAAGGTAGGCTACTTTTTAATTTCCAAATGACGTTTTATCTTGACCCTTAATTTATGATTTTTATCACATCTTACACCATTCATCATGTTCATCATAAATTTTTAACCATCCATAAAAATTTCATCTAAATCTAACGTCCGAAGTGCAATTTATGAAAATTTTCTTTATTTCCACTTTATTTTCCACTAAAATTTGAAATTTTCTTAAAATATTAAAAACTATTGCTATTTCATCCTTTAGAGCATAAATATATTTTTTCATCTTTTTCTGATTAGGTTAATCCGAGTGGTTAACTCTTAATCACATGTCTTAATCTCTGGGTTATGTGGCACCCCGAACTGAGGTGTCCACATAGTCCTTGTTGGAAACATGTGGAAAATAAGCTAAGTCTATGTTTTGATGATTAACAAATCAATTTGAGTAAGTTTTGGTCACTAAAATATTTGTAGAAATGATTAAAGGCTACAAAAATGAAGAATATGAAGCCTAGCAAGTCAAGTCAATTTCCAAGTTGACTCAGGCATCAACTTAGGCCAAGTCGATCCCCAAGTCGACTCCAGCAGTGACTTCAAAACGTCATTTCCTTCCAGAGTTGAAATCAAGAATGAGAGCTGCCGAAGTCGCATCCCAAGTTGACTCCGCTTGCGACTTGAGGTGAAGTCGTAGACCAAGTCGACTCCAGCAGTGACTTTGAGACATTATTTCCTTCTAGAGTTGAAATTGAGAACGAGAGCTGCCGAAATCGCATCCCAAGTCGACTCCACATGCGACTTGGGTCGCAATGGTCGAAAAATTTTCGAACGTTGGCGCATTAAATGCGTGCCACCTACTTCCAAATGTTTGGATTCCCTCGCAAATTATATAAAGCATTCAATATGGACGATGAGGGTAGCTGAAAAATCATTGATTGAGCATAACTCTCATCTCTAAGAGCTTCAAGTGATCAAGCCAATATTTAGAAGAAGAACCTTGCTTCCAAATTGCCAATAGCTACTTGTTGAATCTCTAAGCCTACATTACAATTTCTTCTCTGTGCTAAATTTGTCTCTACACAACAGTAATGTGTAAAAACTTACTTTTATTTTTACTTGTTGTATTGAACTTGATTTAGTTTGGGTAATTAAGATCAAGTATAAGCAAAGTAGTGTGTGATTGGAATAGAAATCGTCACCTACTTGTGTTGCGTATTGTTGATGCCCCCTAGAGTTGGAATCTAGAAGAGAGTAATGACTCTAGTTGTATTGTGAAATACAATAGTGAAACTCAAGTCACAAGAGGTGTGAGTTTGGAAGAGTGGAGTAGGGAGGTTGCCCGAACCACTATAAAACCTTGCTTGTTGATTTTTATTTCTGCTCTCTGCATTATATTGCTTTCCATTTTGTTTCTTCATAAAAGGGACTAGATTAATCCAGGGTAAAGTTTCTATTTAAGTTTAAATTTTTTAAATACCCAATTCGCCCCTCCCCTCTTGGGTAATTGTCATTAACTTGGGACCAACAGTCCTTACTCCAAGATCTTGTCGATTGGTAAATGCGACTCAGGATTGTTGCTCTGATCATGCAGCGGGTTCTTAATTGGATCTCATCCAAATTTTTTTTCTTTTTCTTTTCTTTCATCGCATAAACATATACTCTTCATCATTCATATTGGACTTATCTATATCATCATAAATCGTCAACTTCTTATATTATTCATAACTTTATAATTTCATATAACCTATGTTCTTTATCATCATATCCTATTAGGGCATCTATTCATACAAAAATCTACTAAACTTTGTAGATATCTCTCTTCCTTTAGCAATATATGCTCTTTATCTCTTGGCTTTTCCTTCACTTGTCTAAGATTAGGAAAACAAAACATGAGTCGAAACTTAATAAGCAAGCATTTTTCATTCTCGTTTAAATACATTTCTCTCCATTCGATAGGAGACACTTAACAAGTGATCAACTATCAATTGAATAGAAACCTTTTCATAAACCATTCATGGAAACGTTTTATAAAACCTTTCATAAAACATATGCTTGCAAACTTAACAAGTAGAACTTTTTTTCGTGGACATAAAAATATTTTTCATAAAACTTCCTTTCTCCAAGGACATTCTCAAGTCTTTAAAACATTTTTCATAAAATCTTTTTAAAACAAGCATATGCATCATGCATGACATTTTCTGTCCGTTTGGTAGATGACATTTACACTTGATCACTCTTTCCTCCTTAAGAGAGAAACCCATAAAACCTTTTTTCAAAACAAACATATGTATCATACATTACATTTCTATCTATCTGGTAGGTGACACTTACCAAGTGATTACCTTTTCCTCCTTAGGAGAGAAACCCTTTCATTAGATAGCCTGCTAGCAAGGCGGCTATTCGTTACGACTCCCATTTTAGAGAGGGCACTGCGGCATTTCCCTTTTCAAGCAACTTGGCCTATGTAGAGGGGGCCCATTTTGCAATCGCATCCGATCTGCATATCCTCAACAGTAGACCTAGTACATAACTCATGTGCATATTCCTTTTTTCATATTTTTACGCTAATATGCTTTTATAAAACTCCACAGACCCTAGTCTGTGACTTTTCATTTTCAAAACTTAATGCTAGCATGTCATTCCAAAATAGTATAGACCTTAGTCTGTATTCCCTTTTATAACTTGAAAACTTGGCATAGCCCAAGTTAACAAGTTAATAAAAATATTTTGTAAGGATAACCAACCTTAAATAATTTTATAAACATTTGAATAACACATTTCTAAATCATTTGAAATATTTGAAGGAAACGTTTGGAAAATAGTAAATTCGAAACATTGCTAAAATATTTATAAATAATTTTTGATTGGTAAAACAGTTTTGAAAAGCATTTTAATATTTGAAAATAAAAAACTTTGTAAACATTTTTCTTTCCATTTTTGGGTTTTCCATGAACAAAGGATATACAAACACATAATTCATTTTTCATATAATATCATATTCGTTGTCCGCATGCCACATGGCTTGTATGATCCTTTGGTCATTACTTTTTTTAAAAAATCGTCATTCAAATCAATTATCGGTTGGCCTTCCTTAAATCCCTTTCAAAATATTTTAATAAATCATTCCAAATTCGTTCGATAAAACCAAATATTATTTGAAAATTAAGATTTTCCTTTCTCCATCATAATGCAACCATTTCCACATGTCTCCTCATTTTCATAAGAATGTGCTTATGATATAGCAATTCTCACATATCTCAACATTTTTCCTTACTTCCATAAAGATTTGCTCATGATAAAGCAGTTTCGACATATTTCATGGTTGTAATATAAAAACATATAAAATTATTTTCAAAAAGTTTGCTTACTTACCTCTTGTTTTGCTTCAGTCTGAATCATTTATCCTTTTCTTTTCCTTTTCCTATACAAGTGAACATGGTATTTTATCCATATCATTTCATGTCTTAGATTGCTTCCCATGTATGCTTTATGATAATATATTACCTCATTTCTATAAAGGTTAGTCTCTTAACAGCATTAGGTCATTACTTCCTTATATGGATTTTTATCCATAAATTCTTTAAAAATTGATCCATACTTTCTTTAAAATATTAATCTTAATTTTTTTCTAAAATCACATTGTTTATTGTTCAAAATTACTATTCATCATTACTATTCATGATCACTGTTCATGGGTATTGTTCACTTTTACTGTTCACCTAGATTACTGTTCACAGCGAGTTGGGTACTGTTCATAGGTTCCAAAAATAAAAAATACCATGACATAACTCCCAGTTAGTATATCATGGGAAAATTCATGAATTTTGAATTCATCATCATTAACTTGGCTAAATAAATTATTTTGTCTATATACTAAAAATCATCATAATTTCACTTAAGCATAATCCTTAAATCCAAAAATTATGAGATCAATATATCATCATTCCAACATCATAACTATCTTAAATATTCATCTCAAATCATCATGTACCAATTTTGGAGCATTATTTACACATATCATAAGTTATTTTCCTGAATGCTCTATCTTTGCTCCAAATTTTCGATGTTTAGGCATAATTTCAATTTGGCATGGTAACTACACTTATTTTCCCATGCTTAGGAATTATCTAAGAATGGTTTTACCCTACTTAATATCTAAAATAAAGTTGGGAAGAATTCCCTTACCTCAAGTAGAAAGACTCTAATCCTACTTGGCCTTTCTCTCTCTTTCCTTCTCTCCTTCTCTCTCTAAGGCCTCAAACAAATTTTGGGGGTTGGAAATGCTTAATGGAGCTGGGATTTGTGCCTTTGGATGTTCACCATGCTTCCCTATTTATAGTGTGACATTTTTTATTAAATTATAATTTACCCCTTGCTTCATGTATTAAATTCTAAATATTTTTTCCAAATCCCATGAATTGTCTTGAGCAATGTGCAGCCCCCTTAACTACTGTTCATGCCCCCTAGCTGTAGCTATTTATTTATGATTTATGATTTATTAAAATTAATTATTTTAAGCTAATTAAATCTCAACCGTTAATTCCTGATGGGGATGATTTTGGGCCACTGATTTTGGCTCCAAATCCCATGCCCTCCTTGAGCCTTATGCTGATTTTGCATTAATTATTTTAATTTTTAATTAATTAAATTTAACCCAAAAGTCAAATATAATTAATGAAAAAGGCGGGCTACCTGTTTGATCTCCAAACGAGTTTCATCTTGACCCTTAATTTATGATTTTAATCATATCTTAAACCATTGATCATGTTCATAATAAATATTTGGCCATCCATAAAAGATTTCACTTTAATCCGACGTCCGGATTACAAGTTATGAATTTTTCTTCATTTTCTCTCAAAAATCCACTAAAAATCCGAAAATACTAAATAAATCAAAAAGTGGCTATTTTGTCCTTTTGAGAAAAGCTTCTTTTTTTGTCTTTTATGATTAACTTAACATATTCTTTAATCTCATATTTACTATTCATGTTTCACTATTCATATTTACTATTCATCTAAATTAATATTCCATAATTAGCTATTTAATCCTCCAATGCCATATATTGCAAAATAACATTAATATATATTTCATATAAATATCATTAATTACCTAGGGTTTCATATACGTTTCTAAAATTGGGGTTTCACAGATTTCTATTCACATGTACTAGTTATGTGAGTTAAATCCTTAATTATATTATTTTAATCTCTAATACACATATTTACGAATATAATACATGAATTTTTATTCATCATAAAAATTATTAAAAAAAATCTAGGGTTTACGCCCTAAGTAATATGTGTATTGCCTAAAGAAGCTTGGTTTCACAGACTTAGTCTCAGACTTGACCCAAGTCACGGTTGAAGTTAACTTGGGTTGCAACTTCATACACTATCATGCGCATGGGAACTTTAATGCTTCTCAAACTCAATCCCATAGCATATGTTTCCTTGTTCCTTCATATTGTGGCTTCAAAAGCTTTCATTTGTACAAGCAGGTCATCGTACTTCTTAATCATTGAGTTTGGCCATTTGAAAATTCTTTAATAAGCTTGAGACTTAGATCTTGAAACATATTGATATAATGTTGCTTGAGCTATTCATGTCATTCTTAGACTTAAAACTTCTTAGTTTTAACCTTCTCGTACTCAAGTTGAATGCTGGGGTCAACTTGGTTTGCAACTTTACTCAAGTCGCATGTCTAATGGACTTCATCTAGGACTTTACCAAGCCGAATGGCGAAGTTGACTTAAGTTGCGACTTAACTTTATTAGATTCAACATCGGAGCCCTAAAGTTCATCCAAGTTACTGACGGAGTCGACTTAGGTTGTGATGTAGCCTAAGTCATAAGTGAAGTTGACTTCAGGTGTGACTTTGCCTGCTCACATGTTCACATTTTAATGCTATCGAAAATAAGCCTATTGAAGTTTGTTAGTCCCGAGTTTATGACAAAAACTCAAGAGGGGAGGGTGAATTGGGTATTTTAAAATTTTTTACTTAAACAGAAACTTTTCCCCTTTTAATTTAATCCCCTTAAAAAAAATAAATAGAGAATGTGGAGAGAAATAAAGTAGTAAAAAGCAATTAAGCAAGCTACCACAATAGACACGGTTTTACAGTGGTTTGAGCAACCTTCCCTACTCCACTCTTCTAAGCTCACAGTTGTTGTGACTTGGGTTCCACTATTGCATATCAATTACAATTAGAGCAGCAGCTCTCTTTTAGATTCCAGCTCTATAGGGCTTGCACAAATACAGCACAAGTAGGTGACGAGTTACACTCAAGTCACAACACTACTTTCCCTTCACTTAATTTCGATTTACAATATCAAACTAAGTGGAAGGTAAGCTTAATGAATGCTTCTCTAACCTCTTGAATGCTCTTCTATAATGGAGGAGAAAATTTGAACATTTGGTGGTAGGTGGCGCGCGTTTAATGCGCTAATGTTTGACTTTTTCTGACCGTTGCAAACCAAGTCACATGTGGAGTCGACTTGGTATGTGACATCCAAGTTACAGGGTGGAGTTGACTTCGAATGCTACTTCACCCAAGTCGCAGGCTAGAGTCGACTTCAGGTGTGACTTCAGTCTTCAGCCTCCACTTCAAGTTCTATCTCAGGGTTGACTTGGTCATAGACCTGACCTAAGTCGCAGGTGGAGTCGACTTCGGATGCGATTTCACCATCCATGTACATATGTTGGAACTTTGGATTCCTTGCAAGTGATTCTTGATACTTCATTTTCCTCT
>JAXCLR010000050.1:38719475-38733080 GCA_035584095.1 Annona squamosa | reverse complement strand
TGCGATTTCACCATCCATGTACATATGTTGGAACTTTGGATTCCTTGCAAGTGATTCTTGATACTTCATTTTCCTCTCTTATCTTATTCTTCACTTGTTATCTTTGGTCTTTCTTGTTTTAGTCTTGAGACTTAGCATATATTTCTTCTCATGAGATGTTCATCATTGTGGCCTTGATTTAGGATGATTTGTCTTCTTAAATTTAATGTCTAAATCTTCAGTATATAGTTTTCCCTTAATAATACTCCAATTTGAAAGATTCTTTCATGGCCATTGTCTTACTTGGGTTGTCTTAGTCTTCAGCTTCACTCAAGTTGCATGGTTGGGTTGACTTGAGGTTCGGCTTCACTTAAGTCGCATTGCGGAGTTGACTCTGGAATGCGACCTGGCTTTAAGAATTCAAAAACTTTTGCATACTATACTCAAGTTGCATAGGGAGTCGACTTGGGTTTGTGACTTTACCTCAGTCGCAAGCACAGTCTACTTTGATTGCGATTTTACCTGTCTTCATTCTCAATTTCAACACTAGAACTTTTAGTGCATCCGAAGTCAATTGTGGGGTTGACTTGGGGATTGACTTCACCTAAGTCGATGGCTAAGTCAACTTGGGACTGCGACTTGATCTACTATGTTCTGAAACTTGAATTTTTATCCTTTAATCACACTTGGCAGCCGCATTAGTACCCAATTAATTCTCGAATTGAGTTGTTAATCATCAAAACATAAACTGTGCTTAATTTGCCTTGAATTCCAATAATCTTCCCATTTTTAATGATTGACAAAACCAATTTGAGATATATCTTTCATTTTCTTTTAAAAGTAATATATTATACTTGTTTAAGTGTTTAGAATCAAACATATTGCATTATCATTGTGTTCCAGGTTTAAATGGATCAAAACACCATTTCATGTTTAAACAAGTTCACGTGAAATACATACAAACATTGCATTCCAAACATTCAAACATTGTAATTTCAAAACATAAGACAATTTGAAACAAAACATGTCATATATCCAATCATTTGCATATGGTATAAATTAAAAAGAAAATGACCTAAATGTACATGCTAACCAAACCCAAAAAAGCAAACTAAATCCTTAACCTCTCAAATCTCTCGCTCCCCCTTTTTGTCAAAGAATCAAAAAGGAGATGAGGGAATCAGAATTTGGAGAACTGGAATGCAGTGATTGGGTAAGAGGGAGAATGGGTAGGTGGGATAGGTCTGATATAAGTTGATGAATAAAAAGATGAGAAAGCCTGAATAGTGGGTTCGACTCTCACAGATTCACCAAAGTACAGATTAATCTTAGGTAGACTCGGCACCGGGTGACCACAACTACTTACCGACACGAGTTTATACATGATGGTCTTCAATTCTTGATCCATCCTGTCTTGGAGACTGTTCATTTCCATCATCGCCGTATGTATCCCCACTAACTGTTGGGTTAGTTTATCTTCCATTTGCTCAAGATGTTCCTAGATAGCTTGAGTGAAAGTAGACCAGGTAGGAGAATGTAGATGAGGATTTGGAATTTGCGAACCCTGTTGAGAACACAATCCATGAAATTGTGGTGATGTGGGCTCAACTGGGGCTCGTGGTGGAGATGGAATTGCCTTATGCTAAGGTGGTTGAGATGGCTACTCCACCTTAGGGTGACCACCCGCTCCTTCGGGCTGATTTGCATGTCCCATCATGTCCCATAGTCTCTCAGCTCGGAATTCCTTGAGATTGATCTTCATTCGGGTCAAAAGAGCCCGATTGATGGCATTTGTGGGCTTTAGGACCTCGAATGGTTCCCCATCCAAATTCACACCTAGGAAACTCATAATCTTTGTAATCCACGTCCCATAAGGCAAGACTCCTCACAGATTTTCTTTCTTGGATGCCAGAGCTTCCAACAATAGTCGTGGTAGGCTGACTTTGACCCGATTGGCCACTTTCCACAAAATTTCAGCCTCTTGGGGATTCAACTGGTTGCAACCTCCTCCCTTAGGATAAATGCAATGTGCAATCAGTAGCTTGAGAACCCATAGTCTATGGGATAGATCCATGTAGTGAAGAAACTTTATCCTCGAATGATAGTTGTTGCTGTTAGTCAATTGGTTGCACATCTGTGTGAGTGACAACCCATCTTGAATCCTCTCATTCTCTTCAGGGACCTTCAAAATGTTTACAATTCGACAAATATCATTGTTCCTACATGTTGAACTTCCTATTCCCAGATTTATTTCAGTCCCCTTGACATATGTGCTATAATACTCCTGATCCCATAGGTAGTAGAAAAGACTTTTTAGATCAGGGTATATCCGATTATCCGCATTTAATAGGCTAGTCCAACCTTGGAAATCTAGCAATTCTTCAATCCCAAACTCATAATCACTGAAAAATTTGAAAACTATTATCTTGGGAATGAAAATCTTACGCTCATAGAATTGCCGATAGAACCGATTGTTGCCTATCAGTTCTGAAGTAGGTAGTAGGCATTTTCAAAACTTACCCCTTTTGCGTTGGCGTCCCTTGCCAGTTTCCCACTAATTCCATGCCACTGCTTGAATCTGAAGAGGAATTCTCATGTCGGGGAAGGGATGTAGAGGGATTTTGTTTCCAAAACTGTACTCGGCATCTCGCGAAAGCAGTATCTTCTTGTCGAACAATTTTTGATGGCGTCCATTGCCGTTGGGGTATCCCTTCGCCAATGTTAGACTGAGATGGCCTTGAGATGGGTAATTTTTAGGGTTTGTCTACGGATTTTAGTGTCATTGATCTTGAAGTGAGCACACTTGATTTTTAGGGGGTTTAATGGAGGCTTTGAGAGAGAGAGAGAGAGAGAAGTTGCTATAGCGGGGTGTGAGAGAGAGGAGAACAAAGATGTGTGAGAGAGAGATAGGATGCGAGACAAGGAGCTAGAGAGAGAGATAAAGAGAGAGACAGGGACGAGCAAGAGAGAGAGATATGGAGAGAGACAGGGAGCTTGGGAGCTGAGAGAGAAAAGGGAAATAGGGATGGAGGAAATCGGCGTAGAAGAGAAGAAGGAAGAAGGAAGGAAGAAGAAGAAGAAGGAAGGAAGAAGGCCGTGAGCGGGAAAGCAAAGTGTCGCGCACTGGAGTCGACTTACTCGGATCGGAGTTGACTTGGTTCTACAGACTTGGTTTTTGTGTTCTTTCTAATTTACTCCCCCTATCACATTGCATTCCTAATCAAACTCAATCATACTCATATCATTTCTAATCTTGTAAAATGGTTTGGTAAAAATGTCAGCAATTTGGTCCTCAGTTTTAACATATTCTAGACAAATATTGTGATTTTCAACATGTTCACGAATAAAATGATGTCTCACATCTAAATGCTTTGTTCTAGAATGCAACACATGATTTTTGGTCAAACAGATAGCACTTGTATTATCACTTCTAATTGGAATGTCATGATAGTCAACACCATAATTCTTAAGTTGTTATTTTATCCAAAGTAGTTAGGCACAACAACTCCCGGTAGCTATGTATTTGGCTTCCATGGTAGATAGAGCAACACTAATCTGTTTTCTTGGAAACCATAAAATCAACATGTTTTCAAGAAACTGACATGATTTACTAGTGTTTTTTCTATCTACTTTATAATTAGCAAAATCTGTATCTGAGTAGCTGATTAGATCAAATGTTGACCTCTTTAGATACCATAATCCTAGATTGGTGGTTTTAATTAAATATCTAAAATTTTTTTTGACAGCTATTAGATGTGATTTTTTTAGACATGATTAGAATCTTGAACACATACAAACATTAAACAAAATATTAGGTCTAGAAGCAGTCAAATACAATAAAGAACTTATTATGCTTCTATATAGTTTTTGTTCAATAGATTTACCTTTTTCATCCTTGTCAATCTTGATGTTTGAACTCATTAGCGTGTTTGCACCTTTGTTGTTTTGTATTCTGAACTTCTTTAACATCTCTTCGACGTATTTAAACTAGTTTGTAAAGATCCCTTCCACTAGTTACTTAATTTGCAGTCTAAAGGAGAAGTTCAATTCTCCCATCATGCACATTTCAAATTCACTCTATATAATTTTAGAAAATTCTTTTCATAGAGTTTCATTAGTAGCACCAAATATTATATCATTGACATAAATTTGAATAATTAAAATATTTTTATCCTTATAATTAATGAATAACATTGTATCAACTTTTTCTCTTTGAAAGTCATGATCAATCAAAATTTTATTTAACTTTTTATACCAAGCTCGTGGAGCTTGTTTGAGTTCATATAAAACTTTGGTTAATTTGAAAACATATTTTGATTGATCCTTTTCTTCAAATCAAGGAGGTTGGTTAATATAAACTTCCTCACTCAAGTATTTATTCAGAAATGCATTTTTCATATCTATTTGAAACAATTTAAAATCCACGTGAGAAACAAAAGCTAATAGGATACGTATAACTTCTAATCTAGCCACAAGAGCAAGGATTCTTCAAAATCAATTCCCTCTTCTTGGGAATATCCTTTGGCTACCAATTTGGCTTTGTTTCTAACCATAAGCTCACTTTCATCTAATTTATTCCTAAAAACCCATTTGGTACCAATAACTGTGAAATCTTTGGGTCTAGGCACTAGGCATTATATATTATTTCTTTCAAATTGGTTTAGCTTTTCTTGCATTGTAATAATCCAGTTTTCATCACTAAGAGCTTAATCAATAGAAGTTGGTTAAAATTTTGACATAAAAGAAAATTCTCCATAAATATTATGTCTTGACCTTCTAGTTTTCACTCCTTCGTAGATATTACCAATGACTTGCTCAATTAGATGGTCATTTTTTAATTTCAAATCAGTTTGAGATTTATAGGAATTGTAACCTTCAATTATCCTTTCCTCCATGGAATTCTCTTGCTTTGCTTTGCTTCAGCTTCTCCTTATTGTTCTATTGTTCTACCTTTGGGTTCCTTGATGCCTCATCTGCATCACTCAACTCATTATCCTTTTTCGAATTTTGGTTAAATTCATCAAATACAACATTTATTAATTCTTCTACTATTTGATTTTTCTTATTATAGACTCTATATGCTTTGCTATTTGATGAATAATCAAGGAATATAGCTTCTTGGCATCTAATTTTCTTAAGTTATTTTTTCTATTGTTCAACACATAGCATGTATATCCAAAAGTATGAAAATATGATATGTTTAGTTTCCTTCCTTTCCATAGTTTATATGGGGTTTTTTTTAAGATAGCTCTTATAGTAACATGGTTTAATACATGGCATGTCGCACTTATAGCTTCAACCCAAAATATTTTAGACAATTTACTCTCATTTAGCAAAGTTCTAACAATTTCTTATATTGTTCTGTTTTTCCTTTCAACTACCTCATTTTCTTGGAAAGTTCTTGGTGCAAAAAATGTATAGTGAATTCCTTTCTCATTGCAAAATTCTATAAATAATTTATTTTTAAATTCACCACCAGATCACTTTTAATGGAAATAATTGTGTTTTATTTTTCATTTTGCACCAAATTTGAAAATGTGACAAACATAAAAAAAATGTGTCATCTTTTCTAGTTAAAAGTGTTATCTATGTAAATATTGAAAAGTCATTAACTATAACACATATATACTTTTTCCCACCAAGAGTTAGAATTTCTGACGGCCTGTAAAGATCCATATGTAATAGTTCAAGTGTCCTAGTTGTTAAAATTTTCTTTTTGGTGGAAAATGACATCTTGGGTTGCTTGGGTATTGACAAGTTTTACAAATTTTGTCTTTGTCATATTTAAGCTTTGGTAACCCTTCCATTAGGCTCTTTTTCCACAAAGTTTTAATATTTGACATGTTATATGTCCAAGCCTTTTATGCCATATCCATAGATAATTTTCTATGACTATTAGACATTTTCCATCAAGTTCATCAAGACAAACCAAATATACATTTTCATGTCTTTTGTCACTAAAGACTATGTAATCATCATCAAATACATTGTATATAGAAGATTCAAATACAACATTATAACCTTTATCACACAATTGGCTAATACCCATTAAGTTGTATTTGAGCCCTTCAACAAATAATTTATCCATAATACATGCATTTGAATTTTCATAAATATTTTCTTTATTTTTTATTATACCTTTTTCATTGTTCCCAAATGCAACAATTCCTTCACTATACGATTTCATCTTGTGGAACAATCCTCTTTCTTCTGTCATATGTCTTGAGCAGCCACTATCCATAAACCACATGTTGTTGGCTTTTGCTTTAAGACATACCTGTAAAAATAAAGTCAAGTGGAGATTATCTTTTTGGTACCCATTTTATGGGTCCATTTGGGTTAGTTAGCCATTGGAATCTATGTTGCTCTATCTTGGAAGGCATAAATCCAATGCTCTTTACTACCCAAACTAATTTTGCACTAAGGTTATACAACTTTCTTACTTTATATTGATATACCTTGTGTCCCACCTTGTTGTAAAAGTTGCAAGCTCGCGGAAGTCTTGGAGTGGGAATTCATGTAGTAGATTCTTCCCAAATCGGTCTTTTGGTCCAAGCAACATGATTCATTTTTGGTTTAGTATGAATGTGGATGTCTCCTCATCGGCGTACATCCCTCTTCATTTAGCTTTTTAGAATTTTTTATTTTCGCCTGGGTCCTTCTTTTCTCGTTGTTCCTATGTCTTGTGCTCCTCAGGTGTAGGACATTGGGCTTGCATATGCCCCATTCCTCCACACCGATAGTACTTTGTAGCTTCCTTCTTTTTCTCCTTCAAATTTCTTTCTTTGAAACTCTTGAAATTTTTTCCTTTTCTCACAAACTTTCTAAATCTTCTTATGAGTAGAGCAATCTCCTCATCGTCACTTTGAAAAGATGAGGTGGACTCATCTGAAATTTGTGCGGCTTTTAAGGCGATTGCTTTTTTGCCTTTATATTGCTCCTCGTTCCTCCTCTTTATCAACTCATGTGACATGAGTGAGCTGATAAGAACTTCAAGCCTTAATTTATTTAGGTCCTTCGCTTCCTCAATGGCCGTAATCTTAGGAGTCCATGATTCGGGTAGCGCTCTTAGAATCTTCATAACCTTCTCAGATTTAGAAATAGCTTTCCTGAGACCTTTTAGAGCATTATTAATTTTTGAGAATCTAGTAAACGTTTCAAAAATATTTTCGATCTCAAGTGTTGGTCTTGAGTTAATGGCAATTACCCAAGAGGGAGGGGTGAATTGGGTATTTAAAATTATTCAACTTAAACTGAAAACTTTACCTCGGTTTGATTTAGTCCCCTTTAATGAAAAAAATGGAAAGCAATAGGATAATGAAGGCAAAAATGAAAAATAATAGATAAGATTTATAGTGGTTCGAGCAACCTTCCCTACTCCACTCTTCCAATCTCACACCCCTTGTGACTTGGGTTTCACTATGTATTCTACGAACATAATTAGACCCTCTGCTCTCTTCTAGATTCTAGCTCTATAGGGCATATACAATTAGAGCCTCTGCTCTCTTCTAGATTCTAGCTCCAAGAGGCATATGCAACACATAGTTAAAGTAGGTGACGAGTCCTTACTCTAGTCATAATGCTACTTTGCTATCATTTGGTTTGAAACACCAAAATCAAACAAAGTATCAAAAACAAAATAACAAATTGAAATGAAAGAAATCTACACTTTACAGATTTGTGTAGGCAAGTTTCAGCTCAAGGAAGAACTCGTAGAAGTGATAAGTTGATTGACATTGGAGTATGCAGCAAGATGAAGCTCGTTCTTCCTTCAAAAGTGTATAGATCACTCAAAAGTAGAAGAAAGTGAAATATAGACCATATCAGCTTCTCTTTCCTCTTTTTCTGCTCTATCTTGTGTGTTTTCATATTTGCTTGAATGTCTATATATAATGGGAGGAGAGATTTGAACGTTAAAGAGTTTGTTAGCGCATAAAAAATGCGCCAATATTCAAATTTTTGAACGTTATGAACCAAGTCGCAGGTGGAGTTGATTTCGGGTGCTACTTCACCTAAGTCGCAGGCTGGAGTTGATTTTAGGTGCGACTTTAGTTGAGAACAGGCTGCTCAAGTTCTTCTTTAGGTCGACTTGGTCTTGAACTTGACCCAAGTGGCATTGGAGTCGACTTCGGATGCAACTTCAGATTCCTCTAATTTCCAAGTCTATCTTTTAGGTTGACTTGGACTGAGACTTGACCCAAGTCGCTGCTAGAGCCGACTTCGGTTGCGACTTAACTTTCTCAGCTTGCTAGTTGAACTTGAATTCTTTTGAATTGACTTTGGTCACTTTATTTCCTTCAAATTAAATGTTCTTCCCTTAATTTGTATCATTTGAAATTCTATATGATTATTTTAGCTTGAAACCTTTTGACTCCATGTCTTGAATTCGAGTACTTGGATCATGGAGTGCATAAAAGATCTCCAAGGGTCCGTTTGGGAAACATGAAAACTCCTGCTCTCGTTGAAAACTTTTCAATATGCAGGGGTGTTCGGGCAAAAACCTGTCTCATCACCCCTGCTAAACGTCTTTCATCCTTGCCCCCGTACGAAGAGTTGTAGAGTGCGTCGTTGAAGAGAAAAAAATGGCCGAAAATGAAAGAACTCCAAGGATTTTAAAACGAGTTGGGACGGAAGTTGTGACGCCGACTTACCATGGCAGATGCAATGCCACAATTCTTGCAGATGCAAGTACATTGTACCTGCAATGATTTAAAAATCAATGGTTTTTCAAACACCAAAACTCGTAAAAAAGTTTTGGTGTTTTCCAAACAATTCCCAAATGTGTGCTCTTGATCCAACATGCAGAATTGATGCAACCTTGCTTGTTTTGGACTTGATTTGTTCTTCATTTGATCCAAGTTGAATATTTGGGTTGACTTGGTCTTCAACTTCACTCATGTCGAATGTCAAGTTGACTTGGTTTACGACTTTGCTCTTCAAATTCTGTGCTGTCTGTCTAAAGTCAATGCTAGAGTCAACTTGGTCTGCGACTTCACCCAAGTCGCATGTGGAGTCGACTTCGTATGTGACTTCGGTAGCTCTTGGTCTCCAATTTCAATGCTGGACAAAAAATGGCCCTTGAAGTCGCTGCTGGAGTTGACTTGGCCTAAGTCGATGCCTGAGTCGATTTGGGGATCAACTTGACCTTCCATGCTTCATATTTTTCATTTTTATATCCTTAAATATTGCACTAGACATATTAGTTGCTAAAACTTACTCAAATTGAGTTGTTAATCATCAAAACATATATTTTGGTTATTTTGCTTTAGATTTCAATACTTGTTTCCAACAATCTCCCCCTTTTTGATGATTGACAAAACCAATTTGATTATATACCTTTTGATATCTTAAAACATACCATTTTATTCTTTTTTGATATTTTTAGGATAATCATAGGTCATTTGCTTTTTGAATTGTCATTTTCAACATTTGCAAATGTTATTTCGAAGAATCTTTTAAATCACAAGTTGAATTCATAAAACCATTTCAAAACATAAGTAATCATAATATAAAATAGAACAATAGTAGTCAAAAGCATCAGAGCATAATACAAACTTTTCATATATATGATCAAAAAATGCTTCATACAAGTTTCGAAAGCAAATAAAATCTATATACAAGCTACCCAACCTAAAATTTTAAAAATCTAAACACTAACTCAACATACTAACTCAACTATTCTCCCCCTTTTGTCAATAGATCGAATAAGGGTTGATTTGGTGAGATTTGACATATAAGAATGCCGATATAATATATGGAGATTGGGGGGCAGTAAGAGATTGGATAGGTCGAACATGAGTCGATGAATAAAATGATGAGATAGGGCCTGGAGTCGAATCTTTGTGTACTGATCCAGTGTCAAATGGATTCAGTTTAGGTATTGGTTGATTCTTGTGGCTTTTGGATGCCAAATGATATCGAATCGTCCTGAGCTCTTGATCCATGAGATGTTGTCCGGAATGCATGTCCATGGTGGCAATAAGGACCCCGACTATCTAACTAGTCAAGGGATCCTCGATCTGCTCTAGGTGCTCTCAGATTGCATTCACCGAGTTGTCCCAAGAAGGTGGCCGAGGAGTGGGATCTAGGATCTCAGAACCATGGGGTGAGCAGGATCCATGTGATACTGGCGAAGTAAGCTCCTCGGGAGTGTCCTGAGGTGGAGCGGGTTGCTCCTCTAGTGGTGGTGGGGGCTGCTCCCCCTAAACATGTGCTTCCCTGGCTTCTTCTGGAGTCGGTACGCCCATTCTTTCTTGGATACGCTCCACTCTAAACTGCTCTACATTGATTTTCATTTGTTGGAGCAAGGCGTTGTTGATCACATTCGTCGGCTTCAACACTTCGAATGGCTCTCCTTCAATGTCGACCTCGAAATGCTCCATGATCTTAGTAATCCAAGTTTCGTAGGGCAAAACCCCTTGTGGGTTGTCTTTTCTGGAGGCCAGGGCTTCTAGGAAGAGTCGCGGAAGACTGACTTTGACTCGATTGCTGACTTTCCAGAGGATTTTTGCCTCCTACGGGTTTAGCTGATTTCTGCCTCTGCCTTTTGGTTAGATGTAGTGGGCAATCAATAACATTAAGACCCTTAGCCTTGGGGATAAATCCATGTAATGCAAAAATTTGACCCCAGGATGATATCTGTTGCTCCTAATGAGCTGATTATACATTTGGGAGATAGATAGATCTGCAGGTAGTCATTCATCATTAAGGGACTTCTAGGATTTGTCCCACCTGCATAATGGCATGATCTTGGCTATATTCCCCTCTAGTACCCAAAAACATCTCGACTCCTTTAACAAAAGTATTGAAGTTCTGATCATCCCATAAATAGTAAAAAATCCTTATCAGATCAGGATACACTCTATCATCAGATTTAAGCAGTCTAGTCCATTCTTGGAAATCTAATAATTCCTCTATTTCAAACTCATAGTCGCTTAAGACCTTGAAGTCTATGATCTTGGGAATGAATACCTTATGCTCATAGAAACTTTTGTAGAAGCGACTATGCTGCAACTCTATCTTGAAATACGTCATCGGCATTTTCAAGACTTGCCCTTTCGTGGTTGGGGTTCCTCTCCTTCTAGCGCCAGTGTCCATACTTTGGGAAGTTTGTGGTTTTTCTTCCCTGGCAGTTGTGGTTGATGAAGTCCCAGCTTGGAATTGAACCTGACAGCCGGTAGAAGTCGATGGTTCTTCTCAGGCACACTTCACAGGAGTTCGTTGCCTTCTGGGAACTTCCTCTTCAACTTAGGGGCCTGATAGTTTGGGAACAAGCCTTTGGGATGGCTTGGATACAACTAGTTTGGGCAATTTTGATTTAGGTGCCATTGAGTTTGATTTTTGTAATGGAATATTCAAATGAGGTTTGAGAGAGAGAAATGGAGACTTGACAAGAGAAAGCAGAGAGAGCTGGAGACACCAAAAATGGAGAGAGAGAACAGTGAGGCAAAGGGGAATTAGAGAGAGTTGGAGCTTGAGGGCTTCGAACAGGAAAAAAGAAGAGAGAAGCCAGAAGGGACTGGACGAGTGTAGTTGTGAGAGAGAGAGCTAGATCGAGCGGGACAGTCTAAGAATGCAGAGGAGAAAATGGAGTTAGAGAAGAAATGCCGGAAGAGAGGTTGCTAGAGAGAGAGACAGAGGAGGCCTAGAGAGGAAAATGGAGGATAGAGGCTATTGGCGCGAGAGGAAATGAGAAGAAAGAAGGAGAAAAAAAAAAGAGAAGAAAGAAGAGGGAAGCCCGACGATCGTGCGCTGAAGTCGACTCTGACTTCGCCCCTACGGAGTCAACTTTGCCTACCTGGAGTCCTATCATCTTGGACTTTTCTAAGTCCATTTCTCTTATTTAATTATTCCTGATTTAACTCAATCATCCCCATATCATTTCTAATTTTGTAAAAAGATTCTTTTGCTAGAGCTTCAGTAAAAATATCTGCAATTTAATCCTCAGTTTTCACATATTCCAAACAAACATCATAATTTTCAACATGTTCACGGATAAAATGATGTCTTACATCTATATGTTTGGTTTTAGAATGCAATACAGGATTTTTTGTTAAATAAATTACACTTGTATTATCACATCTAATTGGAATATTATAATAATCAACACCATAGTCTTTTAGTTGTTGTTTCATCCAAAGTAATTGGGCACAACAGCTCCCAGTGGCTATATATTCGGCTTCCGCCGTATATACAACAACACTAGTTTGTTTCCTTGAATATCATGAAACCAACATATTTCCAAGAAATTGACATGTTCCACTAATACTTTTTTTTATCTACTTTGTATCCGGCAAAATCTGCATCCGAGTAGCCGATTAAATCAAAAGTTGAGCCCTTTGGATACCAAAGTCCTAGATTAGTGGTATTTATCAAATATTTGAAAATTCTTTTTATAGCCAATAAATGTGATTCTTTAGGACATTATTGAAATCTAGAGCACAAGCAAACACTGAAAATACAACAAAGATTTTATCATACTTCTATATAGCTTTTGATCGATATAGTTACCGTTTTCATCCGTGTCGATCTTGATTGTTGAACTCATTGGACTGTTTGCTCCCTTGCTAGTTTGCATTTCAAATTTCTTTAGTATTTCTTTGATATACTTGGACTGATTTATAAATATCCCTTTGGCTTGTTACTTAATTCGCAGTCCAAGGAAGAAATTTAATTCTCCCATTATGCTCATTTCAAATTCGCTCTGCATAATTTTAGAAAATTCTTTGCATATAGTTTCATCAGTAGCACCAAATATTATATCATCTATGTAAATTTGAACAATTAAAATATGTTACTCTTATACTTGATGAATAATGTAGTATCAACTTTTCCTTTTTGAATTTTATGATTAATCAAAAATTTGTTCAACCATTCATACCAAGCTCGTGGAGCTTGTTTTAGTCCATATAATGCTTTGGTTAATTTATAAACATATTTTGATTGATCCTTTCCTTTAAATCTAGGGGGTTGTTCAACATATACTTCTTTATTCAAGTATCCATTCAAAAACGCGCTTTTCACATCCATTTGAAACAATTTGAAATCCATGTGATAAGCAAATGCAAATAAAATGCATATGGCTTCTAGTCTAGCCACAGGTGCATATGATTTTTCAAAATCAATTCATTTTTCTTGGGAATACCCTTTGTCTACTAGTCTGGTTTTGTTTCTTATTACAAGTACACTTTCATCTAATTTGTTCCTAAATACCCATTTGATACCAATAATAGTGCAGTCTTTGGGTCTAGGAACTGAATGTCATACATTGTTCCTTTCAATTTGATTTAGCTCTTCTTGCATTACAATAACCCAGTTTTCATCATTCAGAGTTTGGTCAACAGGTGTTGGTTCAATTTTTGACACAAAAATATATTGTCTACAAATATTTTGTTTTGACCTTCTAGTTTTAACTCCTTCATAAATATTGACAATAACTTGCTCAATTGGATAGACATTTTTAAATTTCAAATCAGTTGGAGGTCTGTGAGAATTGTTACCTTCACTTACCCTTTCTGTTGGAAATAATAGTTAAATCAAAAAACAAATCGACCTAAGCATAAGTTTTGATGATTAACAAATACAAATTTGAGTATGATATGATTACTAATGAGTTTTATAAATGTC
>JAXCLR010000050.1:38659521-38692637 GCA_035584095.1 Annona squamosa | reverse complement strand
GAGAACACTTAGACAAATGTGTTAGATCCTTTTTAATGATATTTCAATTATTTGTTAATCATCAAAATCAAATTAACATTCTTAAAGCAAGCATATGATCAATAATCTCAATATAAAGTTCTTTGGAGAAGGTGACTCCTCTTTTACAATGATGGGATGTTCAAAAAGAAATCCTAATTAGTGCATAACTTGGGAACCACAACTATTTATATAGGAAGCCTCTCTTTCATATTTCTAATTTAGCCCATCATAAAAATAAAAATTAGAAATTAGTTATAGAGTTTCTACGCATAGGAGACTCATACTTTATTAGATGATTTGGACTCATAAAACCTTATAGGATCACTTTAAAAATTAGGCAGCTATTTATGATAACATATATATCATTAATATATATGTAAGTTCAAAATTCCAACAATCTCCCACTTGGACTACATATATTTTTTAATTATATATATAACCTTGTGAGCTCAAAACCTTTTGCTATCATACCAAAAATGATCTCCGAACAATTTCTTCCATTAGTTATGCCAACATAGGACCAAGGCCGCCTTTGTCAAATTTATCATAACTAGACCAATCCATGATCACATATATCAAATATAATCAAATGACATAGATCAAGTATGGACGCGTAGTATGGAAATTACATGTAATATGATCTAACGTGTCCATTTCTAATTGGTTTGACTTATTTGGTGAGATCAAACCAAAATTAAAATACCAAATAACTAAAATAATGAATACTTTATTTCTACAGAAAATATCCATAACCATAGTAAAGTGTCCAAACTAGAAAAGCAAATAAATACAAGTTCTCACTTAACTAGCATATCATTAAATGATACAACACCAATATGAGCATTACGCTCATGAAAGACCTTAAGGTGTTACTCTTAGTAAGCGTATCTGCAATCTTGGAGTTTGTTACATTATGCTTTATAAACACTTTATTTTCCTGAACCCTTCACTTAACAACTAGGAATATCACTAAACTTCTGTTGGTGGAATATTTGACTACCAATTTATTGTCACAAAGTAACTTAAGTGGTCTTTCTATGATATCTATATTTTGCATCCCTATAATAAAATTCTATAGTCATATTCCATAATTGGATGTCTCATAATATGCTATAAACTCTGTTGTCACGGTTGAAAAGTTATGAGTATCTGCTTAACACTTTTTCTTGATATAGATTTTTCAACAAGTAGATAGATATAACCCGAAGTGGATCTAAAACTGTATTTACATCCAATAAAGTCAAAATCTAAGTATCAAATGTTCTCCAACTTACCTGACTTTCTCTAAATGTGCTTAAAAAACTATTTGACTGCTTCTGAAAAATTCATTCCTAAATTACTTAAATATCTGCCCAACATCCCAACAATGTATGCAATAACTGAATGTATACAAACCTAAAACACAAAACCTAAGCATAAATCAAACTTCCCACTGCTAAAGCATAGGGAGTCTTTTGCATTTTTTTAAATTTAAAATCATTCTTGAGGCACTAATTGAAATAGAATTTTTCTCCCTTAGCAAGAAAGTATTATTTAATTTGTAATCCTGCATGCCAAGTATCTCAAGTACTTTCTTAACATAGGTCTTTTATTATAATCTAAGAATACATCAAGAGTAATCCTGATATATCTAAATTCCTAATACAAAAGACTTATTCTCAAGATTTTTCATTTTAATTTTTTTAATAGAAATATCTTAATTTTATTCAATAATCTTATATTAATGTTGGGAAACTGTATGTCTCTGTGTTACTCCTACTGAATCTATGATTACTCGCACTAAACTTTATAGTATATACAATTATCAATCGAATTCATTTTAAAACCAAATTAGATGACAATTTGATGAAATTTGCATTACCATTAATGAAAAACTTTCTTGAACTCGTAGATAGATTTTGTGAAACCCCGACCATATGCGCGTCATTTTGACCGTATATTCGTCATTTCAATATTTGTAATTTTGTAATTATTTTATGAATAAATGAAAATTCATGAATTATATTGATGGATATGTGTATTGGAGATTGAAATAATGCAATTATGAAATATGTATATTCTAAATCTTAATGTAGGCCATATAAAGTACTTATCTGCAGTAGATGATGAGAATCTGATTTGGCATAGAAGATTAGGATATGCAAATCTTCACACATTAAAAAAACTGCAAAAGTTTAATCTTATTGATGGTTTACCAAACTCAAAGATTAATTTAAAATATATTTGTGATATTTGTCAATTTGGTAAAAAAAGTTTCTTTCAAATCAAAAAATACTATGTCAATAACAGTACCTCTACAGTTACTGCATATGGATTTATTTGGACCTACATGAACTAAAAGTTTGGCTGGAAAACATTATGCCTATGTTATTACCGATGATTTTTCAAGATACACATGGGTATTGTTCTTAAGAGGTAAGGATGAATGTTTTAATTTATTTCAAAAAATTTATCACAAAATTCAAAATGAACGTGGATTCAAAATATTTGCAATTTGCTTTTATCAAAAAAAAAATATTTGCAATTTGAAGTGATCATGGAAGAGAATTTGACAATCAGCATTTTGCAAAATTTTATAACATTTTTGTAATAAATCATAACTTCTCAATTCCTAGAACACCACAATAAAATAGAATTGTTGAGCAAAAAAATAGAATATTCATTGAAATAGCTAGAACAAAGTTGATTGATGCTGATTGTCACATAGTTATTAGGCCAAAGCAATACAAACTGAATATTTTATCATAAATCGTATTTATATTTGTCTAATATTTAAAAAAAAACTCTATATGAATTATGGAAAGATTGAAAGCCAAACATTGCATATTTTTATACTTTTGGTTGTAAATGCTTTGTACGAAACAATGGAAAAGATGACCTTCGTAAATTTGATTGTAAAAGTGATGAAGGCATTTTTCTTGGTTATTCTTCTTCTAGCAAAGCATACCAAGTCTATAATAAGAGAACTTGCATAGTTGAAGAGTCAATACATGTCACCTTTGATGAATTTAACACTAGGTTGAGAAAGGTTGATTTTTTAGATGAAGAAAAAAATATTCTTGATGTACAGAAAGCATCGAAAGCTAAAAAAATGATAAGTGCAAATGATGTTCTTAGAGAACTTCTAAATCTGCGAGTACAAAAGAATCATCCACTTAGGGTATGTTTGGCAATGAATATAACATGTCAAGTTAAAACTTTTCAATCTAAAACTTTTTACTCTTCATAATTACTATATTTTTTAATTATTTTTTCACATTTTTCTATACAACTACCCTACTTTTCAATCATTTCTACATAATTACCTATACAATTAACCGATTTATTTTAATTTTATCCTCTTTACTTCTCATTATTACTCCTATATATCACATCATTTGACAACTTTTACTTTCCAAAACTTTTCACCAAAAGTTTTATAAATTCCCAAACACACCCTTAATCAGGTTATTAGCGATGTTTATGACGAAGTCAAAATTTGAAATTCACTTCAAAATGTCTTGGATCATTATGCTTTTATTTCTCACATTGAACCTAAAAAAGTTGATGACGTAATATCTAATAAAAATTAGATAATTTCTATGCAAGAAGAACTGGATCAATTTAAAAGAAACAACATGTGGTGTGCCTAAACTTAATGATCATCCAGATATTGGTACAAAATGAATTTGTAGAAATAAACTTGACGAGTCTAAGATCATTGTTAGAAATAAAGCATGTCTAGTTGCAAAAGGTTACTCTTAATAAGAGGGTATTGATTTGAACGAGACTTTTGTACTTGTAGCTTGACTTGAAGCTATCAGAATGTTACTTGTATTTGCATCATTTAGAAAGTTTAAACTTTTCAATTGGATGTAAAAAGCACATTTTTGAACTGTTCGATAAATGAAGAAGTTTATGTCAAATAACCACCAAGTTTTAAAGACCATGAACAGCCTGATTATGAGTTCAAACTATCAAAAGTTCTCTATAGATTAAGACAAACTCTAACAGCTTGGAATGATAGATTTTGTGGGTTTTTGCTAGAGAAAAATTCAAAAGAGGCAAGGCTAATATTACTTTATTTATCAAAAATATTCACAAAGATATTTTGATTGTTCGAATTTATGTGGATGATATTATTTTTGGGTCTACTAATGAGTTGTATTGCAAGGATTTTAAAAACTTGATGCAGAGTGAGTTCGAAATGAGCATGATAAGTGAGCTTACTTTCTTTTCTAGGATTTCAAGAAAAATAAACCAAAGAAGGTATTTTTATCTATCAAACAAAATATGTCAAGAAATGTTTAAAAAGTTTAAAATGAAAAATATAAAGCTTATGTCAACCCCCATGAGTGCAAGTGTAAAAATGGATAAGGATGAATGAAGTAAGTTAGTAGATCAAAAGTTATATAGAAGCATGATCAGTTTACTTTTGTATTTAACTGTTAGTCAACCTGATATTTTGTTTAGTGTTTGTATATATGTACGTTTTCCGTCAAATCCAAAAGAATCACACATGAGTGCTATTAAACGGATATTTCAATACTTTATTGATACACCCACCTTGGGCATTTGGTATCCTAGAGAATCCACTTTTACCTTGATTGGATATTTAGATGCTGATTTTGCAGGTTATAAATTAGATAAAAAATTACAAATGGTACTTATCAATTTCTAGATGGTATAATTATATCATGGTAGTCCAGAAAATAAAGCTCTGTTGCATTATCAACTGTATAGGCTGAATATATTGCATGTGCTAGTTGTTGTGCCCAAATTTTATGAATAAAATAACAATTGTGTGATTATGGATTGTCATATTAAAAGTTTCAATTAAATGTACCAAAACACATGCAATAAATTTGTCTAAAAATCCTATACAATATTCACGTACTAAACATATTGAAGTAAGACATCATTTTTTAAAGGACATGTATCACGAAAATAAATTTCTATTGAATTAATTCCCACAGAAAACCAACTAGCAGATATTTTTACAAAACCACTTCCTTCTGAAAAAGAATTTTACACAAGAAGGAAATTGGGTTTAATCAATCCTTTTTCACGACATGTATTTATATAAATATTATATCACGTGATTGATGAATTTAGATTATATATATAGCTATCAATTTTTGGTTTCATTTTAAAAAAAAATTAAATTTTTTTTATGGTTGGTTTTGTTGAATAAACTTTTAAATATAATAAACTATTTTTAAAAATAAAAAAAATTTAATAAAAAAAAAAGTAAAAGTCCTAAGCTTTAGAACTAAAATAAAATTTACAAAAAAACACAAAACTCAAAATTGGTCAAAATAAAAGGCAATGGCAAACTAAAAGGGGTTAAAAAATCATTTTTAAAAAATGAAATACAAAACAAAAGGTTAAAATAATGAATGCATGGAATCTTTAAAAAATATAACAAAAAAAGTAACGGTTAAATAAAAAATAACGGTAAAGTACCAGAATAAACCAAGATAAAACAACGTTTCAATAAAATAGTTTTTTTTACATGTTAAATAAAAAATAGAAAACATTAAAACCCAAAATTGTTAAAAAAAAATAAAAAACCAAAAACACGGAAAAACAAACAAAAACAATGGTTTTAAAAAATTAAAAAATTGAAATCAACGGTAAATTAAAAAAAGCAACATTAAACTGTTTAATAAGAGTTTAAAAAATTGTAAAATAAAAACCGTTTAAAACAGAAGCTTAGAACATAAGTTAAAAAAAATTCACTGATCCATCATGCATGCCACCTGTAACATACATTAAATGCATTGACTTTTCAATCAACATGATAAATGCCATGTAGACATCGTAAATATGCATGCCATTTAATTTTTTTAGTTGTATTGTTTGTTAAGTAATGATTGGAATTACCTGAATCTTAGCTTCTGGTTAGACGCTTGACATGTTTGTATCCTACCAAAGTTCTTTTTTTGCCAGCATCTTTTTTATCCGTCTCTTCTAGCTATCATTAAAACCTTTGTTTCTCTTTAATAAACGTAGGTTTTTCTCTCCTCTACACTCATTTAATTTTTTTTTACAGCCACAAAATAAAAATCTCTCTACACCATCTTTACAAATCTTCTATCCTCATTAGTTGTTCTCATATTTGATTTTTGAAAATCAAATTCTCTAAAATTCACTCTCTTTCCACTGTTTGCTCCATTCCACAAAAAAAATTCATCTCATAAATTCATTCCATTCAATTCTATATTCACTGTGATGGCTCAAAAAGGTAGTGCAACGGCTGGATAAAAGCACACTTAGGAAGAAAAGGGAAAGCGGAAGGCGGATTCAACACCTTGGTCCTCCATCTACTCATTGACATCAAAGCTCCGGCATTCATATCAATGAGAATGCAAACCCTTCTCTCTGTGTTGTTGGTCCTGAGTTTATGGCTATTACCCAATAAGGGAAGGGTGAATTGGGTATTTTAAAATTTTTAGTCAAACAAAATTTTTTCCCCAGTTTAGTTTAATTCCCTTAATGAAACAAGCAAAGAATATGGAGAGAAATAAAGCAGTAAAAGCAAATAAACAAGCCACAGTAGTAGATACAAATTTTATAGTGATTCAGGCAACCTTCCCTACTTCACACTTTCAAGCTCACACCCATTGTGACTTGGGTTCCACTAATGTATTGTAAAATAAAACTAGAGAAATTCTCTTCTAGATTCTAGCTCTAGGGGGCTTTCACAAAATACAGCACAAATAGGTGACGAGTCACACTCAAGTCACAATGCCACTTTGCTTTCACTTGGTTCCAATCTCCAATATTAAACCAAGTGTTAAATACAAATAACTAATCAAATAAAAGAAACTACGCTTTATAAGTTGTGTAGGCAAGTTTCGGCTCGTGGAAAAAACTTGTAGAGAGAATGATTTGACCAGCGATGTCGCTTTCAACAAGTTGGAGCGAACTTATTCACTTGAAGTTGGTGTAGATCACTAAATACTTTGAGAGGGTGGAACGTGAACACAATGAATGCTCTCTCTAACCTTTAGCACGTCCTCTTGAATGGTTTTTTACAATGGTGGAGTAAATTCGAATGTTTGGAGGTAGATGGTGCATATTTAATGCGCCAATGTTCGAATTTTTTCGACCATTGCGAGTCAAATCGCATGTGGAGTCGACTTCAAATGTGACTTCACCCAAGTCGCAGACTAGAGTCGACCTTAGTTGCGACTTTAGTCTTTAGCATGCCTTCAAGTTCCACTTCAGGTCGACTTGGTCTTGGACCTGACCCAAGTCGCATGAGAAGTCGACTTCGGGTGCGACTTCACTTGCTGTATGCACATGATGGAACTCGGATTTCTTTGAAAGTGATCCTGATTGCTTATTATTCATCTCATATCTTGTTCTTCCAATAATACTCTTAATCTTAAATGCTTAAACTTGAACTTGGCATGTTCATGTTCTCTTGAAAGCTTTGTCTTCATGACCTTTATCCTAGAATGATTTGCTTTTCTTTATTTTGCAATCCATAGATGTAGCTAATGATTTTTCCTTGAATGATATACCATCTTGAATGATTATTTCATGAATATTTGCTTGTTTAGACTATATTTGTCTTCAGCTTGACTCAAGTCGGATGCCTGGGTTGACTTGGGGTCTAACTTCACTCAAGTCAAATGTAGAGTCGAGCTGGGAATGCGACTTCACCCAAGTCGCACATTGAGTTGACTTCGGTTGCGACTTCACTCGTCTCCTACCCCAATTTCAACGCTAGAAGGAATTGAACATCTGAAGTCAATAGTGGAGTCAACTTGGGTCTGCGACTTCACCCAAGTCGCAAATGACAAGTCGCAAATGAAGTTGACTTGGACTGCGACTTCACCTGTCTTGGTTTCCAAATTCAACATTGGAAGCTTTTGCTCTCTCCAAGTCGATCTCGAAGTCGACTTGGGTATCGACTTCACTCAAGTCAACGACAAAGTCAACTGTGCGACTTGGTCTACCAAGTTCTAAAATCAAAGTTTTTAGCCTTTAACCAATTTTAACAAACCACACTAGTACCCAAAATAATTTCAAATTGAGTTGTTAATCATCAAAACATGGATTGTACTTAATTTGCCATTGATTCCAATAATCTTCCCCTTTTTTATGATTGACAAAACCAATTTGAGTTATACCTGTTATTTATTTTGAAAATAACATTTCATTCTTGTTTTGGCGCTTAGGACATGCATATTTCATTTGCATTACGTTCCAAAGTTAATGAAATCAACACATAATTGCAAATACATACAAAACACATATCATACACATTCAACAATTACAATTCAATCAGAAACACATGTCATATACATTCAACCATTGCGATTCAATAAAAAAATATGTCATATACATATAACCAAGTATTTTATACAATATGAGACATGAAAATGCAAAATGACCTACGTGTACATACTACCCAACCCATGAAAGCAAACTAACCTAAAAACTCAAATCTCTCTCCCCCTTTTTGTTAAGGAATCACAAAAGAGACAGGGAAATTGTGATTTAGCAAATTGAAAAGCGAAGATTGGGTATGATGGATGACAACTAGGTGGGATAGGCCGGATATGAGCGGATGAATAAAAGGATGAGAGAAGTTGAACGGTGGGTTCGGCTCTCACGAATTCATCGAAGTATGGATCAATAACAAGCATACTTGGCATCGGACGACCTCGACTGCTCTCCGATGCAAGCCTGTACTTGATTGTGCGCAGTGCACAATCCATCTTGTCCTGGCGAGTGTGCATCTCCATCATTGCCGTGTGAAGCCCGACCAACTGTGACGTGAGCCGGTCTTCCATGTGCTCAAGGTGATCCCTTATAGCAGTGACAGAGGTAGCCCAGGTCGGTAAGTGTGGATGGGGATTAGGAATTTATGATCCTCTCGTAGAGCACAAGCCATGTGACTATGGCAATACGGGTTCCGTTGGTGCTGCTGGTGGCGAAGATGGAGCCGCTTCCTGTTGTGGAGACTGAGGTGGTTACTCCCCCTCAAGCTGAGCACCCTTCGCTTCAAGTTGGGCTGGTCTCATCCTTTCCCTAATCCTTTCTGCCCTGAATTCCTCCAAATTTATCTTCATCCGAGTCAATAAAGCCCTCTTTATAGCATTGGTGGGCTTCAAAACTTCAAATGGCTCCCCATCTAAGACGATATCAAGATAATGCATGATCTTGGTGATCCACATCCCATAGGATAGCACGCCTCGTGGATTCTCTTTCTTTGAAGCCAACACTTCCAATAGCAAAGCGGGCAAGCTGACCTTTACCTGATTATCCACTTTCCATAATATCTTAGCCTCTTATGGGTTCAATTGGTTTCGGCCTCCTCCCTTTGGGTAAATACAATGAGCAATCAAAAGCCGTAAACCCTTAGTTTGGGAGATAAATCTATGTAATTGAGGAATTTGATTCCCGAATGATATTTGTTGCTCTTCATCAACTGGTTGTGCATTTGTAGAAGTGACAACCCTTCAAGAATACTTTCATTTGCCTTGGGAACATCTAGTATGTGTGCAATTCGGTGAATTGCACTTTCTCTATGATTTGTACTCCCAATTCTCAAATTTATTTCCTTTCCTTTTACAAATGTTAGGAAATACTCCTGATCCCATAAATAGTAGAAAACTCTGGTTAAATTAGGGTATACTCTATCATCAGCTTAGTAGCCTTGTCCATCCTTGAAAGTCCAATAACTCCTCAATTCTAAACTCATAATCACGAAGGAACTTGAAATCAATGATCTTGAGAACAAAAATCTTACGTTCATAAATTTTTTTATAGAACCTATTGTGTTTTTGCTCGGTTCTAAAGTATGTCGTTGGCATCTTTAACACCTATCCCTTCTATGTAGGTGTACCCTACCTATTTGCAGCCAACGAAGTCTTGCTGTTGGATCTAGATTCTAAATTAGCATGTCAAGGTGCGGATTACGACAGATTAGCCTCACGGAATCACATGCAACGTCCCACATATGTGAAGGCCTCTTCTCGAACCCATTTTGACTGAGTTCATTGTTGGCGAGGCACCCCCTCACCAGTGTTGGATCGAGATGCTCTGGATATGGCCAATTTGGAAGGTTTAACAATTGCTTTTGGAGCCATAGGTTCAATTGGAAGTGGGTTTTGAAATGCAACTTGAGAGAGGGCAGTTGAGAGAGCTAAAAGGAGCAAGAAAACTCTGAAAGGAGAACAAAGAGATAGCAGAGAGTTATAGATAACAGAGAACATTGAGATAAGGGAATGAGAAGTAGGAAGAGGGTCTGCTAGCCGCTGATAGCCGATGGTGATTATGATCAATAGACAAGGAGAAAGAGAGAGAGGGAAAATAGTGAGGAGAGAGAGGACAACGAGGAGACAACAATGGACTAAGAGAAAGAATAGTGAGAAAGGAGACAGAACAAAGCGATGGAGAGAGGGAGAGCAAACAGGAAAGAAAGAGAAAGGAAAGTCAGCAATGGAGAGAAATGAGGGAGATAGGGAGACAATGAAAAACAAAGCGAGAGCTAGAAATCGGAAAGAGACCAGAGGGACAGGAAGGGAGAAAAGACAGCGCCAGAGAAATAAGGAAGAAGAAAGAAAGAAGAGAAGAAAAGGAAGAAGAGAAGAAAAGGAAGGCCAAGCAGCGCCTCGCTGGAGTCGACTTGCCCTAACCGAAGTCAATTTCGCCCCTTGCAGAGTCGATTTTGCCCTGTTCGAAGTCGACTTGGGTTTTGTGGAGGGCTGACCGAAGTCGACTTGGCTCTCTAGACATGGTTTTTCTAATATGCTCCCCCTATCGTATTATGCTTATAATCAAATTTAATTATTCCCATATCATTTCTAATTTTATAAAATGATTCCTTTGCTAATGGTTTGGTAAAAATATCTACAATTTGGTCTCCTGTTTTCACATATTCTAAACAAATATCATGATTTTTAACATATTCACGAATAAAATAATGTCTCACATCTATAGGCTTTGTTGTAGAATATAATGCAGGATTTTTGGTCAAACAAATAGCACTTGTGTTTTAACATCTAATTGGAATATCATGATAATCAACACCATAGTCTTTAAGTTGTTGTTTCATCCAACGTAATTGGGCACAACAGCTCTCGGCGGCTGTATATTTGGCTTCCACGGTAGATATAGCAACACTAGTCTGTTTTCTTGAAAACCATGAAACCAACATGTTTCCAAAAAACTGACATGTTCCACTATTGCTTTTTCTATCAACTTTGTAACCGGCAAAATCCGCATTTGAATAGCCGATTAGATCAAATGTTGACCCCTTTGGATACCATAGTCTTAGATTAGTAGTATTTATCAAATATCTGAAAAATTCTTTTTATAGCTATTAAGTGTGATTTTGAGGACATGATTGGAATCTAAAACACATGTAAACACTGAACAAAATATTTAGTCTATAATCAGTTAAATATAATAATGAGCCTATCATGCTTCTATACAATTTTTGTTCAATAGATTTACCCTTTTCATCCTTATCGATCTTGATAGTTGAACTCGTTGGTGTATTTGCGCCTTTGCTACTTTTCATTCTAAACTTCTTTAACATTTCTTTGACATACATGGACTGATTTATGAAGATTCCTTCCACTAGTTGCTTAATTTGTAGTCCAAGGAAGAAGTTCAATTCTCCCATCATGCACATTTCAAATTCACTTTGCATAATCTTAGAAAATTCTTAGCACAAAGTTTCATTAGTGCTCCAAATATTATATCATCAACATAAATTTGAACAATTAAAATATTTTTATCTTTATACTTGATGAATACGGTTGCATCAGCATTTCCTCTTTGAAAATCATGACCAATTAAGAATTTACCTAACCTTTCATACCAAGCTCATGGAGCTTGCTTTAGTCCATATAATGCTTTGGTTAATTTGAAAATATATTTTGAGTGATCCTTTTCTTCAAATCTTGGAGGTTGTTCAATATAAACTTCTTTATTCAAGTATCCATTCAAAAATACGCTTTTCACATTCATTTGAAATAATTTAAAGTCCATGTGAGAAGCAAATGCTAGTAGGATACGTATGGCTTCTAATCTAGCCACAGTAGCATAAGATTCTTCAAAATCAATTCCCTCTTCTTGGGAATATCCGTTGGCTACCAATCTGGCTTTGTTTCTTGCAGCAAGTCCACTTTTATCTAATTTATTCATAAAGATCCAATCTAGTCATAAAGACCCAATCTAGGAACTAGGTGTCATACATTATATCTTTCAACTTAATGTAGTTCTTCTTGCATTACAATGATCCAATTTTCGTCATTAAGAGCTTGGTCAATGTATGTTGGTTCAATTTTTGGCACAAAAGTGAAGTTTTCGCAAATATTGTGTCTTGACCTTCTAGTTTTTACTTCTTCATAAATGTTACCAATAACTTGCTCAATTAGATGATCATTTTTAAATTTTAAATCAGTTAGAGGTTTGTAAGAATTGTTACCTTCTTTTACCCTTTCTTCCGTGAAATTTTTTTATTTTGCTTTGGCTTCTCCTTGTTGCTCTCGTTGTTCCATGTTTGGGTTCCTTGATGTCTCATTTGCACCACTCAACTTATCCTCCTTTCTCGAAGTTTTGTTAAATTTATTAAAGACAACATGTATTGATTTTTCTACTATTTGATTTTTCTAGTTAAAGACTCTATATGCTTTGCTATTTAATGAATAACCAAAGAAAATTGTCTCATCATTTTTGACATCTAATTTACCCAAGTTAGTTTTTTCATTATTTAACGCATAGTAAGTACATCCAAAAGCATGAATATATGATATGTTTGGTTTTTTCCTTTCCATAGTTCACATGAAGTCTTTTTTAAGATTGCTCTAATGGTAACTCAGTTTAATACATGACATGTTGTATTTACAACTTCACCCCAAAATCTTTTAGACAATTTACTCTCATTTAGCATAGTTCTAACCATTTCTTTTATTGTCCTATTTTTCCTTTCAACTACCCCATTTTGTTGGTGGGTTCTTGGTGCAGAAAATTATTGTGAATTCCTTTTTCATTGCAGAATTCTATAAATTGTTTATTTTCAAATTCACCACCATGATCACTTCTAATAGAAATAATTGTATTTTATTTTTCATTTTGCACAAAATTTGATAACATAACAAACATAGAAAATGCTTCATCTTTGCTAGCTAAGAGTATTATCCTGTGAATCTTGAAAAATCATCAACAATCACAAATACATACTTTTTCCCACAAAGGGTTAAAATGTCTGATGACCCATAAAGATCAATATGCAATAGTTCAAGTGGCCTGGTCATTGAAATTTTACTTTTGGTGGAAAATGACATCTTGGGTTGCTCGGATAATTGACAAGCCTTACAAATCTTGTCCTTATCATATTTAAGCTTTGGTAAGCTTCCACTAGGCTCTTTTTCCACAATGTTTTAATGTTTGACATATTTATATGTCAAGTCTTTTATGTCATATCCATGGATCATTTTCTATGGCTATTAGATATTTTCTATCAAGTTCATCTAGACAAACCAAATATACATTTTCATGTCTTTTGCCACTAAAAACTATGTGATCATCATCAAATACATTATCTATAGAAGATTCAAATACAACTTTAAAACCTTTATTATATAATTGGCGAATACTCATTTAGTTGTGTTTGAGTCCTTTAACAAATAGTACATCCTTAATATATGCATTGAAATTTCCATAGACATTTCCTTTACCTTTGATTATACCTTTTTCAATGTTCCCGAGAGCAACCGTTCCTTCACTACATAGTTTGATCTTATGGAACAATCTTTTTTCTCCCTTCATATGTTTTGAGCAGCCACTATCTATAAACCACATATTGTTAGTCATTGCTTTAAGACAAACCTGCTAAAATAAGGTCAAGTGAAGCTTATCTTTTTTGTACCCATTTTATGGGTCAATTTGGGTTAGTTAACCATTAGAATATACGTTGATCTACCCTTGAAGGCATAAATCTAATGCTCTTAGATACCAAAACCAATTTTACACTAAGGTCATGTAATTTTCTCATTTTACATTGATATACCTTGTGCTCCATCTTGTTGCAAAAATTACAAGCTCTCGGGAGTCTTGAAGTGGGAATCCATATAGTAGTTGGTTCCTAAGTTGGTCTTTTGGTCCAAGCAACATGGTTCATTTTTGGTTTAGCATGAATAGACTTTGCTTGGTTTTTATAAGTCCTTGGAGTATTAGATTTGCTACTTTCTCCCTTCTCAAATGTATAGAATACCCAAGTCCTCTCTTATTATTTTGGGTGGTTATATTCAAAATATTTTGATGCTTTTTCCTGGATTAGAGAACTTAACAAGTAATTCATTTAATGATTCATTTTCCTTTTTAAGTCTTTCCACCTCACTTGTCAAAGTGTTCTTTTCATTTGTTAAATGGTTAACTTTTCTGTAAGTTTTCCGTTCACAGTAATTACTGCATCACATTATCTTTTCTTCATTGTGAACTGATTTCCCAACTTCTTTATTTACTCATATAATGAATCATAGGTTTGTTGTAGTTCTTTTAATTCAGCACATTTGAGACATTCATTTGTGGAATAGAAAATAGAAAGAGAATTTGGCTTAGATGTTACCTCTTCACTACTCGCGCAGTTTATTGAAGTGGTTTGATCCTTCAAGATTTCTGTTGCTGTAAAGCATAGGTTGAAATCTTCCTCCATTGTAGTCATGCAACAGATCCTTGTGCAATTTGCAGACTCATTTTCTTCATTAGAGGAACTACAAGTTGTGGACATCTCCTCGTTGACGTACATGTCTCTTCCTTTAGCTTTTTGAAATTTTTTATTTTCGCCTTGAACTTTCTTTTCCCTTTGTTCCCTTGTTTTGTTTTCTTTGAGTCTTGGGCATTAGACTCGCATGTACCCCATTCTACCACACCAGAAGCACTTTGTAGCCTCATTCTTTTTCTCCTTTGAATTTCTTTCTTTAAAGCTCTTGAAGTTCTTTCGTTTCCACACAGATTTTCTCAATCGTCTTGTGAGTAGTGCTATCTCCTCATCGTCATTTTGGGAGGATGAGGTGGAGTAATCTAAAACTTGTGCAGCTTTTAAGATAATAGCTCTCTTGTCTTTATGTTGCTCCTCATTTCTCCTCTTTATCAACTCATGTGACATGAGTGAGTTAATAAGCTCTTCAAGTCATAGCATGTTGAGATCCTTTGCTTCCTCAATGGCTGTGAACTTGAGAGTCCATGATTCGGATAGCACTCTTAGAATTTTCATTACCTACTTAGATTCAGAAATAGCTTTCCCGAGACTTTTTAAGGCATTAGTAATTTTAGAGAATCTAGCAAATATTTCAAAAATATTCTCGGTCTCAGGCATTTTAATGCTTTTTAACTCTCTAATTAAAATATTTCTTCTCATCCCTTGGACTTGAGAAGTTCTCTCATAAATAGATGTAATTGTATCTCATATCTCTTTAGTGATTTGGCATGATGATATTATATCATATTTGGATGCAGTTAATGCACAACAAATGGAGTTCATGGCTTTTGTGATGCTTTTAACGATTCTAACTTCCTCCTTGGATCATGCGGAGACTCTGTCATCAATGGGCAACACAACACCATCTTGGATAGCAATCCAAGAATCTATATCCGTAGCCATGATTAATTGTTTCATTCTCAACTTTCAGTAACCAAAGTTACTCTCATAAAAAAGAAGTAACCTTGTGAATGATTGGCCTTCAGTAAATGCAAGAGTGGAAGTTTGTTGGGATGCCATATATAAGATCTCTTTGATTTAAACTCAAAGACCTAATCTAGTACCACTTGTTGGTCTTGAGTTTATAAATATTACCTAAGAGGGGAGGGGTGAATTGGGTATTTTAAAATTTTCACTTAAATAGAAACTTTTTCCCTATTTAGTTTAATTTCCTTAATGATATAAGAAAAAATATAAAGAGAAATAAAACAATAAAAGCAAATAAATAAGCTACAGCAATAGACACGAATTTTATAATGGTTTGAGCAACATTCCCTACTCCACTCTTCCAATCTCATACCTGTTGTGACTTAGGTTCTACTAATGTATTATCAAATATAACTAGAGCAGTAACTCTCTTCTAGATTCCAGCTCTAGGGGGCTTGCACAAAACACAACACAAGTACGTGATGAGTCACACTCAAGTCACAACTCTACTTTGCTTTCACTTGGTTCCAATCTCCAATATCAAACCAAGTGTTAAATACAAATAACAAATCAAATAAGAGGAACTATACTTTACAATTTGTGTAGGCAAATTTTAGCTTGTGGAAGAACTTATAGAGAGAATAATTTGATCAGTGACGTAGCTTTTAGCAAGTTGGAGCGAACTTATTCACTTGAAGTTGGTGTAGATCACTAAAGGCTTTGAGAGGGTGAAAAGTGAACACAATGAATGCTCTCTCTAACCTCGAGCATGTCCTCTTGAATGCTCTTTTATAGCGGTGGAGTAAATTCAAATGTTTGGAGGTAGGTAACGCGCATTTAATGCGCCAACGTTCGAATTTTTTTGACCATTGCGAGTCAAATTGCACGTGGAGTCGACTTCAGATGTGACTTCACCCTAGTCGCAGACTGGAGTCGACTTCAGTTGCGACTTCAGTCTTCAGCATGCCTTTAAGTTCCACTTCAAGTCGACTTGGTCTTGGACCTGACCCAAGTCGCATGTGAAGTCGACTTCGGGTGCGACTTTATTTTCTGTATGCACATGATGGAACTCGGATTTCTTTGAAAGTGATCCTGATTGCTTATTATTCATCTCATATCTTGTTATAATACTCTTAATCTTAAATGCTTAAACTTGGAACTTGGCATGTTCATCTTCTCTTGAAAGCTTTGTCTTCATGACCTTTATCCTAGAATGATTTGCTTTTCTTGATTTTGTAGTCCATAGATGTAGCTAATAATTTTTCCTTGAATGATATACCATCTTGAATGATTATTTCATGAATATTTGCTTGTTTGGACTATATTTGTCTTCAGCTTGACTCAAGTCGGATGCCTGGGTTGACTTGGGGTCTAACTTCACTCAAGTCAAATGTAGAGTCGAGCTGGGAATGCGACTTCACCCAAGTCGCACATGGAGTCGACTTCGGTTGCGACTTCACCTGTCTCCTACTCCAATTTCAACACTGGAAGGAATTGAATATCTGAAGTCAATAGTGGAGTTAACTTGGGTTTACGACTTCACCCAAGTCATAAGTAAAGTCAATTTGGACTGCAACTTCACTTGTCTTGGTTTCCAAATTCAACGCTAAAAGCTTTTGCTCTCTCCAAGTCGATCTTGAGGTTGACTTGGGTATCGACTTCACTTAAGTTGATGGCTAAGTCGACTTGGCTTTACAAGTTGGTCTGCCAGGTTCTGAAATATAAGTTTTTAGCCTTTAACCAATTTTAAAAAACTACATTAGTACCCAAAACAATCTCAAATTAAGTTATTAATCATCAAAATATGGATTGTGCTTAATTTACCATTGTTTCCAACACGTGCTACATCTTGCATGCCTACTCGCAAAGCTTCATGTAAGATAATATTGGAGGTTCTAGATATCGGTCTCGTCAAGCTGCTTGAATATCACAATTTACAAATAATGTTGCCACTCCATCAAAAGTTTTAAATTTTCGTCACCCATCTGATGAAGATACTTTTGTGGGTAAATTTTTACATCGAGTATTTACCAAAGGTAAAATGATAAATTTTTTATTTTTGGCAAAGATATATTTGGGTTTGTGCATTAGTTGAAAGAAATATGGGCTTCTTGAATTTCTGAAAAAAAAATTTATATTTATTCGGTTGTTGTGAAACATTTTTATTTCAACTTAACTCTAGAAGACACTACTTACATATCCTTTTTAAGAAGAATTGAAGTTAATTTCACAGAACAAGAGTTTTCTGTGCTGATGCTTTTACCAATTCATGTCACTGGTTCGTATGAAGACATTAATTTTAAGGAAATTATTTTCTATTTTACACGGAATGAGTCATTAAGTCAACAACAATGCAATTTTACAAACAAGGAATTTTTCAAACTGGATTATTTTTTGCCTAAATGAGGGGGATATGATATTATTACACTTAATGATTTGGAATTAATATGGGTATTTATGAAAAACAAGCCCTATAACATTGCTAGTATGATGTTATCTTATATGTTGTCACAAAAAAAGAGAACAAATGGAAGTTTGCCCTATGTTATGTATTTAACAAAGCTATTTTAGAATTTCAACATTGATTTGAGAAGAGAAGTACCTATCAAACCAACAACCTATGATGTGATAAATGGATCTACACTCAAATGTATGCGATATACTTGTATTGGTGATGGTGAATGGATTGTGAATTCAGACTTACATGCAACAACTTCTCCTCCACAATAACAAAGGGTTTCTATTCAAATCAATGATTAAGATGATGGACTTGGTCAAAGATAAGATGGACAAGATAGTTACTTGGGTGGTAATGGACATCATGGACATTAAGGTGATTCTCCGTCTTTCCATGATAGTTCAATAGTATAAGTCAATTCTCTGCTTAAAAGCCTACAAACTTACCTCACACTTCACCTACTAATTCAACTCCTCAAGTGGGCACTGCTTCTATTAAACCCGATTATGCACCTCAATCTTCAGTGGGTATACCCCTTCAACTATATTCAGTTAATGTTGATTTCTCTTCTCTCCAATCCTTTCTAGAATCTAATTTTCAGCAATTAAATTCTAGAATGGGAACCATTGAAACTAGATTAAATACTTTAACTCATGATTTTCATGAGTTCAAGCATGAAATTGTCACTTCTTTTTCTTATGCACAAGAAAACATCACCACTGTTGCATTCACAATTGCTACTATTACACTAATAGTGAGAGGTTCAATTTCGACAATGATGAAACAATTTGAATTTGCGATTAGAGCTTATGTAAAGCTAGTAGACAGTTGGGTGCTACTATGAGAGATTTGAGAAACAACACCGGTAGAATATGTTTAACTTTTGGATTACCTGAACTAAATGATCTTCGTCAAGAGATTGCTAGCAATAATAAATTGTCGTGATGTGGGTTTGCCCCCTAAACCAACATCTAGACCGCATCTGTTGGTCTCGAGTTTATGGCAGTTGCCCAAGAGGGGAGGGGTGAATTGGGCATTTTAAAATTCTTTGCTTAAACAGAAATTTCTCCTTTTTGAAATTAATCCCTACAATAAAATAATTAGTAGGACGGAGAGAAATAAAGTAATAAAACACAAATAATCAAGCCACAACAAGAGACAGAGATTTATAGTGGTTCGGGCAACCTCACATTCTCTATTCTTTCAAGCACACACCTGTTGTGTCTTACTATTGTATTTTAATACAATTAGAGCAACAGCTCTCTTCTAGATTCTAGCTCTAGGGGGCTTGTACAAATTTAGCACAAGTAGGTGCCGAGTATCCTTCCAGTCACAACAGTACTTTGCCTTCACTTAGTTTCGATTTCCAATATCAAACAAAGTGGGAAAAATAAATAATTAATAAAAGAAAGATCTACACTTTACAAATTCATGTAGGCAATTTCTAGCACTTAGAAGAACTTGTAAAAGCAGTAGATGATTGAGCAAGGCAACTTTTAGCAGTTTACAAGCATAGCTCATCTTCAAACTCTTTGTAGAACACTTTAAATGCAAAGGAGAGTAGAAGTTAAGTACATTCATTGTTTCTTTAACCATATTTACATCCCATTGAAGCTCCCTAAGTAATGGGAAGTAAATTCAAATGTTTGGTGGTAGGTGGCGTGCATTAAATGCACCAACATTTGAATTTTTTCGATTATTGTGAACCAAGTTGCATTTGGAGTCGATTTGGTATGCAACTTCATCTGAGTCGCATGGTGGAGTCGACTTTAGGTGCGACTTCACCCAAGTAGCAGACTGGAGTCGACTTCAGGTGCAACTTCGGTCTTCAGCTTCTACTTTCAAGTTCCAGCTTCAGGTCGACTTGGTTTCGAACTTGACCTAAGTCAAAGGTAGAGTCGACTTCGGGTGCGACATCACCAATTATTTGATTATCTTGGAACTTTGAGGTCTTGCAAGTGATCTTAATGTTGTGTGTTCCCTTTTCTTCTCTTATTTTTCATTAAATGTCCTTAGTTTGTGTTGTTTTGCTTAAAAACTAAGCAGTATACTCTACTCTTGAGAAGATCTCCATTGTGGCATTGATTCATTATGATTATTCTTCTTGATTTTGTTGTTCATTTAATAATAGTACATTTTTGAAGTAATCTGAAGCGGTCATATACTTGAGTCACTCGCTTGGGTTAACTTGAACTTTGACTTTACCCAAGTCGCACACTCAGGTTGACTTGAGATTCGACATCACCTAAGTCGCATGCTGTAGTCAACTTGGAAAGTAACTTGACTCTGAGATCTCAAAATCTTCAGCAAGGCTATACCCAAGTCGCATTTGGAGTTGACTTGGACTGCGACTTCACCTCTCTTTGAGTCTTAGTTTCAGCAAGTGATCTTAATGAATTTGAAGTCGATTCTGGAGTCGACTTGAGAATTGACTTAACCTAAGTCAATGGCTGAGTCGACTTATGTGGCGCCCCGAACCGAGGTGCCTAGAAGCCTTACTCCGGGATCGTTTTAATTGGTAAACGTGACTTAGGATTGTTGCCCTGATCACACGGCAGGATTTTTTTTATCATTAATACATGAAAATTTTCCATCATTCGGCTAACATGAAATATATTTTACATGCGACTTCACCTCGGCAGCTTGCTTGACGAACTTGAAATCCTTGAAATGCTTTGCTTGCTTGAGTTTCTTCATGTCTTTTGTTGTTCTTCCTTGATTTATTTCTCTTTGGACCACTGTGTTATCATTCTAGCTTGTTTTTCTTTAGCTCCATGATTTGCAAACCTTGAGTCTTGAATCTTGGAATGTATTGCTTGCTTGAATTCCTTCATTGTTTGGTTGTTCTTCCTTTGAGACTCTTTATAATTCTTACGTTTGATTTCATGTCTTGAGTCTTGAGTCTTTGAGTTATCTTTTACCTTCATCTTTTTTTGAAACTCTTGAATCTACTATTTATCTTGATCTGCATGTTTCTGTTTTGAAGTCGAAATCGGAGTCGACTTGATCTGCGACTTTGCCCAAGTCGCATGCAGAGTCGACTTGGGATGCGACTTCGGCAGCCCCTGTTCTTGATTTCAACTCTAGATAGAAATGACGCCTTCAAGTCGCTACTAGAGTCGACTTGGTCTGCAACTTCACCTCAAGTCGCAAGTGGAGTCGACTTGGGATGCGACTTTGGCACCTCTCAGTCTTGATTTCAACTCTGGAAGGAAATGATGTTTCGAAGTCGATGCTGGAGTCGACTTGGGGATCGACTTGGCCTAAGTTGATGCCTGAGTCGACTTGAAAATCGACTTAATTTGTCTTGCTTCATATTCTTCAAATTTATAACCTTTAATCATTCCACAAACATGTTAGTAATCAAGACTTACTCAAATTGATTTGTTAATCATCAAAACATAGACTTAGCTTATTTTTCACATATTTCCAATACTTCTTTCCTTTTGGTACCTGCGTTATGGGTCAATGAATGTTAGTACCATAATGCATAGGAACTCAAGAAGACTTGGTTCCACCTTAGATATGTTTCTTTGACATCCAAACTAATTTAACTCCATTATAAATCATTTTTCTTGCCTTGCATTGATATATTTTATGTCCAAACTTATTACAATAATGGCAAGTGATTCTAGCATAAGTTAGAGTACCATGATAGCTCTTTGGTTGCCAAGTAGGTATATTTGTCCATGATTTATCAACAAGCTTCTTTAAATGTCCCATTACATTTGATGTATTAGAAGCCTTAATCCAAATATGAGCATTTATTTTATTTAATTTGACATTAATGTGCTTTATATATCCAAAATCTCTCTTATCAACTTGAGTGGTCATTCTAAAAAATTTCTGCACATTTTCTCCCGAGTTGGAGAACTCAGTCAATGAATCTTTCAAATTTAATTCTCCTTTCTCAATACCTCCACTTCATTCTTCATGGCAATTTTATCATTTTGCAAAGATGCATTTTCCTCTGCTAATTTTTCATTTACAATGGCAGTTGTATCGAATTGCCTTTTTTTTGGACATATTTGATACCAAGACTTTTGAATTCATTAAATAATGAGTCATAGTTTTTGTAAATCATTCAGATCATTACATCTGGAACAAGCATTAGAAGATGAATAAGAATCAGATGAGCTTACCTTGATATCCATAGATGCATCCAATGTTGGCAGTTGGATTTTTCTTGTATCATCATTTTCCTCTCCAGATTTTTGGCAAGTTTTCTTTTTATCTTCTATGATGGCCATGCAACAAACTCTTACCCAATTTGCTGCATCTTCTGCTTCACTTGATGAGGTGCTAGAGTTTGAGGTAGTATATTCCTTTGTAAGCATCTTCTAGCCTTTCTCTTTGAAAAAATTCTCTCATTTTTGAATTTTCAATTCATCCGGTGTGGTGCATTCGATTTGTATATGTCCAACACTACCACATTTATAACATTTTGAAAATTCCTTTCTTCTATTATTTATTTTCTTGTGTGAGCTGAAATATTTGTTTCTCTTCATGTTTGAGTATGAGCTTAATGTAGATTCACTTGAGCTCTCTTTCAGACTTTTGAATGCAATAGACTTTCTACTTCTGCGAGATTCTTCTTTTTTATTTTTGATGAGCTTATGAGACATGAGTGAGCTAATCAAGTCATCTACTTTGAGTTTGTTTAAGTCTTTTGCTTCCTCAATAGCTGTGATTTTACAAGTTTGGTAATGCTCTAAGTATCTTCATAACCTGCTCACTTTCAGAAATTTGCTTTTCTAGGCTTTTAAGAGCGTTAGTGATTTTAGAAAATTTAGCATACATTTCTAAAATAGATTCATCATCTAACATCTGAAATCTTTCAAAATCACCAATAAGGATATTCCTTTTAGTTTCCTTTACTTGGGACGAACCCTTATAAATAAATACCAATTTATCCCATATCTCTTTAGCCGTTGTGCATGAAAAAATTCTATCAAATTCTGCTGTGGTCAATGCACAAAATAAGAAATTTATAGATTTGCCATTACTTTGGACAGACATAGTTTCTTCTTTCATCCAAGTGGACGCCTTGTCTCCTTTTGATAATGTAATGCCATCTTGTATGACTATTCAAGAATTCATATTAATTGCCATAATGAGTTGTTTCATCCTCAATTTCCAAGAAATAAAATTATTGCAATCAAATAGAGGTGACTTAAAAAATAATTAGCCCTCGGCAAAAGCAGGTACAGAAGTTAAGATGTTGTCATAGATATATAGAAGAGATCACCTTAAATAAGATAGAGACCTGCTCTGATACCACTTGTTGGTCCCAAGTTAATGACAATTACCCAAGAGGGGAGAGTTGAATTAGGTTCTTGAAAAATTCTTTGGTAAATTAAAACTTAACCCCTTATAATTTTAATCCCCTTGATGAAACTTGTATGAGATAGAATGAGAGAGTGCAAATGGAATATAAAGTGTAAACAATTAATCTACGCAAGAGATAACAATATATAATGGTTCGGACAACCTTCTCTACTCTACTCTTCCGAATACATACTTATTGTGTCTTGGGTTCTACTATTATATATTCAATACAATTTAGAGCACCTACTCTCTTTTAGATTTTAGCTCTAAGGGGCATATACAACAATCACTTGTCAATGAGATCAACTCCAACCAACCAAGTTTAATATGTTGGTAAGACAAACTCAAACCAAACAAGCAAAACCCATTAGTGAGACAAACTCAAATCAACCTCCTATTTTGCTTCTTCTTGAATTCGGTCTCCAATACCGATTCAAGGCAATAATACAAAATAAATAGATAAAAGAGAAATTACACTTTACAACGTGTATTCGATAAACTTCGGAAGCTCCTTGTCATGTGGAGATGATAATCTTGGAAGCACACTTGGAAGTTGTAGCACTTGAAGCTTCAATAGTTGTTCAAATAACTTCAAGACACTTGAATATTAGAAGATAAAAGCCCAACTTGTATTTTCCTCTTTCTTTCCTCCTCTTTTTTTTTCATGTTCATACATCAATGGTAGTTATAGAGGAAAAATAATCTAGCCATTTGGAATAGAGGTTCACGTGCACCTAGAGCTTCAACGTTCGGATTTTCGACCGTTACCAGTTGAAGTCGCAAGTGGAGTCAACTTCGGATGAGTGGAGTCGACTTCGGATTGGAGAAGTCAACTTGGATTGCGACTTCGCTTTGTTAAAATTTGCTGTCCAGAATTTTGCCTTCGAAGTTGTAGATGAAGTCCACTTGGGTTGAGAATTCACCCAAGTCGCAAGTGAAGTCGACTTGGGTTGAGACTTTACTTTGCTGTTTGTCCGAAGTTGCAAGCGAAGTCACCTTGGGTTTGAGACTTCACCTAAGTTGCAAGTGAAGTCGACTTAGGCTGAGACTTCACTTTGCTGAATTTGCAATTCATGAACTTGAGCTTTTGAAACTTAAATTAATTCACATTTTCATTTTCATACACATAATTAGAAACAAAATATCTTAGAACACTTAGACAATTTTATTAGATCATTTTTAATGATATTTCAATTATTTGTTAATCATCAACATCAAATTAATCATTCTTAAAGTAAGCATATGATCAACATATAATTCATGAACAAAGATTTGTCATTTTTATATATGCATATATTTTTTGAATATTAAAATTTTAGAAATATATACACATATTTAAAATGTCAAATCTTAGTTTATGAATTATATACATTAAAAAGTAAAAATATGAAAAGAAATGAGTATTATGACTAGTCAAAAATCCCTCCTTTTATGATTAATTATAAATGATCACTTGGCCATTTATGTATCATTGTGATAAAAATCATTTCCATTATGTATTTGTGTAAGCCTTATATACTTTTTTTTATTGTTCCACGTGGAATTTTACTTTCCGGCATCTCATTTTTTATCTAATTTTTACAAACTAAGCCCACAAATTCTTATAAATTTCTGTACAAATTTTCTTACAACATAAGACGGGACTAAAACTTCTCATACTAGATGGATTCTAATCCTATGCTCTCGAGAGCATGCAATGCAATGCTGCATGCTCTCGGGCGCACACATCTATTTTTTTTGAATTTTTTTTACAATAGTCTTAATTTATGTGAATTTAATCTGTGTATAATTTTTTTTTATCATTTTTGGAGTATTTAAGATATTTATTTTTTATTTTTGAAAATAAGTGACATTTTAGGTAATTTTAAATTACTAAAATGCCACTGATTTTTAAAACTCAAAATAAATATCTAAAAATCTCCAAAAATGATAAAAATTGATACATAAGTTAAATACACTTGGGTTAATAAGTTTATGAAAAAATTTTAAAAAAATTTAAAAAATAGATATATGCGGGAGCATAGGATCAGAATTCATACAAGACACCTTTGGGAGGTGATGCGTCGACCAAGATGTTCCCGGTAGAATATCTACTCAAAAATATATAATTATATGTACGTTATAAAATTATTTATATATAATATATATATTAAAATGTTATAATACCTTATAAACCATTTATTTATATGGAATAATGTTTTAGATGGGTTATACACATGGAATTAACAACTTTAAAATAATATATAAATGAAATAATTTTATTATGTTGATTTTATACCTTTATTAATTGGGGCTGTATATGTATTTAATTTGCATGAAATTTGATTTCCTATCAAATAAATAATGTTAGATACAAGCAGCGGTTCGGATTTTGATTTTACTGTCAAAGTGGGCCGGGATGAAAGGCAACATCGAGAGCTTGGGGGAATTAGTTGATAACAGTTTAAAGCCATCAATTTTAGCGGGAAAGGGGCCGGTTTTTCATCTGCACCCTTTACCCATTCCCCACAACTCCTCTCTTGATCTCCTCCCATGTTCTCTCTCTTCTCCCATGTTCTTCGTTTCCGTTTTGGAAATTTCTAAACTTCGTAGATTTTAATCCATGCTTTCTCCGTAATTCATGGAAACACTCGATCCTTTTGCTCAAATTTCAGAACTTTTGGTTCAGCAGTCAAGCTGAGGAGATCTTTATCCTCTTTTGGGCTTGTTTCTTTCTCACTCGAATTACTTGGGGCATCATGAGTTTCTGACATCTTTCCTTGCGTTTCTTGATTGTTGCCGCGGACGCTGCAACCTGCTACAATGATTTGCTGTGGAGGAGGGTTGGAGGAGGAAAACTACGGCCCGCCTGCCAATCAATACTCAACGCCACCGAACCGCTATGGTGAGACAGCTAATCCTCAGCAAGGCATTTTCCCCAGAAATGGAATAAATACAGAATTATGCATGTTAATTCCAAAACGGGTTGAGCCTGCCATCCAAACCAATCTTGTCTCTGTGATGAGGTGCACCAACATTACATAATCAGAAACAGGAATAAGAACAGCACTGCTGGGTTGATTGTTCTTTGTCCATTTTCAGGGATGTCATTGTCTAACTGGAGTGATCCAACATGAATCGATTTTCTAAAGATCTCATTTCTTAAACATACGTCAGTTCTTGTTAAGAACAATCAATTGCAGGCATCTTTCACACTTTCTGAAGAGTCTAATCTGCAGCACCGAACCATGGGCTCTTGCAGTATGATGTATCCACGGACAATGATATCATACAAAAGGCGGCATTCTAGATCGTGAAATCAAGCATATTGGGCATTTTTGTAGTGTGCGTATATATATATTGATATTGAGACATATATAATATGAGGCTTTTGGCAATTGAAAGCAAACCAGACAGTAAAAAAGTTCCTAAATGATGTAGAAGATTGGTCTAGATATTCAGGAGTTCTTCAATTGGGTGCCGGTTTAGATGCATTTCTAAATATCGTTATTGCAAATTGGTGTCTCAACAAAAGGCAATTGGCCGCAATTTGGTTTTACTTTTGTGGTTGCCTGACATCAAGCAAGCTTTGCTGATTGTGAGCTTAAGACTCCCTCAAAATGTTATGGATATGGAGAGCAATTGTGGACTTGCTAACAACCAAATTGCTGATTGACTTTATATACAATTTTGAGTTCTCGACTGATATTGTGTCATGAACTAGGTCCACCGCATGGGTTTCTCACGTATTAGTGGATCTCACGAAATGCATATCGTTGTGCTGTAGAAGAAAACATGCTAACTTGAGCAATGTGATTTGTATTGGACTTTTGCTCAGATCATGCTCCATACCACCATTCTAGTGTTGTAATTTTATTCTACTGAATTACGTTAGGCAATGACAGAGAGGCAAGGGGTCAAAACGCAGCCAGGGGTGCGCCTGCAAAGTTGTTACCAATTGAGATTCCAGCATTGTCTTTGGATGAGCTAAATAGATTAACTGGTAATTTCAGTTCCAAGTCATTAGTTGGAGAAGGGTCTTACGGACGTGTTTTCCGGGCTACTTTGAAAACTGGTGAAACTGCTGCCATAAAGAAGTTAGATGCCAGTTCTTCACAAGAGCCTGAATCAGATTTTGCAGCTCAGGTAGGGGAATTTTATGCCAAGATCTAAGCATGTTAGGCTTCATAGTATCTCTAACCTCTTCTGTTTACTTGTAATAATTTATGATGCAGTTATCATCAGTCTCCAGACTTAAAAATGAGAACTTTGTTGAGATGTTGGGCTACTGTTTGGAGGCAAATCATCGGATTTTGATATACCAGTTTGCATCCATGGGTTCTTTACATGATGTCTTACATGGTACATTTGTTTTCGCTTAGTTGCTGATATGTTTGCTGGGTCCTATCTACACATCAAGTGGGCTTTTGCATTGGAGATTTCTTTTCTTAAAATTTTTACTTGGAGGTGGAATCTGGAGAAATTCTTCAGCAGCCTTCCAACTCATACATGTGGTTAACTAAAATATTTTGCAAAGCCCAACTGATTTAGTGATTGGAAACTTTGAAGTGCAACATATTGCTGTATTTTTATGTCTTGCTTATCCTTTTCTACTGTACTTGATTTAATTAATTTTTAGCACAGGGAGGAAAGGAGTACAGGGTGCAGAGCCTGGTCCAGTGCTCACTTGGATCCAAAGGGTGAAAATTGCTCATGGTGCTGCAAGAGGTCTTGAATATCTTCATGAAAAAGTGCAACCTTCTATGGTACACCGCGATATCAGATCAAGCAATGTACTCCTGTTTGATGATTTTAACAGTAAGATTGCAGATTTCAATTTGACCAACCAATCAACTGACACTGCGGCCCGTCTACATTCAACGAGAGTCTTGGGAACTTTTGGCTATCATGCTCCAGAGTAAGCTTGTTAATTCATACTTCCATTTCTTCTGAGAAAATAGGCAAATGTGGAATCCATGCATTGCCACCTAGCTGGTTCTGGGCCATGCAAACATGATCAGAAACTTTGAATAGGTCAGGTTGGCTAACATCTGCATTCGGCATTGCCTGGATCATTTTGGTAGCTGGAGAAATAATCAAAACAAACTAGATTTACAGGCCACCAAATTTTTGCAAACAAAAATCTGGCACTGCTCTTTGGAATACTACATTCTAAAAAAATATCCTCGGGTTTTGTTCTTTCAATTGTGCAGACTTGTAGTATATTGTTATGTGTAACTTATTGAGAGCAATAATGGTTTATTTTTCTTTGGATAATCGATAATGGTTGTTATGTTGTGACATTTTGATGCTCAAATGAAATGAATTACAGTGATTGAAACAATATATAGGAAACTGCTTTATGGAGTTGGCAACATTATAAGATGATCTGGGATGAATGCCATTCAGTAGGCTGTGGATACTATGAACATAGCCTGAGGCCAAAATCCAAATATACATTTCGATTCATGAAGTCTGCTAATCGTCCACCAAATGAGTAATAGAAGAAAGCTTCTCAGGCTTCGTATGCTCATGGAGGCAACAATGGCATTGCTTGTTATCTCTCAAGCACATAGCCACATGCATTCTGAAAATTGCCCTTTGCCTTTTCTGGCAATTGGTATTAGCTTTGGTAGTGTTGAAACTAGCAGGCATTTGGATGTTCAGTTTAGCTAGCCATAATCAAACCAATATATAACAATTGATGAAAATGAAGACCACAAAATTGGAATTGACTTGATGAGAAATCCCATTTGTCATGTGTTCAAGCGATTGGATTTGACTGCTCATATGAGCTTTCACATCATCATGAATAGTTGGATGGATGTAGAGATCCCATCGTGATGACACACATTTTTTTTCACAAGGAGGCATTTTGCAGGCCAATTCAATCAATGGATTTCCGTGATCAACAATAAAGGAAAGGCAAAACCTTTTTTTTTTTTAGTTGGCTTCCTGGATTCATATGATTCATTGTTGTTTGTCCATTTTTTGAATTTCAGATATGCCATGACCGGTCAAATAACACAAAAAGGTGATGTGTACAGCTTTGGGGTTGTTCTTTTAGAGCTCTTGACAGGACGAAAGCCAGTAGACCACACCATGCCCAAAGGACAACAGAGTCTTGTTACCTGGGTTTGTTTTTGCTGTTTCTACCATTGTTCATCTTCTGGTTAATGCATCAATTGCTGTAAGCATTTTCTAACTCTCCAATTATTTCTGACTGCAATCAAATGATCATACAGGCGACTCCAAGACTGAGCGAGGACAAGGTTAAGCAATGTGTGGATCCAAAGCTAAACAACGAGTACCCACCAAAGGCTGTTGCAAAGGTATCTGTCTCTTTCCCTTTTGGGGTGTGTTTGACAATTAATAAAAAAATCGAGTTAAAACTTTTCTATCTAAAACTTTTTCATTCTCCACAACTATCATATTTTTCAATTATTTTTTCACATTTTTCTATACAATTACCCTACTTTTCAATCATTTCTACACAACTAACCTATCTATTTTAACTTTATCCTCTTTACTATTCATTATTACCTCTATTATATCACATCATTTGACAACTTTTATTCTCCAAAACTTTTCATCAAAAGTTTTATTCATTACCAAATACACCTTTGATGTGAAAATTTCACCTCTCTTACAATGAAATGAAATTATACACAATCATCTGTCTGTACTAAATATTGCTATGAATTTTAAGACTGCACTCAAAATTCATTGCAACATGCTTAATGCTACTTAAAAAAAAATAAAATCAAGCCTTCTTCTACATCGTAGAAAAGACCCTAAACTGATTTTCCACTTTCCTTCTATGACAAAGTTCTTATCTTTCTAGAACATGAGTGTTCACATGTCAATTTTTTCTTCGTATGGGTGTTCAGATGGCAGCGGTTGCGGCATTATGTGTCCAATACGAAGCTGATTTCCGGCCAAACATGACCATCGTTGTTAAGGCTCTCCAGCCTCTCCTTAACACCAATACCAACAGGCCAGGACCTGATTCTCAAACATGACTTGTCCTTAGCCTTGAATCTGTAGCATTTGGTATAATCCACCACTTTAATCCAACTCAATTCTTGTACGCACCAATCTTGGAAAAACAATACAGAATACATCTTACATAATTTCATGACATGTATCAGGGATTGTTGTAGAAATAAATATTTTCTCCGTTGAATGTATGTGTAGTTTGTATCAGTGTACAGATGTGCTTGCAGCATTTTGTTCACGTCTGGGAATTTGAGGCATGAATATATATCATTTCCTTTCAAAAACGTGGGGTTCGCAAACCAACCAGCTCGCAAAATTTTGCAGTCGGCACACAATTTACTGCTTGAAATTCACCCAAGTTGATTGACGAACATCTCTTCAGGGGAAAATTCACCAAAGTTCATTGGTGGTTCTGTATCAAGTAGCTTAAATATTCGGCTCACGAATGAAAACAACATAAGTGGCATTTGGACTGTGTTTCCATATCTCGAATTGCAGTCGGAGATAAACGTAGTTCTGGCTAAATTCAAGGAGAAGTTCAAAAATTAATTGCCACCAATTTCAAGCATAATTCATAGCAAAATAAGCAATTCCTATGCAAACTAAGTTAATTCCAAATGTCAAAATTAAGACCTGGGCAATCGAGACACAGCGCTAAAAACTGTTCATTGCTACAAAATATAGAAAATATTAATTGAAGTAATCATCTTTAATATTAAAAATAAAATAACGAATTCAAGCGTGTGTTTGGCATTTCTACAAACTTATTAATCTATAACTTTTTACTCTCCGCAACTCTTTTATTTTCTAATCATTTCTTGATATCATCTTATGCAATTATTTTATTTTTTAATCATTTCTTCAGAAATATTCTATATATTTTAATTTTATTCTCTTTACTAATCATTACTCTTATGTCATATCACATCATTTCTTTTATCTCAAAAAATTTTGCACCGCAAAATTTTTCATTCAAAAATTTTAAAAATTCTATAAATACCGAGCACATCGTAAATAAATGCTGTGGGTATTTTAAATATAAAATAGTGATAAGACTCTAAAGACTCCATGAAGCATATTCGGCATGTTGTTTCGCCTTCCAAGAAAAATTCTAAGCAGCACAACACGAACGATGAAAAAATTCCTTAAAAAAAAAATTCTCCTAAAAAATTATAAAAAGTGAATAAGAGTTGAAAATCAAGTATAAATTTATAATAATTACATAAATAGAAAACATTTTGCAAAAAAAAAAAAAAAAAACACTCCCGGGGTTCTCAACGTTACTAGTTTTCAATGATTTTTTCACTATACGTTAACTTTAATGGCGTGCACTTAATCATAAGAAATATTTAAAAAATAGCCAAAATTAAAACAGTCAGGTGCTATTTGATGACAACTCGGCCCATCACGATTCATGCTCGGCTCGGAAGTTTTCCCATTATCGCTGTCCAAAGTCCAAACGCACACATCATAAATCATAATCATCATTTTCGCATGATTCATATTGTTATTGTTTTAAAGAGTACACGGGGGCGGGAGATATATACCATATATGAGATTTGTGCCGGTGGGCCATGATTAGATTGTTTCGTGACTAGTTCGGGGCCTCAGGCCATCTTAAACGGTGTATTTTGATGACGAAAAAACTGTCTGTTTGGTAAGAGGTGGAATTATTATTATTATTTTACTCCATGCTATCTATCCCTTGATGTGAGTTGACGTGTAACTACTTAATTTTACATTTTAATCAAAATTTTCGCATCTTTTCTATAACCACTTTGCCTATCATCTTTGGACCACAACTTAGCCCATGTACCAAAGGACCCTAAAGGAAAAATATATCGAAACGGTACGAATTTAGCGTGCAAATGTCTTTGACTAACACCCATTTAAGATTAACCTAACTGCCTGACTCTAATTCTATTAATTAAAAAAATTGGACCTAACCCTATTGACAAATGATGCACTTAGAAACTAGGATTGACATAACCAATTATGAAATCCATTTTTTTTAAAAAAATTGATAGATAAATATTGAAAACAAATAAATAAGGTTTTGTTGGGTTCGTTTGTGAGATGAATCCAGTGAAATAGACAAAAATATAAGCACTAAACAGACGTTACGTAAACAAATTCAGGGAAATCCACGGAAACATTTATTTTATATTCCAAGTATGAAATCCAAACTTTTTATCTATATATATATATACATGCTAATTTTAAAGTGAGTACGTGTAACTACTAAACTTTTAAAAAATAAATATATAATCCATAAAAGTTTTCAATATACTTTTTTTAAAATATAAAATTAACGTATTCGTATTTAATTCAATTCTTAAATATACAATAAACCGGTTTTGGGATTATAACTCATCAATTAAATTCCATCAAAGCCGGTGTCAAGAGTGTTATGATTTAACAACTGGATCGGTCTCGTGCCTGTATGCACCAAGTGACTGTTTGTAGCTCGCGTTCTTGCTTATGTTCTTTATTTTACATGGGTGTTTGTTTTTATTTAAAATTTTCAATTTTCAATTTTTTACTTTTTACAACTTTTTTATATTTTCCTGTACTTTTACTCTTTAATCATTTCTACATAATTACATATATAACTAATTTATTGTAATTTCATCTTCTTTATTTCTCATCATTATTCTTTACATATCACATTATTTTCTATCATTTTAAAAAATT
>JAXCLR010000050.1:38638188-38659421 GCA_035584095.1 Annona squamosa | reverse complement strand
TTTACCTTCATCTTCTTTTGAAACTCTTGAATCTACCATTTATCTTGATCTGCATGTTTCCGTTTTGAAGTCGAAATTGGAGTTGACTTGATCTGCGACTTCGTCCAAGTCGCATGCAGAGTCGACTTGGGATGCGACTTCAGCAGCCTCTATTCTTGGTTTCAACTCTAGACAGAAATGTCATTTCGAAGTCAATGCTGGAGTCAACTTGGTCTGCGACTTCACCCAAGTCACATGCGGAGTCGACTTCGTTTGCAACTTCGGCAGCTCTGCTCCTCAATTTCAACTTTGAAAGAAAATGACACCTCGAAGTCGATGCTGGAGTCGACTTGGGGATCGACTTGTCCTAAGTCGATGCCTGAGTCAACTTGAAAATCGATTTAATTTGTCATGCTTTATATTATTCATATTTATAACCTTTAATCATTTTCACAAACATGTTAGTAACCAAGACTTACTTAAATTGATTTGTTAATCATCAAAACATAGACTTAGCTTATTTTCCACATATTTCCAACACAAAGGCGGTCAATTTTCTAAGGTAGAATGCCATTAACATTCAACTTTCAAAGAAATTCTTATAGTAAGAAGAGGCATTGAAAAATTTCAATTCTACCTGGTTGACAAAAAGTTTTTCGTCGAAACTAACATGAGTGCCTTTCCAAAAATGTTACATTTCAAATAAATGCAATTACCAAATGCACTACTTCTCTGATAGGCATCATGGTTTTCTCAATATAATTTCAAAACAAGACATATCCAAGGGAAGAAAAATGTCCTTGCTGATTTTTTGTCAAGACACATGTCCAGATAGTCTTCCCTATAACTAATGTCATCCCATATTTACCAAGAGAAGTTCAAGACACCATCAAATTTCTGCCCAAAATATCCATTTTCTTTCCCTTTTTTCAATTAGTAGGCCATACCTAGAATTTTCCAAAGAAGCCCTCTGCCTATTTTGGTATTTATTTGAAGAATATCACATTGGATCATGTTTCACATATTCTTGTTATTCTCTTATATCAAGAATTGTTTAAAAAATTCTATCTCAGAAGAAGAAGAACAACTCTTCAAACTCCTATGGTGGTTTGCCACACCAAATTGGTGGCAACAACAAATCTCATCTCGACAAGGCTAGTATTTATTGGTATACTTTTATAAGCCCCTTGTCTATCTCTCCTCTGAAGAATTCAGGCATCAATCTACTGACTAGCCTCCTTATGGAATTTTTTCCAACCTTCATAAGTCCTAATTGAAGCTGACTATGAATATGACTTAAGTCACCAAAAGAACGAGCCTAATTGGAATAACTATAAAACAAATATGACAATTATCAGTGGCTTTATTCCTGATAAAATTCCTCCCCTCATTTTTCAAGGAGATTTTATAGAAGATAATCATCATCCAGTCAATAAGAGAATAGCACACCGCCTTTCTCAGTACATAAATCAACAAGAGGAACAATTGCAATCACAAAGGAGAAGGTTGCCACCAACACCTCCAATCCTATCCAGTCCATCAAGCGAATCCCATGCTAGCGATGACCCTGATATTATATAGGATTTGACTAAAGACAGGCTAGAAATATGCTTTTATTTACTTTTGGCAAAGTGTGCACCACATGTGTACTATTTAATGTACTTTCTACATCTGCTTTAATTGGTTTTTGCCATTGGCTTAGCGGATTTCATACTTCTTGAAATTCGTTGCTGCCTATAAATAAGCTTGTATGTTTTCAATAAAGATAAGAAGGGTTTTCCTCTCATATTTCTTCATCTCTTCCTCTCTTTTTCTAGCTCTACTTCCTCTCTTCTTCTCTTTCCCCGTCTCTATTACCTCAAGCTATTGATTTTAAAAAAATTCAAAAAAAATCTTAAAATGATAACAATTAAATTACTAAAACGCTAATGATTTAAAATTTTTTTTAAATATTTAAAAATTTTCATAAATAGAAGAAATTAATGCATATATTAAATATACTTAAATTAATAATCTTATAAAAAAATTTGAAAAAATTATAAAAAATAAATTAAACTGTTAAATATACCTAAGTGCATTGAAGATAAGTGGACCGGAGTGCACGATATCAAAATTCAACTTTACCGAGCAATCCTACGGGGACGCGCTTGCTTATTAGCTCAGCTGACTGCGGCGGGCGGAACCCGTTCATCGCCAGGCGCCAGCTGGATTTTTGCAGCTGTAGCACGCATCGAATCATAACTATGGCCGCGACGGCCCACTTGATCAGGCAAAGCGTGCCCCGACGTACGGCATGCGTGGCCGACTAGGAACCGAGGCAAACCGACGTTCTATGCGGCGCGAGGCACGCACCAATCCCTTATTTCATCAGCAGACGGAGCCGTCCCCGTCGCCGTCCTCAGTTCCTCTTTCCCTTGGTATCTGGCGTTGTACAGCGAAGAAGAGAGCACACCATTTTTGTCTTTGCCGATAAAAGGTCGGAAAAATCTCGCTGAAATGGTTCTAAATATTGTTTTTATTTACTGTTTTCTATATAGTTTTCCTAATTTTAAGAACAGTTTAGTTATTGCTAATTTTTTTTAGTCTCCTCTTTGAAATGTTTTGATGTTGCTTTGTTTCTCTTGTTAACCATGTTCATGTAGAAGGTCGAAAGAGCTATTATACGGAGAAATGGATTCGGCAAATGGGCATTCGAATCCGCCGGCAGATGCAACTCTGTCCTGCGGTCGCTGCGGCAAGCCTGCCCATCTACAGTATGTGCTTCTACTCCTTCCACTTGATGTACTTTCGTGAATTCATGTTCTTGTTTCTGTATTATGTACGTGTATGCTCGTTGTGCTTAATTTTTGTTCTGAAATATGTTAAGGATTTGAACTTTTATATGATTTATGCATTGGTTTTTATTATTTTTGTGCCCTGGAAAATGCAGTTGTCCGAAGTGCGTAGAACTGAAGCTTCCTCGGGAAGATGCTGCTTTCTGGTTTGTGATCATTTCTGCCATTGGTTGATTCTGTTTGTGAATATGTCTCCGTTATTCCCGTACCACTTTTCACAAATTAATGAGTTATGAGAAAGAAAATGAAAAAGAAGAGAGAAGGAGAAAATGAGGGGTCGGGATTTTTTCGCTAGCGGAAATAGTTGTTAAAGTTATTATTAGCTACTGATTGGGGTTGTAATTGTAATGTCCCACTGCCCGGCCTAGTAGGTAGGCCGTGAGAGGAAATTATGATAAACCAGGATCTGTTGTATGAGGGCGCAAATGAAGAATTTTTTTTTTAATAAAATTCACATCAACATTGTAAACTTTAAATGTTGCATATTGGAAAAATTTTATAAAAATTTTAGTTGTCTCCATTGTAATATTAGATTCTATGCATGTAGACAACCATACCCACTATAAGTAGAAAGGAAAGCTAACTAAGAAGGAGTACATACAACTACAATATCATAAATAATAAATATCCATGCTGGTAATCGTCTCCAAAATATATCAAGATGTGAATGAGAGAAATAGATACACATTTGTCACCTCACTACATAATTCTTTTACACTCAATACTAACTTGCCAAGACGCCTTTATGGGTTGTCAGCATGCTCCACACCTATACTTGTCTGTTCGTCATCTAAAAACAGTAAAACAAAGCAGAATGAGCTTGGGCAAGCTTAGTAAGTAGTATCATCATCATCATTATCAGTCATTTCCCACCTAGGTGGGGTCGGCTGCATAGATTCTGTTGCGCCATTCTTGGCGATTTAAGATTAAATTTTCTGTAATTTGTAATATTTTAAAATCTTGTTTAATTACTTCCATCCATGTTTTTTAGGTCTTCCTTTCATTTTCATACCACCTTCTACTTGGATAGACTCTATTTTTCTAACCAGTGCTACTTCAGGCATCTTTTAACATGACCAAACCATCTTAATCTATTTTATCTCATTTTATCACAAATTGGTCTCACTTTTAAGTTTTCTCGAATTATTTCATTCCTAATTTTATCTTTTCTTGTTTTACCACTCATGCACCTTAACATTTTCATTTCCGCTTTGCTCATTTTTTGTATATGTTGTTTTTGAAATGCCCAACATTCGACCCCATAAAGCTTAGCAGGTCTAATCGCAGTCTATAAAATTTTCCTTTTAGTTTGATTGGAACTCAACGGTCACATAAAATTCCTGACATACTTTTCCATTTCTTTTATTCTGCTTGAATTCTATGTATTATATCTTTCTCAATTTCTCCGTTTTCTTAAACTATTGATCCTAAAAAGTGATTAGTTTTTGTTATTGCTTGATCCAAAATCTTATTTGGTTCCTCATCCGGGTTCTCATTATTATTGAAATTGCATTCCATATATTCAGTTTTTGTGCAACTAATTCTAAAACCATTAGATTCTAAAGTATCTACCCACCTATTCAATTTTAAATTTAGTTCTTTTTTAGTTTTATTTATTAGAATAATGTCATCTGCGAATAACATACACCAAAGTATTTCTTCTTGAAGATGTCTAGTAATTTCATTTATTACTAAGGTAAAAAGGTAAGAACTCAAGACTGAGCCTTGATGTAGACCTATTTTAACTAGGGAGACATTAGTATCTCTACTAATGGTTCTCATATTCGTAACAGCACCCTTGTACATATCTTTAATAATATCAGTGTATCTGTTATTAATTCTTTTCTTTCTCATCACTCATCATATTAATTTTCTTGGTACTTGATCATACGCTTTTTCTAAATCAATAAAAATCAAGTATAACTTTTTTTTCTTCTCTCTATACTTTTCAAGTAGTTGTCTAAGTAAGAAAATAGCTTCAGTGGTTAATCTTCCAAGCATAAAACCAAATTGATTTTCAGATACATTAGTTTCTCGTTTTAGTCTATGTTCAATTATTCTTTTCCATAATTTCATCGTATGACTCATTAATTTTATTCTACGATAGTTTGCACAATTTTGAATATCTCCCTTATATTTATAGATTAGAACTATAATGCTTTTTTTCCATTCACTTGGCATTAACTTTGTTTTTATAATTTTATTAAAAAAATTTGTTAACCATGTTGCATCTATATCTCCCATGCACTTCTATGCCTCAATTGGCATATTATCTGAGCCTAAGACTTTTCTTGTTTTCATTTTCCTTAAAGCTTCTTTTACTTAAGATATTTAGATTTTTGGAAAATAACTGATATTCCTATTTTCTTCTCTATTTAAATTAACATCTAATGTTAAATGTTCGTGTGGTGTATCATTGAGTAAACTATAAAATTAAGTTTTCCATCTTTCTTTAACACCATTATCTTTGACTAGAACTCTTTGGTCATCGCTTTTAATGCATCTAACATGTGTTAAATTTTTGCCCTTATTTTCTCTTAATTTAGCCAACATAAAAATATCATTTTTACCTTATTTAGTTCCTAATCTGTCATATAAGTTTTCATAAGCTTTGTGTTTAGCATCGCTAATAATCTTTTTAGTAGCTTTTTTTATAATTTGTATTGTTATAAGTTTGTATCATTTTTATTTCTCTGCCATGTTTTAAACTTTTCTTGTTTAGCATTTATGGCTCTTTTAACATCCTCATTTCACCACCAAGTTTCTCTACATGAGGATGTACGATTTTTATATATACATACAATACTTTGTCCTATTTCTTTTATGTTAGTTGTCATTTTATTCCATATTGATTCTACTCCTTATGTGTCCCATTTTCCTTCTTCTATCATTCTTTTACTAAAAGGTTCCATGTTGTTTCCCTTTAAATTCCACCATTTAATTTTTGGAATTATATTGCCTTTAGTTTTTGTTGACTCTTTTTGTGTATATATATCTATCACTAATAATCTACGTTGCATGGCTAAGCTCTCACCTGAGATAACCTTAGCTTAGTAAGTAGTATAAATCGACAAATTCATTTTGAAACCAATTTGGTTAGAAAATAAAACTAGTATATCAAAATGCATAACATGCGTGCATGCATTGCAGATAAGCACTCATCAAGCATAGCTCCCACCCTCAGAATGTGTCACTTGGGCCACATTGTAATTCCCTTAAATATTATAAAGTGGACCTACAACTCAAGGCACTCCCCCTCAAATTTGTAATGGATCACATTATAACTCTCCAAATAATGGTTAGTCATGTGGGGCATAATATCTTTGCATATATGCACACTTCCACTTCCAAAGGTACCAATGCATCACATGAATACAATGATATAAAGAAACAACAATGATTGTGTTCATGAGGATATATCATGTAAATGAACATGTAACACCAAATCTAACTTCATCATGACAGTGCAATGAAGATAATTAAAAAATAATATAAACTAGGCCCCACAACTTTGAGTACCTCTCTTTTGTTGATAAGAAACGCTTCAAAATCATATGAATGAGCTCTACAACTTTGAATCTCTCTCACTCATTGATACCAGGTACTCCAAAATGAAATGACTTAACGTTTGACTTGGGGATACCTCTCTCTCATTTATACTAGGACTTGACATCACTCCCTCGTGTAAGACCAACAAATATATATATACACACACACTTCAAGATTACGCAATAAACTACAACATTGTAACTCCCATACATGCCATCACACTATACACATCCAAGCATCCCATAATGCATTTGTCAATGCAACAACAATAAATGGCATACAGGATAGAATACATGTAAATAACATGAGACATCAATTTAAGATACATTCACCACAATAAAATCATCTTAGAAGTTAAACAAAATCGAATAACATACTCTTAGGTTGAAACCCCACATCGATACATAACAACTCAAAAGAGATTTCACACCAATCCCATTTTCTACAAATTAACTCATGGATTTCCAATCTAAATCATTAATTATACAAGCCCTAAGGCTTGGAGCTTCCAAATCTCACCCCAAATCTCTACTCCAACTTCCAACTTCAACACCCTAATCTCACCTTCTAAATCTTTCCACAATTCCTTGCTCAAATCACACCTACATGGGCATCATGCAAAGCTATACCCACTTCCACCATCAAAACGCTATTCATCTTCTTCCTTTTATTAGGGGTTAATTTCAAATATAACCACTCCATTTGCCCTTAATTACAAATATATCTACTAAGTTTGAAAATTTTCACACATGCCTATTAAGTATTTTATTAATTTCAAATATACCTATTATAACAATTAAGAATGTTTAATGATTTTGAAATTCCAAAATATCCTTGATTAATCTAGCATCCACTGTCATTGGTGTCATATCCAGACTGTTAAAACTTATTCTGCTTGGCTTCTCTTAAGTTGGATGAGTTTCCATCACATCATTCAATTTCTACTATAGATAAATGACTATAATTATTAAATAATAAGAGACATTTTGGACATTTCCTTTGACGAATAACAATGATTTTTAACTGTGCTTGATGGAATGGATATAAATGAAATTTCACCCATACTTAATGGGTATATATGAAAATTTTTAAACTTAATAAGTATATTTGTAATTAAGGGCAAATGTAGTAGGTATATTTGAAGTTAACCCTTTATTAGGGCTTTCAAATCCACCGCTCAGATCAACGCCAAATTTTATTCACATGCTCACAATACATCAAGAAGGAAGAATAGTAAAGAAATTTCAAGAAAGATTGAAAAGAAAACTACTTGAATCCACACTAATTTTCCCCAAATTTCTTCCAACTTCAATCATCAAATCGACTCCAAGCCGAGCTGTAATAATGGAACCAAGCTCTAGTAGTGATTTTAATGAATATTAGGAACCTGAGATACATGAGACATGAGGGGAGCTTGGGAGGAAAGAAAGCCATGAAGAAGCAAATGAGAAGAGGAAAAGGGGCATGCCCCTTTCAACTTTTTTATTTTATTTTGGACTTTTCTCAAATATACCCATTATGTTTGACTATAATCCCAAATATACCTATTACATTTCCAAAATTTCAAATATACTTGCTACGTTTACACAAAATTTGAGATATACCCACTCCATTACTGACCGTTACATTAAGTAACAGATGTGCTGGAAAAGTGTTGTCATTTTTACCGAAATGCCTACAATGCCCCTAGTTTTGTCGGAGAAGAAGCTATGCCACCAAATTCTATCAGGAACCATGGATGGCTGATTTGGCCAATGTGCTTCATGAATATCTTCGATAAGATCATGGTGTTCTTCTGCTTTGAGGAGGGCATTGAGTGCAGCGTCAAGGAGCCACAAAAGATGTTCAAGCTGCTGGATTTGTTCAGCTCCATTGAAGAGCTCAAGGCTTGATTCTGCGGCATCTTCCAAGGGGAAAAGAGTCATCCATGATCTAGGATTAATAATAACAAGAGGAGTTTTCTTGATAAAATGCTTAGTGGAATGGAGGATTTTCTCATTCCGATGTTAGTCCATAGAAGATGGATGAAGGCTAGGGATATCAATCACTCGAACCTTCATACCTTGAACCATACCAACAATGTTTTGAACCTTTGCTGTACCAATTGTAAATGCATTTGTGCCGAACCTAACTTCATCAAAGATTGAATTAATGGTTTCACTTTACCAATCCCAAGAACCATTATTGCACAGGAGAATGATAGCAAGGATGATAGCAGGCATCACAATTGCACCATCTTCATCATAATTCCCGCTTTTTCCCTGCTTAGGTGCAGCTAGAGGCGCATCATCAAAATAGACTTGATCAGAATGCCTATGTGAAGACGTTTCACAGAGAATGACACCATCATTGCTCTTATGCTTCTCTTCTTCTTTGTGGTCCATTAAGCCACTCAGAATTGCATTCCCATCTCTTTCTCCTATCCAAGTAATACCACATTAATCGTCAGTCATCATTTTCCACCCCTCTCATTTGCCAAATTGCCAAATCACCATTTCTAGATTTCCAACAAACTGCAACACTCTCATCCTTCTCCCTAAATCTTTTTCCATCTTCATCTCCTTTAATACCCAACCTGCTCAACTCAATCTCTTCCACCGCCGCCAGCCCCCCGATTCCTCTTTTCCAACATTAGCGGCAACATCACATAACTAACTTATCTATTTTAACTTTATCCTATTTACTCCCCATCATTACCCCTATCAAATCATATCATTTGACAACTTTTACTCTCCAAAACTTTTTACCAAAAGTTTTATCCATTCCCAAACACATCCTTAGTTAGGAAATAAAATAATTTTCATAAAGTAGTTATAATACACTATAAAAATTAAAATCATTTTACAATATATATATATGTATATATATATATGCGCATGTGTTAAAGCATTTACAATAAAGGTCCGATTAGTATTCAAAAAATGGGGGAAAATTTTGAAAAAGTGAGATAGTGATGTAATTTGATAGGAGTAATAATTAAAAATAAAGAAAATAAAGTTGAAATAGATGAGGTGATTGTATAAGAAGATGTGCAAACATGATTGAAAATAAGGTAGTTAGGTAGTCAAATGTCACATCATATAAAAAGGGTGTAGAAGGGGGGTGGGATTGTTATTATTATTATTTTTTTTCCTTTTTCTCAATGCCAGTCGCTACACGGTGCCTAATTTTGATGGATGCATGAAGATGATTGTTATTTAGAATAAACAGAACATCATTTCAAGCAAGATGAATGGTTTAGATTTTATAAAATCAGCTTGGTGGGAAGTGGGAAAGGTTTTTCACCGAATCACTTCCCAGTGGATGTATTCAAGTGAGCTTTAGTGCTTGCTTTATTACAAGCTCGGTTTATTGGATGCAGGATTTTGATGCAAGTTGTTGTATATCCCTGTCATTCTTTGTGATTCCTCTTTAGTTGAAACCTATAAACTGTTATGTGATTCATTTTATAATATACTTGTTTAAGACTAATTTCATAATTAAATTTCCAGTACTTAACCTTTTCCTTACCCTCATGCCATCTCCGTTTGAGAATATGGATTTTGTCTGAGGTTAGTTTGAGATCTTGTTATTCAATTTATTATTTCTTTTCCATGATCATTTGCTTTCATGGCAGCTCTCAAGATTGCTTCAAGGCTTCATGGAGTTCACATAAGTCAGTCCACATGAAGTCAAAGTTGTCCAGACCCACGGGGAGCACTCCAGATGGACAAATTTCAGCAGCACTTAGTGAAGGCTGGCTTTATTGCTTACGGAAAGGCCAGGCTCGAACACCCAAGCTTCCCCATTTTAATTGGACAGGGTATTTAACACAGACATCCTTTATTTTCACCAAACATCTACTCCTTTTTTACTAGATCACAATTTATCTATTTGTTAGTTATTACAATAAATTTTGATTAGGATTATTACTTTAATCGATCTAGAAATGCAAACAATTTGGGAGTTGGTTTTTCCCAATGTGAAACTTTTTTTTTTTTTTTTTTTCAAATGCAGGTCATTAAGACCATATCCCATATCAAGTCGACGGGAAGTACCCGCATCCATAGGCAAACCTGATTGGGCTATTGATGTGAGTGTTTGTTTGTGTGAGAATGATTATTGCATTTGTTGTTTTGTGGGTATTTTGTTGCTGGCAGCATGCTTGCGCTTCCAAATATCCCCTTTCTTGCAATTTGGCCTTATTTTTCTTTTCTAATTCAATTACGAGAAGCTCTTTTCGTTTCCATTTGTGCTAAAAATTTTCTGACAGCTGGATGTATGTTGTCTGTGTGCCTCCCCCAATACATGCCGTTGGCAGCTTTGCAGTGATGTGATATTGCAAAAATTGATGTATAGGATCTCTCTGTATACATGAATTTACAGCACATATTTTCCTATTAGTAGTCAAAGTTAAAAGAGTTCTTATTTCTAACTTCTAACTTTATTTTTTGGATATTATATTAGACTATTTTATTTTATTTTTGCTGGCAGGGAGTTCCGAAGGTTGAACCCAGTAGTGACTTGCAGAATGTCGTGGAGGTAACTTTTGCTTAAAACTGCATTTGGATTCCTTTTGCTGGATATCATTGTAGGAACTATTTGTCTCTTGACAAGACAGCGAAAGTGACATGTCTTTTCATTTTCCATGGTTTTCTTCAAAGATTAAAACTCCAGAACAGATAGAGAGAATGAGAGAAACTTGTCGAGTGAGTACTCCATTTCTCTTTTCATCCTTCAATTTTTGTCTGTTTCTTAGAGTTGAGAAAATATTACTTGTCATTTACTATGCAAGGGAAAGACATACTAAATATGTGAAATTTGATTAATTTATTAATTTTTGTTGGGACCTTGATTTATGGCACCCTTCATTTGCTAAAACTATCTTCAGATTGCAAGGGAAGTTTTAGATGCTGCTGCTCGTGCAATTCGACCTGGAGTGACAACTGATGAAATTGATGAGGTGGTTCATAATGCCACAATTGCTGCTGGTTGGTTATCTTTCCCATTTTCTCTCTCTTCTTTTCTTATTTCTTGGGAGATCTAGAAGAAAGAGATCAGTTTGAAGTAGACAAAAAGTCAACGCACCTACTTGTAAACAATTCAACATCTGTCAAAAGGAGACTAACACAGGGAAAAAAAGGATCCAACCAGGGCAGGAGAAGCCTCTGCAATGGAATGATAGAAACTGCAATTTTTTCTGTCTGTTTCTTTTATAGCAACTCCAGTCTCTTTTCCTCTCATTTTGAGTATAAGGGTGTGTTTGGGAAGTGATAAGCTTTTGGATGAAAGGTTTTTGTTGCATAAGTTTTTGAATTGGTAGAAAATAATGTGATATAACAGGGGTAACAATGAAGAATAAAGAGAATAAAGTTAAAATAGATGAGTTAGTTGTATTGAAAGTTGTATATAAATAACTGAAAAATAGGGTAGTTGTATAGGAAGATGTGAAGAAATAATTAAAAAATAAGGTATTAATGGGGAGTGAGAAGTTTTAAATTGAAAAATTTTAGTTGAAAAAGTTTTTGTTGGAAATAAACATGCCCTAAATAAGTTATAGAATTTAGTTGTTATAGAAGGATTTCAAGGCAAAATGAAAGTATAAGTTGGCATGATTGATATCCCAAAATGGAAAGCCCATTTATGTTATAGTTCCTGCTTTATACATAATGTCTCCTCTAGCATGAATTGCCTTTGTGAATGCTTGGATATTCTTAGTTGTTTATAATTTAATGTCACCGGAGCTTCAATAAACCACAATTCCTTTTGGGGTTGTTTGGATAAAATCAAAACTTTTTGACAGGTTTTTATGGTAAAACATTTCTTGCATTAATTGAGCTTTGACCAAAAAAACAGAATGGTGTATGGGCATTGTACGGGCTGGGAGCATGCGCTTTAAATGTGCCCGCTTGACGTCCACAGAAACTTAACGTTGACCATCCATTGCTAATGGTCATACAAGAATTTGAGCAGTCGGAACCCATGGGTTAACGGTCATACGAGAATTCCATCTCCCTGGCATTGGGTTCCATGCATGCATCAGCACTTAGGTATGACTGCTGAATATTAGCCGGCAGAAATTCAATTTGGATAAGCCAATGAAATGATAGGTTTTCTCATGCACCTCTGCCCAATGAAAAGTTTTGCAAAATAACAAAAGTTTTCACGTTTACCAAACAGACGCTTTATGGGAAATTTACTATGTGAAAGTTATACTATCAAGGTAAGTGAGATTAGTGCTTTTATCAAACAAAAGTAAAATTAATTGCAAAAAATTGCAATAAAGATACTGTAATTTGCTGTTTATTCAAATTCCATTCCCAGAGATGTTGATTCTGGTACATGCTTTGCCTAAAGAATGTGGTTGTTTATGTTTGACAGTAATGGAGTCTCATGGTATGTTGTGCTTTTGAAATATGAATATGCATGTGCACATGTTCAGATGCCAATCCTAGCTGATTACCTCTCAAAAATGTGTCTGATCATGAAAGATGTATAGCCTCATAATTACCATCTTAGCAAATTAGGTGTCGGTTGACCTCTTAATATGAAAGGGGAAAGGTGTAGTGGAGTTAGGAAAATACATGTTTAGATTGGACAGGCCACTGGTGACTGGACATATGGTTATGATGGACAAACAAGCTTTTATTATCCTGATTCTTTTCTTCTTTTGAGAAAAGGTAACTTCAGTTATCACTATATTTCTTGCTGATCCTTGGGGCAATTTATCACTTTACAGGAGGATATCCATCTCCATTAAATTATCATTTCTTCCCAAAGTCTTGCTGCACGTAGGTACTTTAATTTATCATCTTTTGTAGTCAAAGTACAAAGAGAGGCTACTTTTTATGGCCAAATGAAGTTTTTCCTTCTTTTATCTGCAAACAGATCTGTTAATGAAGTTATCTGCCATGGAATTCCAGATGCCAGGTGCATAACATGTTTATTTAATTTTCGTTCTAATGCCTTTTAGCAATTTACTTATGCTGATAGTCATTAGTTTGTTCATTCTTTTGCCGTCTTTTCCTCTCGAACATGGGGGTAATTTCATCCTGAACCAACAGCCTAGTCAGAGTCTCTCTGTGCCTGCTATACCTCCACAGGATCACATGGAATGAGCAACAAATTTTGCAGGCCACAGGCTAAAACTAATTTTGCGATCTGTTTGATCCTGGCTTCTGTAGGGATCATCTTTTCAACATTGACTTTTTATGTTGGGTGGAAAAGGATGATTCCATAGTTACCTCTCTTTTTAAAAATTGTCTTTCTTTTGTTTCTTTTTTACTAGTGTTTTGTAAACAGTGAGTGCGTATGACTACCAATGCATGCTGGTCTGGTATGCATTTTCGTTTTGTTTGTATGCTGTGACTCACCTGAGCTCCTCTGGCGATTCTTGTTTGTTTCAGGAGACTGGAGGATGGTGACATTGTAAATGTTGATGTCACTGTCTACTATAAGGATGTCCATGGTGAGAACACCAAATAAATGTTTTTTTTTTTTTTTTTAAAAATTGAGTCCATTTTAAATTCTGAGAATTTTTGTTGTCTTTCAATTTACAAATATGCAGGCGACCTTAATGAGACATACTTTGTTGGAAATGTTGATGAAGCATCTAAACAGTTGGTTCAGTGCACGTATGAGTGCTTAGAAAAAGCTATATCTATAGGTACTTGTTGAAACCCACATGTGAAGCATGTCTGTTATTTTCCAACTTCAGATTATTTAAAATTTGTAAATAGTTAGAATTGAATCATTTTTTAGATATTCTGTTGCTACACATTTTTTATACAAAGGAAAGCATGCTGCTATGTTTTAAGCCCTGTTACAATACATGTGGTACACATTTGATATCTAGAGGAGTATTGCTGGAGACTTCTTGTTGTGCATTTACTAGCCCTGTTTTTTTTTTTTTTTTTTTTCACTTTACGACAATTTGTTGTTGTCAAAATAATGTAAAGTCCTTGTCCAACTTACTTCCAAATATGCCTCAAAACCTCTAGTTGTGGTTGCAAAATGGATGCACGAACTGAATGGCAAGGAAGTGAATTACAAAACTGAATTATATAGAAGAAAACTAGCAAAATGCAGAGACTGCCTAATAGTTGCTGAGCCTTTGAAACACTAGTGTAACACCTTGCCCTTGAGGTGTTGCGAATGAGGTATATATGTCAAAGCTGAGAATACAATCTCCCAAGATGGAAATAGATACTAAGGTGCAAAATTATAAAACTTTTAACTATTACATCTCAAGTTTGCTCCTCATGGAGTTATTATACACTTTCACTGTTTATAATGAAACAAGTAAGTATTATAAGATAATTTTAATAAAAATCTAAACTTCTCTGTCTTTTGCTCTGCTAGGTTCGCCTTTTTTCCATGTCAATAAAGGCTCTAGTGTAGCATTATATCCCTGTTTTTCCACAGAAAACAAAATTATGTAAGCTGAAAGCTCAGTAAGTAAAAAATATATTTTTGCTAAATTCATTTTGTTATCATTTTGATTTTTCAAAAATAAACACAACATCCGAAGTGTCTCTTATGCACAACAAGTTCTACTTAATGAAAATTAAAACATTTTGATACATGTGCACACATATGCCAATTTTAAATCTTTCATTCACACCGGGGGTGTTGCCATCTACTCGTGTTCGCGTGCAGCGGTGTTACACATTTGTGAGCTAATTCATCTTCTTTGGTAGTCCTGATGTCGCTACCCAGGTACTACCGTACTACTTTACTCTTTGGCGTCAAATCCAATATGCAATTATGCATTATGCGCATGTACTGTAATTAATGCACAACTTAAATTCACTACTAAACATGATTTTGAAATAATAATGCTCATATTTGAATAAACCAATTTGAATGAAAATTTCAAATTAAATGAATAATCACATTTCATAGAAAATCAAAATATTCACATAATATTTTCAAAGTCATGTTTTAGTAAAAGTTTACTTACGTCTAAGTAGATTTTAAAACTCCTCATTTTCCAATTTCTTATAGTAGCCTCAAGTCTTTTTTCATAATTTTTATCACAATATGTTCATTATTTCACTTTGGTTTTCATAAATATTATTTAAAATTTCATTTATGACTTTCCCAAATTTTCTCATAATTTTAATTGATTAAAATCTTTTTTTTCCTATTTATTCTTATAGCATCACACCTTTAAATAATTTCATTTCGTATAAAAATATAAGTTTAAACTCATTTAAACTTCTAAATATTGACTTCAGTTTTCTGGTATTTTTCATAATTTTTTGTATTTTTTTTCAAAATTTTCTGTATTTATTTTGGCTTTTTTTTTTCGCCGGCTGCTCGCTGGTGGGCTGCTGCTGGCGGTGGGCCGGAACAGTGGGCCAGGCTAGCGGACTGGATCCTTTGTTGGAAGTTGGGCTAGTTCAGTTTACATGGGCTAAGCATGTGGGCTTTATTCTCTGTGGGCTTTAGGCTAGTAGGCTGGGTTTTTGGTACACTAGGCCTGTTCATATGAGCTTAGCCCACTAGTTCAGAAGCTTATTTATTTATTCGTTTATTTTCAACGGTCCGTATTCACCGATTAAAATAGTTTATATCTTTCAATATATATGTCTGTTTGATCTGAAATTTTAGAGGTCAACTTATAAAATTATGTTTTATAATCTAGGTGATCCATCTCTCAAAATTACATCTCTATCGTCAGATTTAACATAAAAGGGTTTAAATAAAGGGTTAAAATTAAATATCCCTTCAAATAGCCATTTAAACTACTTTTTAACAAAATTAATCTGTCACACACACTGTAAAATATCTCAAATAATGTTTGTAACGGGTTAGATTATTATTTTTGTATCTGTATTTTCCTATAATTATTTTTATTTTCCTGTAATTATTTTTGTGTTTTTATCCTTAAAATACATATTCACCACTCCAAATCTTCATAAAAATTACTATATCTAAAAATTTATGTCTGATCAAGTTCAAAATTTGCAAGCAATTTAATCATATAATTATCTTATTATTATACGGTCACAATTCTCTAATTATGACCAGAAGTATGTTATTTCATCATATATCATTTCATCTCTTTATTTGGTACTTTTCATTTAACTAAGTAAAATTTCAACACGAAATATTTCAATAATACTCTTGTGACTAATTATCAATGCTAGAAACATCGTGAATGGTTTAGATCTACAAAATTAGTTGCATATATTATAAAATGAACGAGATTAACCACAAGATGGTTAGACGCAACTTACATAAAAAACTCCTTCGTTGGTCTCTTTGTTTCCTGTGCACCTTCTTCTTCAAATGGCTGAAAACCATCTCACATGTACCCCTTTTTATACTAATCTATATGCTAAACAGCTGAGATTAAATGCCATAAATCCCACCTTTTATTTATTTAAAGGGCTCCCTTGCATGAAACGGATGGCTATTACAACTAGCAACTCAGAAACTCATTTATAATGTCGCTGATGTTTTGGCATGCTTTAGGATATACATCTAGTAATGGCAGTTTCTTCTTTCAGTAAAGACATTTCTATTCTGATCCTTTTTTTTTTTTATCCTTTTTTATGCCTATTTATACATACACTTTAGAAAACCTTCACATGTTCTTGTACAATCTATGAAGCATGGCAAAAATTAGCAGCAAGAAGATGACAGTCACTTCCTAAGGCACATTTCTTTGTGACTTTTAATGTGGTCCTTGATATAGTATAATGCATGTCATAACTTGATATAGTATAATGGCATGTCATAAAACATTCAGTTAAACCCACTAAGGACAAAACATGCCGTGGAACCCACTTGAACTGGTCCCAGAGTCAAAATGATTTGTTCCATTAACAAATGAATATAATATAGTTATAAATAACATGATGGTTGTTTCTGGTTCTGATCCACAATTCTTGAAGTTGTTTCATTTATTGAGTGGCATTTGTTGCATCTGCTTAGTTCTTTAATGCCCTATTTATTTGAACTGACAAAAAAATGTGACCATGTGAGGGCCTGAATGCTTCTCTCTCTCCGAAGATAAGCATCTAAGATTCCATCTACTAGGGATAGTTTTCTCTATCTATTAGATCGTGTGGATAACAATAGTTTCTCAATGGCTGCAATACTGCTTTCACAGGAATCTCACTTTAGTAGTGCCTAATTGAGTGCTGCTGACAACTGCCTTCACAGGTAGCAATATTTATATGCCTGCTTATGTGGTCTTTCACATATCTTGTAAACACATTTTCATACATGTAATCCCACTAAAACAATGCTCTTATTAGGTATACCTGAGATGTATAGAGATTTGGTGCCATGTTGCCTCTGGGTTCTGCTCGTTTTAAACCTTTGCTTTTGCCAATTATTTTGGAAAGGGATTGAAGTTTTTGGTCATTCTGAACTTAAAGAATGTATAGTTTCGTTCCTGTTGGATCCACGATAAAAATATATGTATTTAGTATAGATATCAAGTGCTTGAACATTTCAGTTCTTTTGACTATTTTGTCATGCTTAGGAGTAATAAATTCACATTTATATTTTGGCTTTTTCTCTTCAGTTAAACCGGGAGTTCGATTTCGTGAAGTAGGAGAGGTTATTAATCGTCATGCAACAATGTCAGGGTTATCTGTGGTAATTTTGTAATCTCCCTTTCTGTCTCTGGAATGAATATCTGGTTAATCTGATCTTTATGACACGTGATTGGGATTGTTCCATAAACAGGTAAAATCATATTGTGGTCATGGCATTGGAAAGCTTTTTCACTGTGCACCAAACATTCCCCACTATGCAAGTATCCTTTTAAAATGGTTCATGCCCTTGACATGCAACATTATATTTTTCTGATCTTCCATGGGTTGATTGAATTGTGCAATTGATGCCGCATGGATGCCAGTTTTGTTCCTTGGATCTCTTACACACATATGCTAGAGTTAACCACCTGGTCATCTAGGTTTTGACAAAAAAGCACACTGTAGAAGACAGATGAAAGATCCTTTCGAAGGATGAGAAGATAAAGAGGAGAAGAACAAATGAATTAGGGATTTAAGAAAGAACTAGAGAGATAATCGGGCAGTTTGAAAGAAACTTGTTTAAGAAAGAACTAGAGAGATCATAGCAGAATTTGTAGGGAACTTGTTTGATAGAGAACTAGAGAAATAATAGCAATCAATCAATCATCATCAGCTGTTTACCTAATAGTGCTGCGCTTGCTGTGATTCTATAATGTGACTTCTTATTTATAGGAGATTGTTGGTTATCTTAACATGTTTAGGATTGTGTATCTTATTTTGAGGGGAATATGGGAGGATAGAACCCTGAACTAAATTCTGAGCAATAAAAAGAAATATAAGTCAACCAAAACTGTCATCAACAAATGTCAGATCAAATAATATTGAACTTAGCTCTATGCTTGCACTTGGTGTATGTGTGGATCTGGTGTGGCACTTCATGAATGAATCATTCTGAATTTAGATCAGGCACCACCGCTTTGTTCGTGTAAGACAGGATTACTCAATCCTAGTTGCTGGTGCTGCTGTTTATTGTGTGCTAGCTGTTTCCTTAGCCATTACAGGAAATAAGGCAGTTGGTGTAATGAAAGCAGGGCAGACCTTTACCATTGAACCCATGATCAATGCAGGTATTTACTAAGGTGGTTGCATATTGAAAGTGTTTATGTACATTTCATCAAATCTATTCTCGAAGAATTTTTTCTTTGCAGGTGTTTGGCGTGATTGGTTATGGCCTGATGGATGGACGGTTGTCACTGTGGATGGCAAGCGCAGTGCGCAGTTTGAGCACACTCTCCTGGTTGGTTTATCTCTGGCTAATACTTATTTTAGTACAGCCACTGATTCAGTGTATGTATCACCAATAAAATCTAAAGAAAAATAGATATATACCCACACAAATGATATGCTGCAAAATGGCAGAAGCATATTAGCCTAGTATTCCATTAAGATCTGGTTACCTCGTCTCAATATATATTCATTCATTTGAGTTTCCTTCTGCATTTTACATTTTGCGTCCTTTGCATGTGATCATGCTTATTACTGGAGGCAGGTAATATTTACAAATCTATTGGCTATATAAGCTTTACCTTTCCTGTGCTCCTCTCATTGTTCCTGGCCACAATTCAAGAATTCCAGTGTGTATTGACGTTGTGATTCTAAAGAGGTAGTTAAGCCTTGTACTTTTTTCTTAGTGTCATCAACTTTGTTTTGCAGGTTACCGAGACTGGAGTTGAGGTTCTGACGGCGCGGCTGCCAACCTCGCCTAATATGTACCCTTGGTTGAAACCATGAAAACGTTAATCAATAAGATTGCAAAAGAAAAAAAACTATATATACAATAATGTTGTCTTAATTGCGATGTTGTTCATTCTGAAACTTGTATCATGCCATAGGCTATGTTGGCCCCTCTGCACCTGAAATTTGGGATTGACTGATATCTTTTTTTTATTTGGTTGTGTAACTATGGATAATCGCTAGTTGCAAAGTTTTGTCAACTCATAAACGGGTTGAATGAGTGAGCTAATTGGTTAACTATGACTATTAACACCTTTTTGGGCAACTGAACAAGGTCATAATGGAGGCCTTTTTTTTTTTGGGAGAAAGGGTGGTAAATCCCCTCTAATCCCAGCTGTTGAGGTGGGAAAAAGAGAGATTCAAAGTAAACTGAATCATAATGGAGGCCATTTGATTGCCTAATGCTTACAACAAGGGGATGTCCCGTGTAGGGGGTGCAAGCAGTTGGTTCCAGATACAGAATTGGTCTATATGAAAATAGCTTTTATGAATTTAAAACATTATAAGTACACGTTGGGGCCCACCTTAAGATTAAATGAAATCCTATTGGTCGCATTGTTTGACATCACTTGTTTTATTGTAGTAACAAAAATAATTTCATTTGGAAACTTGGGTGGGTTGTGCGAGCTGGATCTCGATCATATGCGCCCGGGAGCAATCTCTATGTATTTAATATGTGTATAAATTTTTACAATTTTTAGAGTATTTTAGATATTTATTTTTTATTTTTGAAAATCTTATTTTTGAAACTGATTTTCAAAAATAAAAAATAAATATATGAAATACTTCAAAAATAGTACAAATTTATAAAGATGTTAAATATACTTATATTAACAGTTTTATGAAATTTTTTTTGAAACAAATAGGTGTATGTGCCCGAGCGCATGTGATTGGGATCCGTGCGAGCGTGAAAACATATAATCATGACATCATTATTTCGTAAACAAGTTACTCAAGCAAAGATATTTTAGAATGATGTGTTAGGATTATATTGCTTAGATAGAAGTGTATGCATATCGATGATGATGTCTATTATTTTTGTCGTGAATGAGAATGCATTTTTTTCTTTTGATTTGAATGAACGAGAATGTATTAAGTAGGCATTACAGGTCTTGTACTCCCTCCTCTTACATGTCTGAAGGAGATGCTGTAGAATTTTTTTAAGGCCATATGGCACTCATTGGTTGGTCATAGTGAATGTCCAGCTGATGGAGTGCTACAAAATTGCAATGGCAGGCAACAAACTGGATTTGGGTATCCAATCTTAGGCTATGCATGTACTTGGGTGCAACTTGGGTTGGGTTCTTTCCGAACCCAACGTACCGAATTCGAATTGAAACAACATTGAAACTGCCCCTTTGTGGAACTCAAGTCCAATTTTCTGGGTTCAACCCGAACCCGATTGAAAAGAACTTGAACCGGGTTGAGCTAAACCTAAACCCGAATTATATATCACATATTTTATATTTATTTTATACTCTATATAAATCTAGTTCCATTTCCCTCATATGTATTATATTTATTTTATACCATATATAAACATTATTCCTCCTTAAGTTCAATTTATAATATAATATTTTCATATTTTCTTTAAGGAAAAAGA
>JAXCLR010000050.1:38608947-38638083 GCA_035584095.1 Annona squamosa | reverse complement strand
ATTTGGTCTTTTCGATATGATATTAGTAGTTAGATGTTTGTTCTACTTGAAATAAATTTATTGTAATTTATTAACTTAATCTTATGATTGACATTATAAGGTTCTTCTTATAATTAGATATTAATGTTTATGTATATAGTTATGATATTAATATTAAATTGCATAATAGGAAAATAATATACCTTTTCATTGGATCCTGATCCCCTGCACCCGGTTGTACTCAGCTTTAGTGTACCCGGGTGCATTAAACTCATTTTAACTTTTTTTTTTTATTTTTTTGAAAATTTTTGTATCATTGTTGATCTAAGTGTATTTAACATGTGTATTATTTTTTTTACCATTTTCAGAGTTTTAGATATTTATTTTTGAATTTTGAAAATTAATGATATTTTAGGTAATTTAACCACTGGTTTTCAAAAATAAAAAATAAATATCTAAAATACTTTAAAAATGGTAAAAATTGATACACATATTAAATATACTTATATTAACATTTTTATAAAAAAAAATAGTTTAATGCACACACTCGGGTGCAGGGGATCGGGATCCCTTTTCATTTTCTAAAATAGGCTACTAGTCTATTCTTTTTTTTTTTTTTGAGAAATGACTATTAATCTACTTAATATAAAGAGAATGTTTAAATGAGATTTTTCTTCTTTATATTTTTAAATGTTCTTGAATTTTTTCTTAAAAATAGAAAAATATTATTTTTGAATTTTTTTAATGCTAGATTTAAAGTTGAATAAGCATAAGATAGATAACAAATATATAGAATAATTTTAACCTGAATCTTAGTCCGAATTTAAAAAATAGGGTTAGAGTTTAGGTTTATAAATAGGATTAGGGTTAAGGTTAGGATTGAGGTTTTAAAAATAGAGTTAGGGTTAGGGCTGAGGCGAACACGAGCTTCATGAGCTCAAGTTGCACCCCTGCACGTAAGTCAAAATCAAAAGCAGGTCTTCAGCAAGTTAGAATCAGAATCAGGCCTTCAGACACGAGGTGTTGCAACCCATGACAAACCATAGGACCTTCAAGCAACCGAAGAACCTAATAAAGCTGGCAGTTCACCCATGACAAAAAATACTAACAACTAATTAATGATCCAATGAGCTCAAGCAACTCAATCACAATAGTCGTTACATATCCAATAAAGGGCTGCTAACAAATGGGGTAATAAAGGGGCAAGAACAACTATCACTAAGCACGCAGGATCAAATGAGTATGGCCAGCATAGCTTCTGGTGCACAACATTGGAATCAATTTAGTATGGGTAAACTGTATAGTGGGATTCTGGTTCGTATTCCAACTTCCAAGCTATGCAAGAAGTCCACATATGACAACATATACTCAAATCGGATGATACTCTAAAAAAAAAAACTCTTTGGAAGAATAAGCACATAACGCAAGTCTAGATCTACGGAACTTAACTAATAATACCATCACAGTCTCAGAGTTCAGGCATGGACCCATAATAGGGGAGTCGTGTGGGTGGAATGAAACTATTTATGTTGCAAACTCTAGTTTGGGTAGACCACAAATTGGCAGTGCGAGCCACGGCCTAGGACGTGCAACCTTCAGAGGTCAAAATATGCATATTAGAATTGAGTCTAAGGAAGCCTATGATAAGAAAGAATCAAGGGTTTTTTTATAACCAACAAACTGTTTTAACTGAGTTGGCGTGTTATTTTTATGGTACAAACGGACATATAGCTAAGGCATGTGATAAGCGGAAATTAATAACATATTTTGTAGACATTTTATACCAATTTGGTAGGTAATTAATTGAATTTAATATGAAATTTGGTTTAAAAGATGGTTTTGTAATATTTGGGTATTAAATATTAATTTTGTGCAATTTAAACAATTTTTATAATCTTTTGGCTGGAAATTACATTTTATTTTTTGCTAAAAAATTAAATGGGCTTGAAATAATTTTTTATAATAATAACCCACTAATGATTTTGACGAATTAATGATTTAAATATTTTTTATGCAGCCAAATGAGTGGCGCTCGTTTGGTCGATGGACGAGGAAAATTTCGTTCCCACTCGTTGCGTGTTCGAATCCCCTATGGGATTTCGAACAAAAAATTCTCGTGGAGGCATGTGTAGGTCCTCCTTGTTTGATTGGGAGCTGGTGGTCTCCCCATTTGATATTTGAGAGTTTGTTGTCTTAGAACTTTGAATATGATATGAGTTGAGATATGTTGTAAATGTACTTCAATAAAAAAAAATAATTTTTATGCAGGAAAACAAATTACACTAAGTGGGGCCCACCAGAGATTTCAGAAATCATGCATGATCCCAACCATCCAAGCTGTCCAGTTAATTATATTGCGTCCAGTTTTTCCACCGTCCAAATCAACCAATCCAGCCATATGATCACGTCCAGCAGATCAAGACCGTCCATGCCACAAATTCAACCGTCCAAACATTCAGCGGGACACACCTTAAAAACCTAAATTTCCAACCGTCCATCTCCAATTCAATTTAGGTAGCTATACCATCTAGGCCATTCCAACAAAATTGCACTGACCAGATTTTTTCAACCATGCAGGTCAGCCGCCCATATATATTCTGCGAAAATTTTCCACGATCCAGATTTAATTCCAGCAAATCTCATCCATCCAGGCCGTCCAAAAATCAATACCCAGCTATCCTGTTGGATTGCACCATCCAGATTTTTCAGCAACTAAAATCAAGCCGCTCGTTTTAGTGGGACCTGTCAGACTTTTAGCATGCCAAAAATCAAGCAAGTTCTGTCTATCCATCCGTTCAAAGTTGCAAAATTCCAAATTTTATCAAGCACCATCCAACAGCTATCCATATTAATCCACCGTCCAGATCATGCATCCAGCCATGCTTTTTAATCCAACCATCCATTCTAGTCATCCAGATGTGAGGCCCGCCAGAAAATCACTAAATCAAGCCGTCTAGAAATTTACGTGGGGCCCATACAAATCACGTTAATGCATACCACCTCCAGTCTAAAATCCACTGCTCATCTATGCAATCCGTGTCAACCAAGGAATTGAAGTCCTCTAATTTTTTATGCCAACTGAGCACTAAGAATTTGCAGCCATCCATCAACTTTGATTGTTCACAAGAGTAGCCATCTAGCTGTCCTCCAGCTTACGCACTTCAGCCAAATTTGCGTTAAATAATGGGGCCCACCTTGATGCTCTTTGCGCAGCTATCTGGTGCTATAAAATGGGTTAGAGAGAACAAGAAGAAAAAGGCATTCCAAGGGAGGAGAATTCCAGTAGCATAGAAAAATCTAACGAGCAGAAAGAGAGAAAAATTGAGAGAGAGAGAGAGAGCAAGGTGGAGAGCATGGGCAAGAAGCAGGATGGCGAGTTACGTGGAGCGGCCGACATATCATCGGGGCTTCAAACTAATAAGGTTTTCTATCTTTTCCCTTTTTAATTTTAATTAGCTTGTTTAAGATAGATTTAGATTTTAATTTTATTTTGGACTTAAACATGTTTGGCTAAACCCTAAATCTAGGGTTTAGGATGTAGCATGCGTACAATGAAACGTGGTGTGGATTTTTAATTTATTTATGGTGGATATTGTTATTAATTTAATATCTTGTGATTTTAATGCTTACTTTGTACATTGGCCTGTACTTTAGCATAATTCCATATATTAGGTGATGAAATAGAGGTGAAAATCTAATATACGATAATAAAGATATTAAACATGAAAATCTAAGACCATGAGAATAGGAATGATGACCTTGAGGAATTCTATGAACAAACCACAGAACTCAATGATTTCTAATTAACTTAAACCCATGAGAATAGATGGTTAAGAAAAATTAGAGTACTCCTTGTAGGTTTCAAGAGAAGGTACAAGGATAAATTAGGATTTGTTCTCCTTTAACAAATAATATCCAAATTAAATAATTATACCACTACCCGTTGCAAAAGATGCATGTGAAATCCTAGACCTTAGGTACTTGCACTCTCGTTCTCTACTCGTTCTAATTTGCAATTCTCTCTCCCCGTTTTTCTATTTCTTTTATATTTTATTTACTATATTTTTCTTTTCACTTTTCTATTTTATTTACTATACTCTCTTCATATCCGACACAAAAGCGTTTAATTATAGTTCCGAATTCACTATGGATCGATAATTTATATATTACAATCTACGACCTGTGCACTTGCGGTAAGTTGCAAACAACATATCCGTTTGATAATTGAGTTTCTTTTTTATGTTATTTTTTTGATCATATAGGAAAATTGTCCTTTTGAAAATTATGCAAACCTATAGGTTATAAGTCATTTTTTATAATAAAAGTGAAGATTGCTCTTGTTTGCTTAAGAAATACATATATTAAAAACATATTCTCTTTTATGCTAGAATAGAAATCAATTTTGATGATCTAAATACCCAAATTGGTCACCAAGAGCAAGATCCAAGTAAAAAGCCAAGAACAAAGCAGGCAAAGGACCAACTAAAATTTTACTTAAGAAAAGGCCCAATAGAAAGAAGGATAAGGCTCTAGTTGAATCTCTGATTAGAACAAACTTTTATAATGTTCCATGCAGAGGCATTTTATTAGTGGGAATGGATGCAAGCACTGCTAGAATAGATTGTCTAATAGCAATCAAAAGTAGTGTTAAAAAAACTAAGAGCTCCATCACTATGGGCATGATAAATAGTAGTTGACTGTTATTATGCATATGACCTTAAGAGAAGGGCCAAATTAGAATATAGATATTGTGGGTCTAGGAGAAAACTCAAACTACGATAGGCAGGAAGAAAAGAAGATCTCAAACCAAGCAAATAAGAGAAGTAATGATAGAGCTCAGCGAATAGTTATGAAAAGTCTGAGTGTAGCAACCATGTGTTGTTTCGATTCATAATGAGAAATAGATCAACGAGACGCCAAAGCATTCCATTGTTAGAAACCCTCATCCTTTCCTAACGATGATTGTTTAGTCATTGAAAATTAAATCGAGGTGATGGAAAAATTTTTGACTTTTTAATTTATGACAATCTTCAAAAAGTTTTATTTGCTCCATTCAAACTCAGCGAAAAGACCTACTGATGGTGAAAGAGGCAGTAGCATGTCTTTAGTAGTTGGAAAGAAGTTGTAAATTTTAATAAGTCTAGGAAAGCCTTCTTCACTAAATTTTTTGGATTTTTAGTTTGAATTGCTAAAGCTTGAGAGTTTATACAATTGAAGCAAGACACTATGATGGTGGCTGAGTACGAAACTAAATTCAACTCTCTACTTCAATTTGCTCCAAGTTCAAAATGGGAAAAAAAGAGTTAAGAGTTGCAGGTTTGAGGACAATTTAGCTGAAAGTTTTTGCAGTCGAGTAATTCTTTACTGCAACAAAACCTATAATGATGCAAATGACAATGCTCTCTTGTTTGAAGTGATATTATTAAACTTGATAAGCAGTGCTTAAAGAGGGAAAATCACTAGTGTAAGATCAATCAGGAAATCTTATTCAAGGCAAACTAGAGTTGAGGGAGGTATAAATAACGAAGGATTTCAATAGAAGAAAATGATCCTCAAATCTAATAGATGCAAAAAAAAAAAAAAAAAAAATCAAACTGAGCTTTATAAGTGCCTTAAGTGTAGGAATACTAGATATAAACCATCAAATTGTGCTATGGGCTTTGTGTGCTACAACTATAGGCAACCGAGTCACATTATTAAAGACTGTCCAACAGCTAGACATGTCGAACAACCACAGCAACAAGGACAAAATTGTCCAATTGACAAATCAACAAGATAACAGTACCAAGGTGGTGGATGATAGCTGGTTGCCCAAGCTCAAACACAATTCCACACCCCAATACTTGAGTAAGCCAAGCATCGATGAAGATAGTGGTAGGTATTATTCATCTTAATGATATTTTTACTCGAGTGTTATTTGAGAGGTTGTGCAAGAGCATAGTTTGGAAGTCACTAAGTTAACTTGGAATGTCTGAGTGATATCACATATTATGGAGTAGTTTATTAGTAAGACATGCTTGTATGACATGTACTTTAGAAATTGAAAGTTTAACTACCCAAATAGATTTTTTAATTATGCTTATGAAAGATCTAAATATTATTTTGGGAATGAACTAGTTAGCTAAGTGGTTGTATGGAATTTAACCACGCGAGCATTGTGTTAGTTTGCAAGGACTTGATGAGTAAAGTATTGATTTGAAAAGCCGCCACTTTGTAGTACCATAACTTATGTTAGCTTAGGCTAGAAAACTTCCTAGAAAGGGTTGGCAATGATATTTTGTTTCAATTCTAGCAATAGATGATACAGAGGTTAAGTTGAAAGATATTTTATTGTTCATGAATTTTCACTTGTGTTTATAAAAAAGTTACTGGGATATCCTCTATAAAAAGAAATCGATTTCATCATAGAATTGATGCCCAGTACTACTCTGATTTCAAAAGCTCCTTATCGAATGATTCCTGCAAAGTTAAAACAATTCAAAATATACTTATGAGAGCTTCTTGATTTAGGATTCATTTGTCCTAATATGTCACCATGGGGAACACCTGTGCTTTTTATAAAGAAGAAAGATGGTAGTATGAGACTGAGCATCAATTATAGAGAACTAACTAAGGTGAGAATCAATCCCACATCCATGACTGTTGATGTATTTCACAACTACAAGGTGCATCTGTCTTCTCTAAAATAGATTTACGGTCAGGATATTATCAGTTGAAAATTCGAGATGAAGATATACCTAAGATAACTTGTAGAACTTGTTGGTCCGAAGTTTATGGCAACAACCTAAAAGGGGATGGGTGAATTGAGTATTTTAAAGTTTTTTACTTCAAAAGAAATTTTTTTCCTTTTTTAATTTAATCATCTTAATGAAACAAGTAGAAAATATGGAGAGAAATAAAGCAGCAAAATGCAGATAATCAAACCACACTAAAAAATACAGTTTTGTAGTGGTTTAGGCAACATTCCCTACTCCACTCTTCCAAGTTCATACTTATTGTGACTTGGGTTCTACTATTGAATTTCAAATACAACTAAAGTAATAGCTCTCTTCCAGATTTCGGCTCTAGAAGGCTTGCACAAATACAACTCAAGTAGGTGATGAGTTACACTCCAGTCACAACACTACTTTGCCTTCGCTTGGTTTTGATTTTCAATATCAAACCAAGTGATAAACACAAATAATGAATCAACAGAAAGACCTATACTTTACAAATTCATGTAGGCAGTTTGTAGCACATAGAAGAACTTGTAGAGAGAGTAGAATGTTCAGCAGTGAAGCTTTCAACAAGTTGAAGCATAGTTCTTCACTTGGAGTTGGTGTAGATTACTTTAATGCTAGAGAAAGTGAAAGGTAAGCTTATTGAATGTTTCTCTAATCCCTTGCATGTCTTCTTGAGTTCTCTTTTATAATGGAAGAATTAATTCAAACTTTTGGTGGTAGGTAGAGCGCGTTTAATGCGTCAACATTCAAATTTTTTCGACCGTTGAGAACTAAGTCGCATGTGAAGCCGACTTGGTATGCGACTTCATCCAAGTTGCACAGTGGAGTCGACTTCAGATGCGACTTTACCCAAGTCGTAGGCTAGAGTCGACTTCGAGTGTAACTTCGGTCTTCAGCTTCCACTTCAAGTTTCATCTTCAGGTCAACTTGGTCTTAAACCTGGCCCAAGTCACAGATGAGGTCGACTTTGGGTGTGACTTCACCATCCGTGTGTATATGTTGGAACTTTAGATTTCTTGTAGGTGATCTTGATACTTCACTTTTCTCTCTTATCTTGTTCTTCAATTTATATCCTTGGTTTTCCTTGTTTAGTCTTGAGACTTAGCATATAGTTCTTCTCTTGAGAAGTTTATCCTAGTGACTTTGATTTAGGATGATTTGCCTTCTTGATTTTAGTCTCTAATCTTTAGTATATATAGTTGTTCCTTTAATGATCTTCAACTTTGAAGGATTCTGACATAGCCAATTGCTTGCTAGGGTTGACTTGGTCTTCAACTTCACTCAAGTTGCATACTTAGGTCGACTTGAGGTTTGACTTCACTCAAGTCACATTGCAGAGTCAACTTGGAAATGCGACTTGACTTTGAGGATTCAAAATCTTCTGCATGTTGTACTCAAGTCGCATCTAGAGTCAACTTGGATCCGCGACTTCACCTAAGTTGCAAGTGGAGTCGACTTCAACTGCGACTTCACCTGTCTCTGAGTCCTAAATTCAACGCTGAAACATTTAATGCATCTGAAGTTACTTTTGAATTTGACTTGGGAATCGACTTCATCTAAGTCAATGGCTAAGTTGACTTGGGACTGCGACTTGGTCTGTTATGTTCTGAAACTTGAGTTTTTAACCTTTAATAATACTTAGCAACCGCATTAATACCCAATTAATTCTCAAATTGAATTGTTAATCATCAAAATATGGATTGTACTTAATTTGCCTTGAATTCCAACAGATCTCAGCATGAGTTTTTAATGATATCATTTGGAGTGCCTAATACTCTCATTGCATTTATGGACTTGATGAATAGAGTACTTCGTCAATTTTTAGACAAGTGTATAGTGGTATTTATTAATGATATTCCAATATATCCAAAGGAGGAAGAACGTGTTGGTCATTTAAGGAAAGTATCATAGACCCTAAAAGGGCACAAATTATATGTTAAACTCACGAAATGTGAATTTTCATGGATAGTGTACCTTCTTCGATCATGTAGTTAACAAGGATGGAGTATCGGTACATTCAAAAAAGTTAAAAGTTGTGATTAATTAGGTTAGACTAACCATAGTGTCACACACAAACCCAACAAAGCAATCATTAGGCCTGACACATAGAGCACACAAACCTAGAAAACGTCAATTGTGCTTATAGGTTATTGGCCTCACAATTGTTAGCTTTGGCTGGGTAACTTAGCCATAAGGCATTAAAACGCGTCATACCATATTAAACTTGAGACTCACTTATAAACTACTAAGAACCTTCTCCCCTTTTCGATATGGGATTCAGTTCTGGGCTACTACAAGCCCATTGGCTTCCACCTAGTTTCTCCCCAAACCATAACTCTGTTAGAATTTAAGGAAAATTAAGCACAATCCATGTTTAGATGATTAACAACTCAATTTGAGAAATATTTAAGTACTAATGAGATTGTTAAGTGTTGTCAAGGTTTATAAAATCAAAATTCAAAAGATAACAGGTCAAATCACAATCCTAAGTCGACTCAGCCATCGACTTAGGTCAAGTCAATACCCAAGTCGACTCCAGAATTGACTTTAAGTGACATAAAATTGACAGATATGAAATTGGAACTTGGAGATAGTGAAGTCGCAACCCTAAGTCGACTTCATATGCGATTTGGGTATGACTTTGTTGCAGACTTCGAAATATCAAAGTTAAGCCACTTTTCAAGTCTACTCTATCAAGTGACTTAGGTGAAGTTGCATCTCGAGTAGACCCGAGTATGCGACTTGGGTAAAGTCGAAGTTCTAGTCAACCCAGCCCTGCAACTCAAGTGTGTAGATACCTTATACTAATTCAGAGATACATTATTAAAGAATGAACGATAAGACAAAGAAGAAATAATCATCATGAATCAACGCCACAAGAAAGAATCTTTCAAGAGACTAATGTATTACTGAACTTAAGCAAACCAATACAATCAAGGACATCTAATGACGATCAAGAGACAAAAGGAGATACACACAACATATAGATCACTTGCAAAACCTTAAAGTCCCAATATAATCTATGGCTTGTGAAGTTGCGTCCAAATTTGACTCCACCTGCGACTTGGGTTAAGTTTGAGACCAAGTTGACCTCAACCTAGAACTTGAGATTGGAAGCTGAAGACCGAAGTCTCTACCGAAGTCGATTCTAGCCTGCAACTTGGGTGAAGTCGCACTCGAAATCAGTTCTACCCTACAACTTGAACGAAGTCGCATGCCAAGTAGACTCCAAATGCGACTAGGCTCGCAACGGTCGAAAAATTCAAATTTTGGCGCATTATATACACGCCACCTACCATCAAACGTTCGAATTCATTTCTCATTATTTAAGGAGTATCAAGTGAACGTAAATACAGTTGAAAAAATATTGAATGAGCTTACCTTCCACTTTCACTTGCATTTAAAGTGATCTATAAGAAGTTTGAAAAAGAACTTGGTATTTAAAATTGCTGAAAGCCGCATTGCTCTATCAACAACTGCTTTCACAAGTTCTTCTACATGTTCGAAACTACCTACACAAATTTGTAACGTGTAGATCTTTTTATTCATTATTTACTTATTTTTTCTACTTAGTTTGATATTGGAGATTGAAATCAAGTGAAGGCAAAGTAGTGTGTGATTGGAGTGAAACTCGTCACCTACTTGTGCTAAGATTGTACAAGCCCCCTAGAGTTAGAATCTAGAAGAGAGTAGCTACTCTAAGTTGAATTGAAAATATAATGGTGGAACCCAAGCCATGACCGGTGTGCTTGAAAGAGTGGAGTAGGAGAGGTTGCTCAAACTACTATATATTGTTGTCTCTTGACGTGCATTGATTGCTTGTATTTTATTCTTGCTATTGCACCATTTATCTCCAACTCACTAATCATTTCATTGGGGGATTAATTCTACAAAGAGATAAATTTCTGATTAAGCAAAGAATTTTAAATACCCAATTCACCCCTCCTATCTTAGGTGTTACCATAAACTCGGGACCAACAAACCTAACTCTGGACTTCTATCTGTAGCCTTGACTTTCACTGGTTCAACTGTTCGAATCACATCTACTAGAGGGGGAGCAGCTCTGATGCTACTTGTCATGCATAGACCTAGAAAAGCGACCATTTGATCTGATGCACAGAGCACATTGACCAACAAAACATCCATCGGGCGTGTGGGCTATGAACCTCATAGTTTAAACCCTATAAGTTTACTGTTTGGCAAAAGAAACTTTGCAAGTTTGCACATTTTAAAAATTATATCTCGAGTGTGAACAAAGCATGTTTTTCCCTCATCACAATAAAGCTTATTTTATAAAAATTCTTTGTGAGAAAATAACTAAATTATAATAATTATTTAGTTTAGATTTTTTATGTTAAGTTATGAAGAACCAAGAGCAAATTTCCAAAGCATACCTAATTAACCTATCAATTATTTTTATTGATCATGTATCTCATCTACAATTATGTAAAATAATTTAGTTTAAATAGGGATGATTTTTATGCAATTAATCACGTACATGATACAACCCTTCATACAATATTTATTTATTTATTTTTAATTTTTCTTCGTAAATAAATTTTTAAGTGTATTTAACTAATATATTAAGTTTTACTATTTTATAATAATTTTATATTTTATATTTATTTTCAAAATCATCAATTTTGGGAGAATTTTAGTCAATTTCATCCCCTTAAAAACTTGATTTTTTAAAATAAAAATAAAATATAAAAATTGTAAAATGGTAAAACTTCATATAAGGGTCAAATATACTTACGAAAACATGTTTATAAAAAATCTAATAAATAATAAATAATAAAAAATCAGATCTTATTTTTAAAATATGTAGGCCTACAAGAATTTGCAAACGATGAGGTTTAATTTACAAGTACTAAACTTTTAATATCTAATTAATAAAAGTATTATAATATAGCTTGTTCGTGGGAAAATTTTAAATGTAAATAAACTAAAATCCAAATATTTTTATTTTATAAATATTTGATTCATTGCCATGTTAACATAATTTGATAAAATCTAAAACTTCATCATCTTCGACCTATAATATTTAGTTCGTAAATATAAATTTTTATTAGAAAATAATTATAATGTACATATAATCGTAAGTAAAATATATTTTAGACAAAAATATAACTCAATAAAAATCTAAAACTTTTTCAGGGTTTGTTTGTGAACAGATAAAGGAAAAAAATTATCACTCCTTAATAAATTACTTACTCTCTCAATTTTTAGAATTTTTATTTGCTGTACTTTTATTTTCAAAGGGGACCTTATTCGCAGCAACATTGGTTCATTGCAGAACGGTTAAAGAATAGTAGCAAAAATACCTGCCTTTTGGTAATTACAAATAATGTATTAAAAAGTGATATGAGGGTCTCCAGTTTACTATAAAAAATTATAATAATTTTTTTATAAATTAATTAGCCCATTATAGATATCTGGGAAGATTTTTAAATTAAGTAATGCAGAACCTAAAAAATTTATAATAATTTTTTTATAAATTAATTAGCCCATGATACATATATGGGAAGATTTTTAAATTAATTAATGCAGAACCAGGGCGTTAGTCAGGAGCCGCGGCTCTCTGCGCGCTCTCCCTCTCTCTCTTCTCAGCAGTATAGCGTCCGACTCTTTCAGATTTCCCTTTCTCCGAATTATTTCCTTTCTTTAGCCTACTCCTTGGATATTTCTATCCTCATCGATGTTCGTTTTCTTGCCCGATCGTTGACTTTTTTTTTCGGTCTCAATCCAATTCCAAACCAGACGGCGATCATTTCCCTTCAATTCCAATCTCTCAAAACGCCGCAGCAGGTCTCCTGATTTCAGTTCCAATTTAAGTCAATAGCAATTCTCTCCGATCTCAATCCCAAAAATCCTCTTTCCTTGCCCTAGCCCTAGTCATGGAAGTAAAGCTATGGCACGACAAGCGCGAGCGGGAGATGTACGAGAACTTCGCAGATCTCTACGCCATCATTAAGACCACTGAGAAGTTGGAGAAAGCTTACGTCCGCGACATCATCTCCCCTTCAGTTTACGAACCCGAATGCCTCAAACTCATCGCCCAATTCAAAACCCTAGCCTCCTCCCTCAAGGATACCGTCCCCAGCATCGATCGCTTCGTCGACACCTACAAGATGGACTGCCCCAACGCCCTCCATCGCCTCCTTGTCGCCGGCGTCCCAGCTACCGTCGAGCACCGCACTGCAACCTCCGCCTCCTCTGCCGCCTCCGCTGCCGTCGTTGCTGAGTGCGTGCAGCACTTCATTACTGCCATGGACTCCCTAAAGTTGAACATGGTTGCCGTCGATCAGGTACATCCCCTGCTTACTGATCTGTCTGTGTCGCTCAACAAGCTTAGCATCTTGCCTGCTGAATTTGAGGGGCGGACCAAGTCGAAGGAGTGGATAATGAGGTTGTCCAAGATGGGGGCTGCAGACGAACTTACTGAACAGCAGTCTAGGCAGCTGCTCTTTGATTTGGAATCTTCCTACAATGCCTTCATGGCTGCCCTTCCAAGTGCTGGCAGTTGAGCGGGTGAATTTAACAAGCAGTGTTTTTCTCCCTTTTTCTTTTGTCTTCCTTCCGTTTTTATGTTTGTGCAAAGTGTGCTGTTACAAGTTATTTAGTTCTTTTCCCCTTGTGATTTGATGAATGATTGACTCGGTGGATGTAAATTTTTATTTTTATTCTTCAGTCATTTGCATCCGGATGAATTTTCTATTTCAGCATTGCGACGATGTCATTGAATGAGGTGACATGATAGATAGTGAGGCCAGGCCCAAGAGAGGCAGGATCATTTTTCAGGGTTTGGAATTGAAGTATATAACTTGTTATTTTTATTCTTCAATCAATTTTCATGTGGATGCATTTGGTATTTCAGCATTGCGAAGATGACATTGATCATTTTTCAGGGTTTGGAATTGAAGTATATTACTTGTAGAGTGAAGTCCATCAATAGAGCAGATCTGTTCTTGTGGTGAAATTAATCGGCTTGGATAACAGCTGATCAGTTTCTGTGAGACCATTTGTTTATAGTGTGTAGAGTTGATTTGCTAAGACCATGGTGATTGGTTATTAAGATGTTGGGCTAAATATAGCTCCTTTCCTTAGTTTTCTCTAATGCCCTGAACTTTGTCCTGTTTGACTACTTAGACCTCATGGACGGAAGCACGGTTGATCTTTGTATAATTATATGGAGTGATTCTGGTCAACTGGCTATTGTTGGCATCTTGAATTATATCTACTAATAATAAGACAAGTTCCTTGTATTATTTGTTTACCCCTTTGCATTAAATAAATAGATATATCCTAAGGAAATGAATTTCATCTTGTTTACCAGCCTATTTTGTCAGATTCAGTGTGCAAATGTGTTTGTGGATTGCAAAGGGATTTCTAGTCGTGGCAATACAGTTTTCCCAAATACCATGCTAGAGAAAGACATTTCCCCCCTGTTTCCATTTTGCCCAGGAAAACCAAACATCATCAGCACGGGCAACTAATCTCTAGAATGTGTTATAGAGCCTTGCAGGATGGTGCGAAACACTTTAAGCAGTGTAAAAGAAAAAACCTGTTTCTTCCTGCAGAATTTACGATCCTCCTGATGTATAAGATCAGCATTAGAGATTCCAAGGGGACGATATGCCATCTTATCAAACCCCTAAATCTAGTACGAATAGAATCCAATAGCCCTTTCAAACTTTTACGTAATGCCTTTTCTTCCAAGTTTGACCAGTTAGACAAATGTTGAAATCTAAGGTAAGATCAATTTTCGTGGAATATAACTCTTAACATAGGGTGTGTTTGGGAATTGATAAAACTTTTGTATGAAAAGTTTTTGGTATAAAAGTTATCAAAATGAAAGAAAATGATGTAATATGATATAGGTGATAATGAGAAGTAAAGAGATTAAAGTTAAAATAGATAAGTTATATAGATAGTCGTGTTGAAAAGATTGAAAAATAGTGTAGTTGTATAAGAAGATGTGACGAAATGATTAAAAAAATATAATAGTTATAGAGAATGAAAAGTTTTAACTTAACATTTTTTATACCTTACCAAACACACCCATAGTAACCATATATTTTCATGTGCATTGTGCTAGGGGAGAGATGGGAAACAATTGAGTGGCAAAAATTTTTTTCTGTTTTGGTTATTTTAACATGTGTTCTTTTTATTTGAGGGAATGATCCAATGCAACCAAGACAGGTCAATATGACCCATTGCTTTTTTCTAATTTTGAAATTTTTTGTTAAAAAACTCTATGGTGAGTTTGGTAATAATAAAAAGAAAAAATTTCTACTATTTTTCATCTTTCCACACAACTATCATATCTATTTTAACTTTATTTTTTTGTTGTTTATCATTACTATTATTTATATCTTATTAATCACCATCATTTTCAAAGACTTTTCCACCAAAATTTTTTCTACCATTTTTTCTCACTTACCAAATACAACCCTAATAATTTATTTATTTTCATCAACATGTATATTTTTTTGATGTTCACATTTGCTTCGATAGGGAACTTATATGTTGTAAAACTTTTAACGTCTGTTGAGAGCGAATGTATAACTATAAACTTTTGAAAATGAATATATAGGGTGCAATTGGGAAATGGTAAAACTTTAGGTGTTAAAATTTTTGAATTGGTAAAAAACAATGTGATATGATAAGAGTGATGATGAAGAGTAAAGAGAATAAAATTAAAATAGATAAGTTGGTTGTATGAATAGTAGTATAGAAATTATTGAAAAGCAGGGTACTTGTATGAGAAGATCAAAAAAGATAATTTAAAAATAGGATAGTTGTAGCGATTGAAAAGTTATAGTTGGAAAAGTTTTTTCGTTTGCCAAATACCCCTAATAATATAAAAAAGTTTTCAATATATGTGATTATAGGAATCATAGGTAACTTACATGTGATGAATGTTATGAATCATCTCGATAAAAAAAAAAAAAATTGAAATAAAAAGCAACGGGTTGCATGGACGTAGTTGAAGTAGATCACTACCCTTTATTTAAGATTGGTGCTTGTCCACTTCTTCTGGGTTTACTGAACTAAGTTTCTATTAGGACTATCATTGGATATAGATATGATTAGTATCCAAACAATTCAGTATGTGCTTGAGTTTGTTGACAAGGGTTTCATTCCTTTTGGTGAAGCCATTAACGACTTCGTGATCAATATCACTATGAGCCATGAAGTGCATTCAGATTGCTAACACATGAATGCTATATTTTTGGTCATGTCTTATCGGTCATATCTTCACAGAGCTAGTCTAGAACCTCTAGGTACCTATATGCATTCAGATACCTAGCACATGGATGTTTAATATCCAAACGGTGAATTATGCACTTACTTTTGTTGGCTATGGTTTCAACCCTACTGGAAATTACATTAATAACTTCATCATTGATATCACTATGGATCCATGAAGTGCATTCAGATCCTAGCACTTGAGTGCTAGATTTTTTTGGTCATTTCTTGTCAGTGATATCTTCACAAAGGAGCTTTTCTAGAACTAGTAGGTAGCAAGATGGATCCTCAATCAGTCGATATTGCTTTTTTTTTTTTTTTTTTAATGCTATTTTTGGTGCCTTCCTCCCTCTCTATTTCAGGGGTTATATTTCCTTTTGTTATTTTCCAATATATCAATAACTGTACCTTGAGCGCATACATGATAATAAGGTTCTTTGCCTATATCTTGATGACGTGCAGGTTTCAGTCATGGAAAAGACTTTTGTTGTTTGCATTTCTGTCCTGTTTTCAAGTGTCTTAAATATGCCCTTTTCTGTTAATATTATGCATGCAGCAGGTGTTATTTGTTTGAGAACAGATCCCCTAGAATGGAATTTCTTTCTAGGAATTTCTTGCTAGGCAGGGCTGGTGTTACCTTATAGTTGAGTACATTACAATCCTGTACTTAATATTAATTTTTTTAATCCGCCACGGGTTCAAGCCATTCATATGATTCTGCACTACTTGGTAGCCTAAGATTTCAGATCATAGCAGCCTAAACCCGCATTAGGAAGCCATAATCAAGCCAACTGAACCAAAGCAAGAGAAAGGAATCAAAAGGAAAGCAACACCAGCAACTTTTAATATCATCGGATGTTTGCCCATTGTTTGGCCCTGGCTTTGCATCCCAACACTTGAAGACTTCTTAAGTTCAATCTTGTCCAGTGTCTTACAACTGAAAGGCTAAGGTATACATAATATATAAAAGCTAACCACCTAGACATTTGTTAAGCCTAATTTTTTCACATCCTTGGTTCACTCATATAAGACACTTGTGTTCTCTTCTGCACGTCTTACTCCTCACATCAAGGGGAGAAAGGGTAACTTAGTGCTCCTTTTTTCAAGGGTAGTGGATTAGTCATCCAGCACTTAGTTGAGCCCTAACTACATAAGCATTCTAATGTGCCATAGCTGTCTACATCATCGCCGCATCAAGGTTCCTTGGCACATATCAAGGTCAACTAGTCAAGCTTCACTGCATCTATTAAGCCAGGTCTTAATGCTTCAATTAATTCTTGACCCACAAGATACATTGATGGTGTCATCTGCATATACTATAAACACCATGTCCAAGATGTAACTTACATTTGCGATCCTATAGTGAGTTGTTTCGTGATCTTGCCTTGACCATGCTCTACGATTCTGAATTTGTTATGCATCTTGACAGGACTCCTATTATGATTAACACATGCTAACTCGGTGTCTTTCTATAATCCTACTTTACTATACCTTGTGAACTTTTTCAACATATCTCATCGTCCCTTGCATTACCTGCCTCGTGCAAGTAAGCATTTACGTAGCTTATTTGTTCCATTCCTAAATAGAGGTGCTACAAAATGCCAATATAGTACAAGCATTATCCTCCAGAGACCCTAGTCCCCCAAGAGTAATATAAATTTAGGCCTTGTTTGTGTGAGTCGGTGGCATGAAGGTGGGCTGAAAGTTCAGCCATTTGAGTAGAGCCATGACAACAAAGTTCATCCACTTGAGTAGAGTAATGACAAAGGTGGGCTAAAAGTTCGGTCATTTGAGTGGAGATATGGGAAGGGAGTGATGGGTCGAAAGTTTAGGATTTGTTTCAAAGGATGTAAGATTCTGGAATATATCCGTATTGTCATTCTCAAGATAGCCTTTTAATTTTCAAGACAACTTTTTATATTTTTGATACAACTTCTCCCATTCCTAATATACTTTTAGGCAGTTGAGTACGGTCATAGGAAGAAAGCAGTTTAATTTTATTATTATTATTTTTTTTCCTTGTAAGATTTTTATAGGCTCTTTTTTTTTTTTTGATGAAGGGAAAACACCCTATCCCACCATCCATTCAAACAAAATTTTAGAAAACAGCCATGTTGCAGGCTTCGTGGAATCAGGAGTTGGGGGTGCCAACCTGCTAGCCAAGACACCGTATAATAACTTTTTGTTCACAGTGGTGACGATTCGTCACCAAAAGAAATTAACGGCATTTGGGCGAGGACAAAAGCACCATTAATGCATGAATAGAATTTTCGACGGGGCCAGCATTGGGTAGAACCCTAGAAACAAGTGACTGGAAATGGGAAGAGCTTCGAAGGTTCTTCTCCCAAGCCACAGACACGTAAGTGCACGTGAAGGAAGGTTATTAAAAAACAAGGAACACATTATGCGAAATAAAAGTAATTAAGAAAAACCGCATGGGAACATTCATGCGGTCCAACTGCATGGCACCCACATGTATATATATATTTTTTGTTATATTGTCATGAGCCCCACTTGAATAAATGTATATAATTTTTTTCAAAATTTGTTGGCTTATCTATATGTATTTTTTTCATTTTTCGAAATAAAAAAATTATGGGTTTCTCATGCGCTGGCACATAAGAGACCCATTTTTTATTTCGAAAAATAAACAAATGTGGATTAGGTAAAAATTTTTGAAAAATTTTATATACGCTTATGGAAGTAGGCTTATAACAATATGATAAAGAATTTCAAAAAAATACATATGGGTGCGATGCAGCTTGAACGCATGGATGTATCATTCCCCATTTAAAAAATAAGTAATGATAAGAAATGGAGGTGTTTAGGGATCAACTGCTTCATGTCAGTTTACTAAGAAAAGAGCATATCAGTGGATGTCTATCACAACCCCTTTCTCTCAATCTGTGGACGCCTAGTATTGTGGACGTGGTTCACCATGAAGGACATTGGTTATATTTTTGCATATTTATATTTTGAATCCTAAAGTTTTCATATTTGCATTTTAGAACATATAATATTTTCATGTGTTGCATTCTAGACCTGTCATGGAGGAGTCTAAAATGCAATAAATGAAATCATTATAGGATCTAACATATAAATACGGAAACTTTGGGGGTCTCATTTTCCATTAATAAACTTCTAGGGTCTAAAATGCAAAAAATTTCAAAGTTTATTATTGAAAATGGGATAATTCCTCTTATACCCATAACAAATGCACATAATTCCTAATATACCAACAACATTTTATAAATTTCTTTTATACCTATAACATTTCACCCTAAATTCTTCTCGTACCCATACTGTTAGAACCACTGTTATCTATCCTATTAAAAAGATGATTTTTTCCTTTTAATTTTTTTCTAATTAAAATAAATCAATCTTAATAAGACTTTCAAGTTATTTAATATCTTGTATTAATGATTTACTATCATCAATTGAGTCATATTAAGGTTAAATTATCTCTATTAAAAAATTTTAAAAGAGCAAAATCGTCTTTTTAATATGATAAATAACAGTGCTTTTAACGGTGTGGGTATGGGAGGAATTTGGGATGAAATGTTATGGGTATAAAAAGAATTTATGAAATATTGTGGGTATATTAGGAATTATGTGCATTCCTTATAGGTATAAGAGGAATTATCCCATTGAAAATTGAAAAGCAAACTAATTATTGTTGTATGCAAATGCTAAAAACGGAAAGGGAAGAACATGAAAATAAAGGCGCTAAATGAAGCGCTAAGGTGATTCATAAATACATGCATAAAGTCATTAATCTCAGGAGATAATGAAAGTGGAATGTATTTTTTTTGATGTGAAGTGGAATGTATTGGGAAAATGTTATTGATTAAAAATCATTAATCACCCCAGGATCCTTTGCATTAAATCACTAAGAAAATAGATTATAAGCGGAAGCATACTTGAATCTATAATAGCAATTGTTCTTGAATCTGGTAGTTTCTGGGTATTCCGAGTTAATGCTCTAGGGTTTTCTAGAGAATGAGACTTCTCTTTTCCAATAATGGGATGTTAGAAAAGAAATCCTAATAGGTGCATAACCTAGGGACTACAATCGTTTATATAAGGAGCTTATCTTTTTTATTTCTAATTTAGTCCATCATAAAAATAGAAATTAGAAATTAGAAACAAAGTTTTACACATATAAGACCTATACTTTATTAGATGATTTGGGCCTATAAATCTTATTAGATCACTTTATAATTTTGGACTACTCTTTATGATAACATATATATAATTATTATATATGTAAGTCTAAAAATCCAACAATCACTCACTTGGACAACATATAACTTTATAATTATATATATAACTGTATGAGCTCAAAATCTTTTGCTATCATGATCAAAATCATCTTTGAACAATTTCATCCATTAGTTATCCTAACATAGGATTAAAGCAGCCTTTGTCACATTCGTCGTAACTAGACCTATCCATAGTCACATTTATCAAATATAAATAAATGACATAAATCAAGTATAGATACGTAATACAAAAATTACATGCAATGTGATCTAATATGTCTATTTACAACTGGTCTGACTTATTTGATAAAATCAAATCAAAACTAAAATACCGAATAACTAAAATACCGAATACTTTATTTCTGCAAAAAATATTCATAACTATAGTAAAGTGCCTAAATCAGAAAAATAAATAAATACAAACTTTCACTTAACTAGCATATCATTAAAGAGGAGTGATCCTGTTTACCCGAGCTACGTAAATTTCTTACTTAGCCTACTTTAAAAAATCTATTTACAACAATATTGTTTTTTATTTTTTTCTTTGTACACTTGTTTATTTAAGTGTACTTAACATATAGACCAAGTTTTACTATTTTTGAATATATTTATCTATTTTTTTGAGATTTTTAAACATCTATATGTATATATATATATTTAAAATACCTTTATTTTTATAAATCTTAAAAAATATATACACATATCCAAAAATTGTAAAACCTGATTTATATATTAAATACATTTAGATAAACAAGTGTACAAAGAAAAAACAAAAAAAAATTTTAAATAAGATTTTCGAGGTGGGCTAAGTGAGACATTTACTTAGCCCGGGCTAACAGGATCATTCCTCATCATAAATGATATAATACACATATAAAGTGGTGCGCTCATGAAAAACCTTGAGGTGTTACTTTTAGTAAGCAATCCGCAATCATGAAGTTTATTGCGATATGCTTTATAGACATTTTATCTTATTGATTCTTTCCATAACAACCAAGAACATTGTTGAATTCATGTTATTGCTGGAATATAAGACTACTAATTTATTGTCGAAAGATAACTTAAGCGGTCTTTTCATGTTATCCATATTTTGCAACCCTGTGACAAAATTCTGTAGTCATATTTCGTAATTGGATGCCTCATAATATGCTATAAGCTCTATTGTCATGCTTAAAAAGCTATAAGTGTCTACTTAGCACTCTTTCCTGATATAGCTTTTCCAACAACTAGATAGATATAGCTTGAAGTGGATATAAAATTGTATCTGCATTTAATAAAGTTAAAATCTGAAAATCAAATGATCTCTAACTTACTTGACTTTCTGTGTGTGAATGTGTAGTGTTTTGTTCTCTAAAAGTGCTTTAAAAATATTATTTGGTTATTTTTTAAAGATCCAGTTATGAATTATTTAAATATTTGCCCACCATCACAACAATGTACGCAATATCCAAATGCATACAAGCCTAAGATTCAAAACATGAGTATAAATCAAATTTCCCACTACTAAAGCATAGGGAGTCTTTTAGCAATGCTATGGGAAACACTATGCTTTAAAATCAAAGTCATGAACTTCCTCTTTTGTTCTTTTACCGTATCTGAATATGATAGGATATCCTTATGTCAAATAGCCAAAGAAATATGCTATGAGGGAACTTTTCAAGTCTAAGGGATGAGAAAAAATATTTTGATTGGAGAGTTAGAAAGTTTCAAAATGTTAGAGACCAAAATCATATCTGAAATGTTTGCTAGATTTTCAAATATTACTAATGCATTAAAAGGTCTTGGAAAAGCAATTTCTGAATCTGAGCTGGTCATGAAGATCTTAAGGGCTTTACCTAAGTCGTGGACTCCTAAGATCATGGCCATTGAAGAGGTAAAAGACCTGAATACTCTAAGGCTAGAGGATTTCGTTAGCTCACTCATGTCACATGAGCTGATAAAGAGAAGAAATGAGGAGTAGCATAAAGGAAAAAGGCGATTGCTTTAAGGGTTGTAGCAAACTCAGACGAGTCCACTTCATCTTCTCAAAATGATGATAAAGAGATAGCCTTGCTTACCCAAAGGTTTAGAAAATTTGTGAAAAAAAGAAAGAACTTTAAAGGATTTAAGGAGAGAAATGAAAAGGAGAAAAAGAAAGAGATAATTAAGTGCTACTGGTGTGGTGGAATAGGATATATGCAATCTCAATGTGCCACACCAAAAGAAAATAAGACAGAGGAATGGCGAGAGAAGAAAGACAGAAATGAAAATCGAAAATTTCAGAAAGTTGAATGTACGTAAATGAGGAAACATCCACAATAAGTAACTCATTGAATGGAGATAATGAAGCTGCAAACTGTGCTAGGATATGTTGATTGGCTACGATGGAGGAAGAAAATAACATGATTTGCCTTGCCACAATAGAAATATAAGATAAACAAACTACTTCAACAAACTGCACAAGTAATGAAGAGGTAACTTCTAAACTAAATACCCAGTCTATTTTCTCTTATATAAATAATTGTCTCAAATATGCTGAATTAGAGAAATTACAACAAATATATGATTCATTATATGATGAAATAAAGAAATTAGAAAATAAATTCACAATAAAGAAAAGATAATGTGACTTAATAATTATTGTGAATGAAAAGCTTGTTGGAAAGGTCGAATACTGAAAAAAGATATTGAGTTGTTAAATGAATCATTTGCAAAGTTCGCTAACCCAGGAGAAAGTGTAAAAATGTTCCTAAATATGACTGCCAAAATGTGAAACCCAATCTAAGACACGTGTGTGACTCAATAATTATTGTGAATGGAAAACTTGTTGAAAAGGTCGAATACTGAAAAAAGATATTGAGTTGTTAAATAAATCATTAGTAAAGTTCGCTAACCCAGGAGAAAGTGTAAAAATGTTCCTAAATATGGCTGCACAAATGTGAAACCCGATTTGAGATCCCTAGGGTTGTAAACCCTAAGTAACATATTAGGAAAATATACATTCATGAGTATGAAAATATGTGAGAATAAATATTAAAATAATTATTTATGAATTTCGGATGAATAGTGAATGTGAATAGTAATCCAACGATTAAGACGCGCGATTAAGAGTTAATCACTTGGATTAACCTAATCACAAAAGGACGAAAAAGGAGATTTATGAACTAAAGAATGAAATAGCAATAATTTTTAATATTTTAAGAAAATTTCGGATTTTAGTGAGAAAATGAAGAAAAATTCATAACTTGTAATCCAGACGTTGGATTAAAGTAAATTTTTTTATAGATGACCAAAATATTGTGATGATCATGATGAATGATTTAAGATTTGACAAAAATCATGAATCAAAGGTCAATTAGAGATCAAAAAATCACTTTTTACTTTAACATTAATATAGGTTTGACTTTTGATTAATTAAAAAGCAAATTATTAAATGCAAAATATGCACAAACTCAAAGGCAGCTTGGGCGTACAAGGGGAGTTGATTTTTGGAGCTGAAATCTATGGCTCACATTTGATCTTATCAAGTGATCAATGACTTGGATGAATTTGGATTAAAATATGCATTTTTATATAAAACAAAATAATTAAGTTAAATCATGATAAGGACGTTTTGGGGGCTGGCACATTATTCAAGGGCTGCTTGAAAATTGCTTGAAAATCTCCTTAGGAAAAAATATTTAATATTAAGTACCTATATTAAGAGGGGGTAAACTGCAATTAAGTAGAAAATGAAACACTATAAATGGAGGAGCCAAATGCACACACCCAGCTCCATTTGAGCAAAAAAGCCCTTGCTCCCACACGTCCCAAGCCAAAGAGAAAGAAGAAAAGGAGGAGAGAGAAAGAGAGAGAAAGTGAGAAGGAGAGGAGGAATTCTTCACTTAAAGTAAGTAAATTCTTTCCAAATTTTTTTGAGTATTAATTAGAGTAAAACCATGCTTAGATAATGCCTAAGCATGAGAAAATAAGTAAAGTTATAATGCCTAAGTAGAATTATGCTAAATCATTAAAAATTTGGAGCAAAGATAGAATATTCAAGAAGATAACAGATGATATGTGTAAATAATGCTCCAATATTAATAAATGATGATTTGGGATGAATGTTTATGATAGTTATGATGTTGGAATGATGATATATTAATCTCATGATTTTTGAGTTTAAGATTATGCTTAAGTGAAATTACGATGAATTTAAGTATATGGAAAAAGTGATTTAATTAGCTAAGTTTATGATGATAAATTCCAAATTCATGAATTTTTTCATGATATACTAAACATAAGCTATGTTATGGTATTTTTTATTTTTGAAAAAAATATCAATTTTTGAAACCCATGAACAGTAACGAACACGCTATGAACAGTAACTTACTACAGTATCATAAATAGTAACTATGAACAGCGAACAATGTGATTTTGGAAAAAAATTAAGATTTATTTTTATATTTTATGAGGATATATTAACGAAATTTTTAAAAAAATTATGGATAAAAATCCATATAAATAAGTAATGACTAAGTATCTTTATAAGATTAACCTTTATGGGAATGAGGTAATGAATGGTTATAAACCAAGCATGGAAAGCAACCTAAGACATGGAATGGACGGCTAAAATATCTATTTTCCTTGTATAGGGAAAAGGAAGGAGAATGTTGATGACACCAACTAAGAAGGTAAACAAGCAACCCTTTTGAAAATGATAATTTGTAAGCAAGTTATATGCTTTGCAAAATAATTTCTAAATGTTTGGAAATGTTTACTGTTCTATGAAATATATTTAAGGATGGTCATTCCTATACTGCTTTACATGAAATGATTGCCAACTTGCTTATAAAATGCCTTTATGAAAATTTTATAGTTCATGTAATGCCAGCATATATATATATATATATGTATGAATATGGTGCACGATGAAGAGGTTTTGGTGAAGGTAGTAAGCGAATTGGGGATCCCCCTTCATTTTTGCCAAGTCATTAGGGCTGTGGCCTGCTGCGTCCTCCCAAGAGGTGGAGGCACATGGAAAGTCATATATGAATGAATGCATTGCATTTTCATGAGATGCATGAATGGTTTATATGAAAAAAGGTTTCGGTCTCATTGGTAGTTGATCACTTGGTAAGTGTCTCATATCAAATGAGAAGAAATGCATTTGAATGAAAGGAAAATATTCACTTGCCAAAGAAAAAGGCTTGCTTATTGAGTATTATTACTCACATGTGCTTTCAAAATAACAAACAGGCTATGAAGTTGAATTATAAAGGATGCCAGGTAGAAATGACCTACAAATCTATTTGCGTATGCATGATGATCATATTTGGATCATGTTTTAAGAATATTACAAATATGATTATACTAATATGATTATTCAATGAATGGTGATATGATTAATTGATGATAAGTATGCTTATGTGATGAAAGAAAAAGAAAGAAAATTTTTTTTTGGACAGGATCTAATTAAGTACCTACCGTGTGATCAGAGTAACAATCCTGACTCATATTTACCAATCAAAATCGGTCTTGGAGTAAGACTTCTAGGCACCTTGGTTTGGGGCGCCACACCAGAACAACAAAAGAGGACTTGGCGGATTGTTAAAAACCAAACCAAGCCCATTTATCCTAAAGAAAAAGTGAATCATGTTGCTTGGATAAAAAAGACTAATTTGGGAACCATTTACTATGTGGATTCACACTCCAAGACTCTAGGGGCATGCAATTTTTGCAATAAAAATGAGCCACAAAATTTATCAGTGTAAAATAAAGAAATTATATGACTATGGTACAATTGATTTTGGTACCAAAGAGCATTGAATTTATGTCTTCTAGAATAGAACATGTAGATTCCAACGACTCACTAGCCCAAATGGACCCATAAAATGGGTACAAAAAAGATAAGCACTACATGATTGTGTTTTACTAGTATATTTTAAAGCAACGGCCAACAACATATGATTTATGGATAGTGGCTATTTAAGACATATAACGAGAGAAAGAGGAATATTTCACAAGATCAAATCGTGCAGTGAAGGGATTGTTGCATTTGTAAACAATGAGAAAGGTATAATAAAAAATAAAGGAAATGTATAAGATATTTCAAATGCATATATTGATAATGTACTATTTGTTGAGGGACTCAAACATAACTTAATGAACATTAGTCAACTGTGTGACAATGGATATAAAGTTGTGTTTGAATCCACTATATGTAATGTTTTTTATGAGGATCACAGTCTTTAACGATAAAATACATGGAAATGTATATTTAGTTTATCTTGATGAACTTGATGTAAAATGTCTTATAGCCATTAAAAATGATTCATGGATATGATACAAAAGGCTTGAGCATATAAATATGTCAAATATTAAGACTTTGTAGAAAAAGAGCCTAGTAGAAGGATTGCCAAAGCTCAAATATAACAATGACAAAATTTGCAAAGCATGTCAATTATCCAAACAACCCAAAATGTCATTTTCCATCAAAACGAAAATTTTAAAAATTAGGTCACTTGAATTATTACATATGGATCTTTATGGGCCATTTGACATTTTAACTTTTAGTGGAAAAAAGTAAGTATTTGTCATAGTTGATGATTTTTCAAGATTTATATGAATAATACTTTTACCTAGCAAAGATGAAGCATTCTTGATGTTTGTTACTTTCTCAAATTTAGTGCAAAATGAAAAGCAAAATACAATCATATCCATTAGAAGTGATCATGGTGGTTAATTTTGAAAACTAATTGCTTATAGAATTTTGTAATGAAAAAGGTATTTACCACACATTTTCTACACCAAGAACTTTTCAACAAAATAAGATAATTGAAAGAAAAAATAAAACAATACAAGAGATAACTAGAACTATGCTAAATGAAAGTAAATTATTTAAAAGATTTTGAGGTGAAGCTATAAGTATAGCATGCTTTGTACTAAATTGAGTTACCATAAGAGCAATCTTGAAAAAAACCTCATATGAACTATGGAATGGTAGAAAACCGAACATTTTCTATTTTTATGCTTATGGATATATTTGCTATGTGCTGAATAATAGAAAATCAAACTTAGGAAAGTTAGATGTCAAAAGTGATGAAACAATATTTCTTGGATATTCATCAAATAGCAAAGTATGTAGAGTTTTAAATCAAGTAGTAGAAGAATCAATACATGTTGTATTTGATGAATTTAATCCAAATCCCAAAAAGGAGGATGAACTAAGTGATACAGATGAGACATTAAAGAATCTAGAAAGAGAACAGTTGGAACGACAAGGAGAAGCAGAAACAAAGCAAGAGCAATTCACGGATGGAAGGGTGAGTGAAGGTAATAATTTTTACAAACCTCCCACAAATTTAAAGTTCAAAAATGACATCCAATCGAACAAGTGATTGATAATGTATATGAAGGAGTAAGAACTAGAAGACCAAGACACAATATTTGTGGAGAATTTACTTGTGTCTAAAAAAGAACCAAACTCTATTAACCAAGCTCTTAATGATGAAAATTAGATCCTTGTAATGCAAGAAGAGCTAAATCAATTTAAAAGAAATAAAATACGATATCTAGTTTCTAGACCCAATGATTGCACTGTCATTAGTACCAAATAAGTTTTTAGGAACAAATTAGATGAAAGTAGATTTATAGTAAGAAATAAGGTCAGGCTTGTAGCCAAAGGATATTTTCAAGAGGAAGGAATTGATTTTGAGAAATCCTATGCTCCGGTGGCTAGATTGAATCCTACTAGCTTTTCCTTCTCACATGGATTTTAAATTATTTTAAATGGATTTAAAAAGTTTATTTTTGAATGGATACATAAGCGATAAAGTATATGTAGAACAATCTCCCAGATTTAAAGAGAAGGATTAATCAAAATTTATTTTTAAGTTAACTAAAGCATTTTATGGACTTAAACAAGCTCCAAGAGCTTGGTGTGAAAGGTTAAACAAGTTTTTGATCGATCATAACTTTCAAAGAGGAAAATTTGATACAATATTGTTCATTAAATATAGAGATAAAGATATATTAATTGTTCAAATTTATGCAGATGATATTATACAGAGTGAATTCGAAATGAGCATGATGGGCGAGCTAAACTTCTTCCTTGGATTGCAAATTAAGTAATCAGCCGAAGAAATTTTTATAGATCAGTCCAAATACATCAAAGAGATGCTCAAAAAGTTCGAAATGCAAAATAACAAAGGAGTAAACACACCGTTGAGTTCCACCATCAAAATCGACAAAGATGAAAAAGGTAAATCTATTGAACAAAAATTACATAAAAGCATGATAGGATCCTTGTTGTATTTGACTGCTTCTAGACCAAATATTCTATTTAGTATTTGTATGTGTTCAAGATTTCAATCATGTCCTAAAGAGTCACATCTAATAGCCGTAAAAAGGATTTTCAGATATGTAATCAATACTACTAATCTAGGTCTATGGTATCTAAAGGGTTCAACATATGATCTAATCGACTGCTCGGATGTGGACTTTGCCGGTTACAAAGTAGATAAAAAAAGTATTAGTGGAACATGTCAGTTTCTTGAAATTGAAAACATTATGGTTTCATGATTTTCAAGAAAATAAACTAGTGTTGCTTTGTCTATTGTGGAAGCCGACTATATTGCCGCCGGAAGTTGTTGTGCCCAACTACTTTGGATGAAGCAACAACTTAGATATTATGACATTGAATATAAGGATATATTAATTAGATGTAGAGTGATCTTGTTAGCTCGGGCCAAGTAAATGCCCCATGTACCCACTTTAAAAAAACCTAGTTACAATAATTTTTAAAATTTTTTCTTTGTGTACTTGTTTATTTAAGTGTATTTAACATATAGACTAAGTTTTATCATTTTTGAATATGTTTATCTATTTTTTTGAGATTTTTAAACATTTATGTGTATATATGTATTTAAAATACCCTTATTTTTAAAAATCTAAAAAATATA
>JAXCLR010000050.1:38590170-38600722 GCA_035584095.1 Annona squamosa | reverse complement strand
TTTCGTCATATACCATGAGTATCTTTCTGCTACCTAGGTCTTTTTGTCAAACTATCAATGGAATGTTGAACAAATTTTTGTGGGGCGAAAAGGGGGACAAAAGGAAGATGAGTTGGGTTGCTTGGAAGGAAATGTGTAAACCAAAGCGTGTGGGAGGGCTAGGGTTCAGAGACATTATTACATTCAACTATGCCCTTTTTGCTAAATAGGTATGGAGATTATCATCATGTACTGCTTCTTTCAACTACGAGGTGCTAAAAGCAAGATACTTCCCAAACTCGGATATCTGGAGTTGTAAGGCTATGCCTTCGGATTCCTACACGTGGAAGTGCATTCTCAAGGCGCAAGACATTATTCAATCTGGATGCAAATGGAGAGTTGGCGATGGGAAGAGGATCTGGTTTTTCAAGGATGTCTAGCTCAAATCTGTTGTGTGCAAGGCGGGTCCTCTCCCTTTATCCATTCCTAAGGATGCTCGTGTCAGTGATTTCATTAATGTAGAGACAAGATCCTGGATCAAGGATAAGGTTGTGGCAGCTGCGGGAGAGGTAGAATGGTAGGAAATTAGTCTTATTCCCCTCCCGTGTGGTGAGGAAAAGGATTGTCTTCTGGGTGCATGAACCAAACGGCCAATTCACGGTCGAGTCGGCACACAGGCTGCTTACTCCGAGTACAGAAAACCCTAATCGCTCATACTATTTTCAGGCCATTTGGAGGACTAATCTCCCTAGTAAGGTGATGATTTTTGGATGGTGATTATTAAAGAATGCTCTCCCAACTTTGCAGAACTTGTCACATAGGGGTGTTGCGATGGATGTTGCTTGCATGTTTTGCAAGAGGGAGATCGAGAACACTGATCATTTGTTCTTGGGTTGTGCAAGTATTGAAATGATTGGACGAAAAGCTGCAAGACTGTGTTCTCCTGTGCCTTCGATCATGGAAACATTGACAATCTTATCCCGTAGAAACAAACCACATGATCTAGCTTTCCTTATTTTGTACTGCTAGCGGGTTTGGTTTCTGAGGAACAAGTTCAGAGAGGAGGGTGTCCATCCGGCTTTTGAGGATACCTTGGTGTGGTATCGTGAGTATAATGAGCTACTCAGGAGGATCAAATCCTTGGTTAGGCAAGTGTCCTGGATTACCCCCTTGTGGCCAGATGGACTAAATCGCCTGATGGTGTCTTTAAGTTGAACGTCGATGCGCGTTGCCTTGAGGAAAGGAATGTTATGGTGCTGGCGGCTGTTATCAGAGACTCCCATGGACACTTCATTGCAGCCAAGGGTGGAGATGGATGGGTGTGGCGGAGCCGCTACTCATGGAAGCATATGCTTTCTAATGGGCACCAAATGGGTGCTCCATCTCAATTTTAATCAAGTCCAGATTGAATCCGATTCTCTTTTACTATGCACTTATCTATCCAATGATTGCACGATCTCCTCTCCGGTGGTTCATGTTATTTCTGATATCAGATCCATTCTCACTGCTAATGCTCATCTCTCTATTCACCATGTACTTAGGCAAGGGAACACGGTTGCCCATTCACTTGCCGACTTGGTTTCTTTTTCTAATGTGGATCACCTAACTTGGTGGGGAAACTCCTCAAGCGATTTTTGAGAAAATTTGTACAGACAATATTTTGGCAATGAATTGCGTGGATTACTCTCCTCCGAACCCATTTCATATGGAAATGGTGTAGGGTTAGAGTAATTCTTTTATATAAAAAAATCCATGATGGTAGTGGTTGGATCCGTAGAAAAGATGGAAACCTGTTACCCGATGACAGTATGATGATGGTTGCAGAAAATTTGGCTCAGAACCCAAATTAATGAAATTTCCAAAACGCAAATAGGCAGCAATCAAAAATTATTCTAGAACGGCATGGATTGAAATTTGCATTGCTACGTGGTATTCACAATTATATATATATGTATATATAAAACGGCTTGAAGCCACGGGTCCTAGATATATAAAAATAATCCAATTCCATTACCGAGTCCATCGAAAGTAGGCTTTGATGCAGCAGAATTAAAACTGGAATTTACGGCATAAATCTTCACCAAGCAATATTCAACCAATTAATATTACAAAATCGATATAGACTTAAGCACAGATGCATGGAATCGTCTAAATTTTAAGACCAAAAGTCCGAAACTATAGAGGCATGCTGATAATTTATTTATCTGAATCCATCAGAGATCCATCTAAAACTTTTAATCAATTCGTATTATTTATATAATGCTCGCAGTCAAAAAATTTCATGGAACACGCTTGCGGTCAAAAGTATTATATATTGGCAGCATGCATGAAGCCATGAACACAGAATCCACAAAGCACACTACTCATGCTTGAATCCATATATTATCATTATTTAGAGCCATCGTTTTACCAATCTCTGATTTCTGGTATTTTATTGTTATTATTAACCATCATTAAAAATTCATAAAGCACGCCAAATATGCCTTAAAATAAGAAAGGGAAACCATACATCACCATAATTCATTCATATGATATGGAAAAATAGCGCCGACATTAGTACCAAAAGTTGGAAAACCCATTCAAAATAACGAATATTAATATTCCGGCAAAACTAAAAATAACCAAATCCATGCCATACTCATCCAAGATCGAGCTCTTAGCACTCCATGCCAACAATTGTTGATATCTAAGTGACTTTTAGAATTTATTTATGATTATATGGATTTTAAGCTGTAATGGCTCATCCAAGATTTGGATTTGAATGATTTTCTAGATATAATAAAATAAATAATGTTTAAACTATACCACTGGTTGGTTTCAAATTTCGCCATGAATGTGGGCCCCATTATTGCTGACTCTATAGGGTTCGTATTGCACAAAAATAAATTTCTGAAATCTCATTGAGGCCCATATATATGGATGAACATATCAGATTCATTTCATTTATTTGAGTCATGATACAGTGCACCCGGGTGCACTTAGCTTGGGTGCACACGGGTGCGAAAACTCATTTTTTACATTTTTTTAAATTTGTTTACGCAATTGTTAATCTAGCTGTATTTAATAGTATCAAAATTTTTACGATTTTTAAAAACTTTTAAATATTTATTTTTTATTTTTAAAATTAGTGGCATTTTCATAATTTATGAATTAGAAAAATGCCATTGATTTTAAAAAAATAAAAAAAATATATAAAATTCTTAAAAAATAATAATAATTGATACACATGTTTAATACACCTAGAGTAACAATTGTATAAACTAATTTTCAAAAAAATTTAAAAATGGGTGAAATGCACCCAGGTGCATGTAGTCTACCTCGCATGTATTTGACAAATCATAAATTTTGATATATGAACTAAGTACACGTGGTACTAGATAAAAATGGAAAAATTATGTGTGAATCATCTTCCTCTAATCCTAGTTATCTCTCTTATTTTACATTTTTATTTTATCATTTGTATGCAATCCAATGTATATTTAATTCATACTAAATTTTGCCTTCTTGGAATTTTTATATTTGTTTTTTACAAATTTTTAAATAAAAATTAATCTTTCTCCTGTGTTATTTTTGGATTTTTTCAAAAAAATAAAAGAATAAAATGGTAAACTTTAGTATGCAAAATAAATTCACACAAGCCTAAATAAAATTGAAAAAATGTAGAAAGTGTAAGATACACAAGTTTTCTACCTAAATAAGTGACAAAGATATGTACATGATTATAATATTATATATGGATAATAATTTTGTTAGCTTAGTCTAATATATATATTTCCATGAATGTAGATCAGCATTATTTAATACGCATATCAAATTTATAATTTCTGAATATGTATATATATATATATTTGAAATTTCAAAAGTAAACATTTTTTAGGTGAAAATTAATTGAATGCCTTAAAAATAGTTGATTTTCAAAATTAAAAATATATAAAATTTGATATATAAATTAAATGAACTTGAATGTACATTTTCATGAAAAAAATTACTTATTCGATTGATCTGATAAGAGAGGCTGTAATTAAATCAAAGTCAAGTATATATATGGTATATGCTATGGTGCACCCGACACCATAATTAAGTTGTTGCACACTTAAAATGAGATCACAATGGTGATGGTCTGAATTCAACTAATAATGATATTTAAAATCCTTTATTTGTATGGGAGTGATATTTTAAGTTAAGAGTTTAAATATACATTTGTGTAATTGATATTATAATTAAATAATTTGTAATGCTCTGGCCCAACTGTCGTAGGTATTGTCCGTTTTGGGCCTTAGCCAACATGATTTTATCCTTTTGGGTACCCTGAATGTACTTCAAAAGGAGTCTCGACAAAGTTACCAGCTGCCTCCACTTATAACCTAGGCTCTCTTTCGTCCTAACTAATGTACGATGCTACATCCACCCCTTAGGGCTCCATCGTCCTAGAAGGACGAGTTCCCACTGAACACATCAGTAGGATATCAAGAGTCGGCTCTAATACCATTTGTAACGCCCCGGCCCAATTGTTGCAGGTATTGTTCGTTTTGGGCCTTAGCCCGCACGGTTTTGTCCTTTTGGGTACCTTGAATGTACACCAAAAGGTGCCTCGACAAAGTTACCAGCAGCCTCCGCTTATAACCCAAGTTCCTTCCTTCATCCTAATCGATGTAGGATGTTACATTTCATTCCGCGAGGACACTAGAGCCCCAAGGGGGGTGGATTTAACATCCCACATCAGTTAGTATGAAGGAGGGAGCCTGGATTATAAATGGAGGTTGTTGGTAATTCTGTTGAGGCACTTTTTTGGGTAGATTTAGGGTACCCAATGGAAAAAATTGTACAGGCTAAGGCTCAAAGTGGACAATACCTACGACAGTTAGGTCGAGACGTTACACAATTTTACTATGTTCATTTTGTACTTTCATTTATATATTTATAACATGTGTAATTGCATGAAGTTATAAAAAATTATATTTTTAAAATAAATTGTACATAAAATTTTCCATTTGACTTGATTGTTCGTATAATTTTTTAATTTCTTGATATTTTATTTTAAATCTAAGTCATCCATCATATTTTATTTTTATGTATAGGCATGAAAAATCATGTCATTTGGATTTATATAGTCCACAAAAAATGTGTAACTACAAGACATTATTTAAAATTATATTTTTAAGGTTATTTTTTGATGAATATTTTAAATTTATTGATTACACAAGTTTTTGATCCAGTTAATTTTTTGTATATGGGCTAAATAAATGATATTAAACATAATGCATGAATTTTATTTTAAAAAATAAAAAATCAAGTGTCACAACTTACAACCACTTGTATATCTATCAAATACAAAGTCATAAGTCATACTTATGTTAAGTTTAATGGTTGAGTACTTCAATATTTTACTAATATGTGAAAGTAAACCACTTTTAGCTATAGCAAAACGATCATTAAGCATAGATAATCTAATAAAATAATAAATGTTTTGAATCCTGAATCAGTATAGGTCAATTTTTAAATTTTTTAAAGACTTATTTAGTTCAAAGACTCATGAATATTAAACTTACGTGTTAATTATTATATTATTATAAGACTTTTTTATAATTTAAAGCATAGTATAGTTTTGGATTCATGTATATACATATAAGTCATCTGATATTATGAATCAATACGTGCATAATCTTTACGATACGGAGGAACTAAATAATACCATCACCACTAGAGGGACAAGAAACACCATCACTAAAGGAGGGAGGAGAAACTAGATAAAAGTGCTGCCGGCATTTAGTATTCGCAATTTTTAGATTGCAACTCATAAGTACATGGCATATATAAATGAAAATTTTGGGCCTTGAAATTAATAAAATTAGAATTTTATTAGTAACTTAATTATAAAGTAAGAAAAGGAAGAATTAATAAATAAATAATGATGAGTTATAGTGTTAATGTTGAATGGAATAATAATAAAATGTATTATGTAATTTTAGATTAATTGATGAATTTCAATCAAAAGTAATTAATTGATTTAAATTATTTAAATTAATGAATGACCATGATTAATGGCTTAAATGCACATGGTGGGCATAAGTTATAAAGTTTAAAATATTATGATTCATGACATATAAATATATACATGGACATATATAAGAAAAACAAAAAATAATATGAGGGATAGCCGCACGTGTGTACATGAAAACTACCATAAGTGGGGCCACATAAAGTAGCCCTTTTCTCTCCCATTGCACGAACAAAGAAGGGTGGGGAATGGAAAGAGAAAAGAAAGAAAGGGAAAGAGGTGAAGAAGGGAGAAGAGAAGGAGAAGAGAATGATGGAGGAGGGAGGGGAGGAGCCGGTCGTCCACTGCCCACGTTGCCGCTGCCGCCGTCCAACCCATCACCAGTTGGAGGTAAGGAAGATGGGTTTTTGTTGATTTTTAAAATTTTCTTTCCAAGCTTATGAAAGTCATGGGGATTTTTTTAAATAGGAGTAGATATATAAGAATGAAGAGAGGAATTATAGAAAATGAGATGGAAAATTCATATTTGTGGCTATGTTGACTTAGGGTTTTGAAATTTCTTCCTAAAATGGGTAGGAATTATGGGAGTTTTTGCAGATTCATGTAGATCTTCATTTTAGGAGCCGAATAATGTATGTAGAATGTGAAAATTGAATCCTATGCACAAATCTGAAATTTCAAGAGTTGAAAAGCTTTAATATTTTTGCCCCAAATTGCTATATAATGTATTTAAATGATGTTGGGATGTATTATTTGCAAAAATTATATGTATAATCTTGGATAAGAAAGGAAATTCAAATTTTCATCATACCTTGAACGTGGCCTAAGCATAGGGCTTTTATACTATTTATATATGGGATGAATTTTATATAATTTTGGTATAAAATAAATATGGTAAAAAAAGAATAATTATTAGCAATTGTATGACGTGTATGAATGGTTGGATTGTTATTTAAATTGCTTTAAAATATTGAATTGTTGAACTACAATTATGTAAAAATAAAAAGGAGTAAAATTCCTTAATTTTAAAGTTTAAAACCCTCTCATTCATATTACAAATGGTTGGGAGGTTGCTTCTTCTTTCGCTCTTTCCCTAGCTTAGGATGAGAAACCTAATTACAAACTGAAACCGAAACCGAACCGTTGACATCGTTCACTCATGATCCAGGATTTGACTCTAATATCTCACTACATGGTTCTGTATCCGCTGCTCAAACTTTATATGATGGAGAAGAATGTACTTCAACAAAACAAGTGCACCAAATAGAGAAGACGATAGGTGGAGAGTGTATGGGTGATGAATTTGGGTTTAAAGATAACTTCTAAATGATTAATTTTAATTTTAGAAGTATGATATAAATTTATTTGTGATACATGGGGGGTTAAGCAACATTGTAATTATTAAAACATATATATGTATATAAGAATTTTAGGTAAGCTTAAATGTAGGTTAAATTTTGGCAGGAGCATATATGATGAATCTGGCTATAGTAAATGGGTTTTAATTATTATTTTTAGAAAAGTATAATACATATGAATGATTATGGAATGATAAATTATAAGTTAAATAAATGAAAGTAAAGAGAAGTTGGGGAAAACCCAACTATTAAATTGAGGTTATGAGCTTGGATATTAATTTTTAGGTATTTAATTATTGTATTTATATAATTATGATTAGTTTAATGATTAGATAATGAGGTATTATTTGTTAAGCTATGAGTGTTGAGATTTAAGTGAAATAACCTAGTTACTAGGTTGTTTGGCCATGAAAATAAATTTATTAGATTAACTCATATGCTTTATGTAGAAAAAGGAAATAAACTTGAAATGAAGTAAAATAAATGATGCATTTTAAGTATGCGAGAGAGTTAAATACGAGTAAAATGGAATGAATTATGAAGTTGAGGATCATATTGGTTAATTTAAAATATTAAGTTACTTAAGTTATTTTTCAATGGGTATTTAAGATTTAATGGTTATGTTTTGAGAAAAAGTGGAAAAAAGGCTGTAAAGGCTATCTTATGTTCAAATGGTCTTAGAATATGAAAATGTCATTTATATATATAGAGTGAAAGGTCTATTATTCCATACGTCTTAATATATATATATATATTAAATGCAAAGTTTGTACATATATGAGTTATCTAAGTGTATTTTTGAATACAAAAAGATGAAGAGGCTTTAATAGCCTCTAATACAGTTTAAAATTTATAAATTCTAAGTATGAAAGATCTATAGATTAAAATTAACTTAATTTTTATGATGTCACTGTGTTGAATTTCATGTATTAATATCTTAAATGAGGATAAGATGTTTGCCTAAGTGTTAGATGATTCTTTGATGTGTGTAAGTCATATTGGAAAGGCTAAACGATGATTTTAAATAAAATGGAAGAAAATAAGATATATTTTTTGGGTAAAATAAAGTTATTATTTAATATATCAAATGATCTTAGTTGTTATTAGATAGTTAAATTGAATTAAATGATTGAGATTTTAAAGAAAGAAATGTGAGTAATAGGGAACCCAATGAATGTGTCAATGTGTGTAACCCTATTATATATAAATAAGATCTAAGTTGCAGTAGATGAATTTACTGTTTGAAAATATAAGTTTTTATGGAGACAAAATGAAAAATGGAATGTACTAACTTTTAAATTGTATAAATAGTGGTAAAAGCTATATTAAGCTTATATGTTCATTATGTGTTATGTATAAAGTTAAAACTTGAATTGCAATTATTAGTTAAATATTAAATGCAAAGCTAATGAAATTTATAAACTTGTTCAAAAGTATGTTAAATGCGAGATGGTATAAAGGTTTAAATAGCTTAGAAAGTAAGAAATTTCAAATTCAGTTCAAGTTTGGGTGTAAAGGATATTTCAAGGGTAGTTAACTTGTAAGGCTATGGTTCATCCAATTTGAAAGTGTGGTTAAGTTAAAAAGGTGTTACGAACTTTGGTTGAGGAGATTTCAAGTTAATAAATACTTAAACTCCATGTCCAAAGGTCTCGAAAAAGTATGTCATTAGATGCATAATTAATTGTGAAATAAGTACATGTGATAGGTTAAATAAATGCTTAGATGTATTCTTTGTTGGCTATAATAGGAAGGGGTAAAGGAAAAGGTAAAGGAAATATTAAAAAAAGTATAAAGAAAAAATAGAAGAATGCTAAAGGGAAGAGGTAAGCAAGCTCTTCAAGATTCTTTTTGTTTAAAAGAATTTTATGATAAAAAAATCTGTTCCTGCCTTTTTTTATTTCAAGAAAGGTTATTTGTTAATAAGTTTGTTTCATTTAAATGTTTCTTTAAATTGACATGCATTGAAATATACTTAGGGATGACCATTACCCTGTGCATAGGTTTTACAAACAAAATGGGTACTTGAAATATTTTTACCACTTGATTTTTGTGCATAAATCCTATTATCATGTTGAGTTGGCAAAACTTGATCTATGTCATAAATGCATAAAATGCATGTGTGAATGAAACTCATGCATGAGGCTTTGTTAAGGTTGTAATTGGATAGGTAGTCCGTCCTTGACGTTGCCTGATCGGTGCGCTTGACGTATGGGCGGGTGAGCACTTGATAAGTGTCATGTGCCAAATGAGGAATAAGTCATGGAATGATGCATGTGTGTGCATTCATCTCATTATCACAAATGCATGATGAGATTTTAAGAGTTTCATGATTTTGGTTAATGCCACAAGTTTTAAACAATACGTATGTTTAAATGCTTGCTTAATGAGTATTTTATACTCATTGTTTTCAACTAATCAGTGATTATAGATGATGTAGACTTGATAGAGAACAGTCTTCACTACTAGCTAAGCAGTGAAGGTATGATTTTTTTAATATGTTTGGTGTGTTGTGATTCTTGGATGTAATTAGTATAAATGTGAGTTTTGTATTATATTCAAATGTTTTATATTGATGTTAAATATAATAATTAGCTTTTTATGTGAAGTATGAGTGTATAAATGAGAGATTAGATGAATTTAAGTAGTTGTGAATGAATTTAGTAGAGAATGCTAGATTATATAATATCTATCAGGTTTTGCAATTGCCCAAATGTCCTAAATACTGACGACATACTATCAAATTTTAGTTAAGAAAATGGTACCAATGTAGGTTCTAAGGAGAAGAAAAGAAAAAAATTCAGGCTGATTTCCAACAAATTAGGAAAAGTTTCGCTCGTAGAAGCAATGAAATTTCGATTTCATTCATGAACTTCGCCACCTAAAATGATCTGTGGAGTGAGGTACCATGTAATGTGGCGCACCCACAGGTCAGGGTGCTACATGGCAACAATAAAAAATTGGGCGCACTGGATTAGTGTAGAGGCGATTTCCCATTAAGGCTCTGCCTCAATGGCAAAGTAGAGTATAATCAATCATAAATAATTTCAGAATTTGAAAATCTAATGCCCCGCCAATAAAGTCAACAGTCGTTACTAAAGTACAGGATTGATGATAATAGAAGAACATACACAGGTGTAATTGTTGGTCCCGAGTTGATGGCTAAACCCAAGAGGGGAGGGGTGAATTGGGTTCTTTAAAAAATTCTTTGGTAAAT
>JAXCLR010000050.1:38552575-38567382 GCA_035584095.1 Annona squamosa | reverse complement strand
TGGCATCTCAATGCAACAATGCAAAAAACATTTTCTGAGCTCACCTTCGTCCACGTCAAGATCTGTTAAGGTTGTGCAGTGACGGCGACGGAAGGGACTGTCAGCGCCTCCTCCTTTCAGCAAGTCCGCTTCTGTATTCTCCCTTTGCGATCTCTCGCTGCGATCTCTCTTCCTCTGCGTCGGCAACTGGGGGCGACGACAACAGTGGAAGCGTCAGCAACAACGGCTTTGGTCGGCGCCTCCTCTTTCCAGCAATTCCTCTTCTAGATCTCCCCTTGCGATCTCCTTCTACGATCTCTCCGTCGGCAACAGCGGCTTTGGTCGGCGCCTCCTCTTTCCAGCAATTCCTCTTCTCCATCTCCCCCTGCGATCTCTCCGTCGACAATTGCAGCTTTGGTTAGCGCCTCCTCTTTCCAACAATTCCTCTTCTCGATCTCCTCCTGCGATTTCCCTCTAAGATCTCTCCGTCCTCTCTCCTGTTAACGAAGGTCCTCTCTCTGTCTCTGTATCCTTTCGGCAAGAACCTGTAACACGCAAGACCTACACGCAATGCTTATTTTTTTCTTCCAATTTTACCCCGACAAATCTCAACTGTCCATCTTAAATCGACGGCAGATGTGGCGTTTGCATTTTCAACAAACGTAAAAACGTTTGTAGTGAAACCGGACTCATCTCATAAATAGCAATAATTTAGATATTGCCTGTTTCTAAATAAAAAATAAATCTAGAAAGGGCGTGTGGTTACTAAATTTCGGCCAAAAAAATAAAAAGAAATTTTCTTTGCCGAAGCTGAAATCACTGAAATGGACACATTTGTTTGAGTTATCGGTTTTTATTTTTATCGTACCCACCGCATGAAAATTAAAATTTCGATCACTTCTCTCCTATATTTCAACATCCAAATAAACAGTTCTGTAAGGACACGAATTTTTTTGATAAAAAGAATGTGTTAGATTCACGGAGAGATGTCTCTCTGAAAATGCATATGGTAATTCCTTTCGAATTATGCAATGTAATACCAATTATGCTGTTTGTCCGAATTTAAATTTTCATAAAACAATAGCTTTACCTGCAAACAAGCATTGGAGCCGCATGGTTGTGGGAAAATAATGGGATTGGATACGATTTGCACATCTTGGGCCATGCGATGCTATGTAATGCCGTTAACATTGATTGACGACTTTCAAGCAAACCTAGCTTTCCTTTGCTTAGATGGAATGACGATGGATAGATACAAATACTTGAAGCATATCTCCCAACTCGTCCATACTCTTTCATCTGCATATGGATTATGAAGACGCTATATATTTACCAGCTCTGCTCATTCTTTCACCTATATTCTATCTCATGCTGCATTCAACAAACACCAAAACTAAATCAACCAAAATCATCCATGCCTCGCTATGAAAAACAAGCACTCTGTATTGACTACCGAGAATACTTGCCGCCAAATTTTTTTATTACCACTTAAATTTTTTGTGGTTGCACGATTTTCTTACAATAAATACATTTTTTCTCCAGAGCTTTTCTTGGATATTTTTATGAGCTAAACTAACATTTTTTGAAGTCGCCGCTGAACTTATGAAGGCTTAACCATTAAATCTAAATTACCCAAATTTAACTATAGTCATATTATCCATGATTGGCACAAATTAAGACAAAATAATCTTTTACACTTCTATCTTTTACTCCATCCCTCAAAAAACATAACCTTAGCACTAAATAAACCTAATATCATTCAGATTTTTGAAAATGAAATAAAAAATCTTATCCGCCGACCTCATGTATTGCAATAAATGGAAGAGCACTTGCCTAGCATAACCGCGTTCTCCAAGAATTGCCCTGCCCTGTTCTGCCTTGATCCAAATGCTTTAAAAGTTACTGAAGGCTACAAAGGAGTGGGCAGTGGCTGGCAAGGAGGGATTAACAATTTGAATCGATTTTCATTTCACTGCCCCTAGCAATGATCAAGTGTTGTGACAACAATATTCATATTCTTTCTTCCAATAAATCTATAAATAAGATCTATGTTCAGCTTTTGCAGTTGGGAACACTTCAGCCTTTATATCATAATAAGACCTGCAAGTATTATTTGTTTAAAAACAGATCCCCTGGAATGGAATTTCCTGTAAGGAAGGACCAGTGTTACCTTATAGCTGAGTACATTATAAGCCGTTACTTAATATTAATTTTTTTTATCCTGCATTATAATATAATATCAAAGATAAACAACAAAAACAATATCGTTGAGATAGTAGAGGCGTTGGCACTTCACAAGTCTAGTTTCGAATCTTTAATCCGGAAATTTTTTTGGAATATGTGAAATGGCCATGGGATTGAATGCAACCAATTGACATGAAATCGACTGCCATATGCGAAATGTCCATGGGACTGAATCCAACCAATTGAAATGAAATCGACTGCCATATGCGAAATGGCCATGGGACTGAATCCAACCAATTGAAATGAAATCGACTGAATCAATTCAACCCAGGTGTTGTCTCCTTGAGACACATCATACTTGATTCCTTTAAGACATTGTGTTGTTTCTAGACATTATTATCTTGATCGAGTTTTGCAATTTTTCTAAACATTGTTGAAATTCTCTCCATTCAACTAAAATTGTATCATCAAGTATTTGTGTGCCTAAAAGAGGTGTTACTTCCCATTCTAGTTTAGATTTCACTTTGTGATATTTTTTCCCAACAATCTTAAGTCATTTTTACGGTCTTCTCCCCTTTTTATTCTTTAGAATTGGCCCCCAAATTATCTATTCTACCCCTAAACCCTAACATCCCAAGATTGGACTATTGTGTCAATACCAATTTCAAAAGATGAAAATAATAATTTCATCTTTTCTTAACTCACTTGGAGTTGTGTATATCCTCATTATGCTGAGACCTAAAGAAAAAAAAAAGATGAAATAATGCAAAATCAATGTGGAAGAGCAAAGTGTGACATGGATAATTATATTTGCAAAGAGCACATCATTCAAGCATTGTCCAACTCAATATTTAAAGTGTACTAAGATGCAAATAAGGCTAAAGAAATTTGATATTCGCTTCAGCACAAATACAATACTGATAATGCAAGTATCAAATAGTTTTTAGTAAGTGATTTTCTTAATTAAACTATGAGTGTGTTTGTTATTAAGGAAAAGTTGTTAAGTTAAAACTTTTCAATCTAAAACTTTTCACTACAACTCTCCTATTTTTTAATCATTTTTTTACATTTTTCTATACAACTACCCTACTTTTTAATCATTTCTACACAACTACCAACACAACCAACCTATCTATTTCAACTTTATCCTATTTATTTCTCATTATTACCCCTATCATATCACATCATTCGACAACTCTACTCTTTACAATTTTTATCAAAAGTTTTACCAATTCCCAAACACACTCTATGACTCACGATAACCTAATCCTTGAATAAGTTCATGAGTTAAATATATCGTCAATCAACTTATAATAAGACCTGCATATTGCATCGAGACATAATTATGTAAGGCAGTTACTCCAAGATAGAGTGATTAATATTGATTTTATAAAATCAAATAAAAACTTGGCAGACTTGCTTACAAAAGAGCATACTAGAGAAGTGGTTTGGAAACATCAAGATGGATAGGACTGAAATCCACATTTAGGAGTTGTAACAATTGAAAATTAACTCTATTTTCGTAGCCCACTACAAAGAGTTCAATGAGCAAAGTAAGTTATGTTTACAACTTATAAGCACTGATTATATATATATTTTTGCATCCCTTAGGCAGTGCTTTGAACCTATAACGTATTTATGAGGTTGAGTATTTTATACTCTTGATAGATCTAAAATTATTATGTTTGAGTATTTAGTTACAAGGTACTCTGAATAGATCAACCTATATGAGTATTGAAAGTGTGACCACTTCTATTTGCAAAGTGTGTGAATTCACTCTAAGGTGCTCATGAAACTGGGATACTAACACATGACTATAACATGTCGCTTTTTAGAACACTTGACATATTTTAAAATCTTATATGTAGGATACATTTGATTTATTGAATGAAATCGGCAGTTCAAAACCTTAACTACGATACACCTTGCTAGATCTTGATGTATTTTCACTAAGTAAATGTTCAAGTTTACCTGACGCCTTTATTTATGTATAATGTTTCCTTTGTTAAATGGGATTGATTTTTTTAATTTTGAAAATGGTGGGGAAATTTTGGAATTTTTAAAATGATATTAACTATAATATAATGTCAAATATAAACAAAAAAATAATATAGCTGAGATGGTAGAGACATTTGTAGTTACGCAATAAGTCTTTGGTTTTTTTTTTTTTTTTGGATGTTTGCTTGCACCAAAGGATGCAACGAGTGAAGTTTGAAATTCACACTTCCAAGCAAAACAAATACATGAAATGGCATGGGATGATATGGCAAGATTCTAGGGATGCAACCAATTGAAATTGGGATGTGTCTATTAATTGAATGGTTGTGTAGTGCGACCTTTCAAAAATCTATCAATATGGGTTGCAAAATCAACCTAATCAATTCAACCCCATTGTGTAATCTCCTTCATAAGTTCAGAAATTGCCATCTTAATTAAGTTTTGCAATTTTTCTATATATTTTTGAAATTCTCTGCATTCAACCAAAATTCTATCTTCAAGGGTTTATGTCCATAGAAGAGGTTTTGCTTCTTATTCTACAATTGTGGCGCCCTGAACCGAGACGTCACTTCCTTACCTCAAGATCTATCGATTAGTAAATATGAATCAGGATTGTTGTCCTGATCATGCAGCGAGTTCTTAATTGGATCTTGTCTAATTTTTTTTCGTTTTCATCCGTCATCATTCAAAACTTTATATAGCAATCATCACACATTATGACATTTCACTTATAATAGAATTCATCATTTCATTCATAGCATTTTTTCATGCCTAAATAAGCACATCACATTTGACATCTCATAATTCTTTCATAGTATTTATGCTTTTCTGCAATAGCATTTACATTTCATACAAGCATTGGATCACATCATACTTGCATACATTTAGTCATTGACTCACATGAAACCTAGAATTCTCACTAAGTTCCTATACACATAAACATAGAACTTAGAATTCTAACTAAGCTCATATACATATAAACATAGAACTTAAAATTCTAACTAAGTTCATATACATAATAAGCTTACCTTAGTATATTCATGCTTTTCCATTCCTCATAGCCTTTATGGCTATCATCACATACTTTTCTTCTCGTCTTAGGTTTGCAACCTTCCGAGTTTCCCTGGTACCTGTCGAAGGATTGGGAAAACAAAACGTGAGTGACAACTCAATAAGCAAGCATTTTATCTTTAGGGAAAGGCTTCCTTGAAAACTTTTTTCATAAAATCAGGAATGCTTTTTCCTGAGGAAATGTATATATCCTAAAATATCATCATGAAATTTTGTATTCATGAGGACAATTCTATGTCCTTGAACATTATCATAAAATATTTATTCTTAAAATCATTTACAAGCCACCTTTGGACTTGTTAAGGCAAAACATATACGTTTTACCTTCTCTAATGGAATCCTTTTAATTCTTATATGAACATTTTCAATATTCATAGACATTACATGAAATCATCATTTGCCAGTAGACATTTTACGTCCAAAACATTTTTCTTATAAATCTTTAGGCAAAGGAGACATCTCATGTCTCAAAACATCATTAATATAAATTATCATAAAATCCTTTAGGCAAGAGACATTTTATGTCTCAAAACATCTTTTCACATAATTTTCTTTGGAAATGGACATTCATATGTCCTAAAACATCAATCACATAAGCCTTTCTCAACATAGGACATTTTTATATCTAAAAATATTTTTCATTATAAAATCCAATATATTAACATGGGACATTTTACGTCTATAAATCCTTATCATTTAGGTTCTTTAGATATGGACATTCTTATGTCCATAAACATTTTTCATTTATGCTTTTTTAGAAATTGACATTCCTATGTCCATCTCAAGTTTCACATAAATCCCTTTTTATAATCCCCGTCTTGGGGCTTGTTTATAGCAAACAAGACAAACAAAATACGTAAACCATTTTCATAAATGCATACGCATAAACACATTTCCTTTAATTCTTATTATTTACACTTTTGTGTAAAACACCCTTTCTTTTAAAGTAACTTATGCATATTAGCTCAATTTAGGATAACTTGTTTTAGAAATGTTTTTATAACTCAATCTTTGGGCTTTTGAAAAGTCAAACGTATGCAAATGCATCTCTTCCCATCCAGTAGTGACACTTAGCAAGTAATCATGCGACCTTTTGGAATAGAATCCTTAACAGCACACTAGTCAGGCGGCTGTTCAATTATTCTGCTTCCATCTCAGGGAGGGCGCCACTAGCACTCCCACCATCCCTTAGCGACTTGGCCATATGTAGAGTGGGCCCCAGTCATCCCAACTATGCCCTACAACCGGTCTGTTTCTTGTGCTAGTACACTGTACGTTATTATGACAGACCGCAGCCCGTTTTGGTTTGAAGAATCACAGACCGCAGCCCATGTCCTTTTAAACTAAGATCACGGACCGCAGCCTACATCCATATGCACAAAAATCTTAGACCGAAGTCTATATTTAAGAATAATTTTCAAAAACACATAATAGACCGCAGTCCATGTCAACTTGTAAGCGAACGCACTCACTTTAACAAGTTGTTATTTGAAATTCAATTTTAGGATGACCATCTTAAGTTCCTTTAGAAACGTTTTGAGTAAAATATTTTGATAAACATTTGAAATATTGGAGAACAATACATTTTAAAATTCTTTTAATAAAAGAATTTCAAATCCTTTGGATTTCCATAAATAAATCATATTTTTCTCTAATATTTGCTTGGTTTCGATTTCAGGACTTTTTGCTTATAAAAGTTATGCAATTTTGTTATCCCCTTGTCAAAACCTAAAAGTTTAATAATTGTCCACATATCAATCATTTTTATATAAAGGAAACTTGCACGGTCTTTTGCATGTCATTGAGCAACCTGAAATCAAACCATTTTATGAAATCAATTATAGGAGGTTGGTCATCCATAAATCCCTTTTTAACACATCCGTATAAACATTTTTAACATAGATTTTCTTATCTAAAGGAAATCAAAACTTTTCGAACATCATTTCAAAACATACGGACTATGTCCAAACCATCATTTATTATTTAATTATCTTGACCTAGCGAAATAAATCTTTTTTATCATTGTTTATCACGAGTTATTGCAAAAATAACTCAAAACTTATTTACAAATAATATTTTGTGAAAAAAGATAAAATTCCCTTTTTCTTATAAAATGTTGTTGAACAATATCATATAGAACTTACTTGCTTAAAAGTAAATTCTTAAAACCATTGGTATCAAACATGAAATCCTTAGAAAACATTAGCATGAAGCAAAATTTCTCAATTTTATTAACATGAAGCATTCTCATCTTTGGCAACACTTAAGATAAATTATTTATCTTAAGAAATGTCACTTGCTTCCGATGAAGCAAACCTTAAGACTTTTCATTAAAGTCATCATTTTTCAAAATTTATGGCTTTACGTTAAAGCCGTCATATTCAAAACTTGTGTTTGCCCATTCAATAAAACATAAACATTTCAAACACAAACATAAGCATTTCAATCATATCAATCACATAGAAAGAAAATGGCATTTTAGAAAGTTCGCTTGGTTACATGAGATCGCCATAATCCATTTTCTTTTCATTCTTTTTCTTGCCTATACACATAAACACGATATTACATTTATACATACAAATCTCATATGCTTGCACATAACTTAGTTTTCCAACCCATAAATTTTTCATTAACATATATCCTCCATCTATCATTTACTTATCCATTTTTCATATTTCTTTCATTAGTGCTTACTTTAAGCACATGTTCATGAATTTAAGCTTTATATATCAATTCTAAATTTCGAGATTAACAAAGATTTCAAAGCAGCACTTTTTTACAAGTTTCAACATATTTCCATCCATTTTGCATTTTAGCAAATCACATTAACTCATTACCCATTTTCATTATTGATATCTTGCACTTAAACTCTCTTGAAGACACATATAACATGTGTTATGGAAAATTTTCCTAAACAACAATATATTTATAAAATATAATGTATTTTCATACATTTTTGCACAAAACCATATTCTGCATGTCATTTATCATCCTTGCATGTTCATTCCTTCACATATGCCCTTTTGGCAACATAAACATAAGATATTTCATAAATTTTCTAAGGCAGAAATTTAATCCATATTTTAGTGGTTTAATTACCCTTAATTAACATTACATTTAGGGTATTTTTATGGGATTTAAATCCACTTGCCATAGGTTTCCAAAATAGCTAGTTTGGAATCCATTTTTACCCGTTTAACGTGTCTTTTGACACATAACCTTAGGCAATTACATAAATCCAAAATTTCAACATATAATCTCACTTTTATTAATCAATATTTAAGTATTTAACACATATATCAATTTGAATCATTTCTACATAAGTTTCATAATTATTTTTAATTTTTTCTCAAACTATCCACATATGTTGAAATCAGGCGTACTAAAATCTCAAAATCTTGAATTAATATCAAATAAAGTATTTTTGATATGAAATTTCTACCATACATTAAAAACTATATGAATTAACCAAAATAAATATTTTCAGTATAAAACATTAAGCATTTATATTTGTTTTGGAATTTTTACCTTGCTAAACAGCAGCATCCATTTTCAGTTAGCCTTAATCACGTAAATTATTGGGTATATTTATACACATAAAAACCTAATTTTTAATTTTTACCTATGATCCTCAATATGTCTTACATATCCTGTAAAATTTTAGCCCAAAATTCCTTGTATAAAAATTATTAAAACTCCTTTGCTACATCTGATCCTGTCACCCGTTTTACCCTGTTTAAGTGAATCTTCTAAGATTTTTAATTTGCAAAGTACTTATCCTTTTAAGCTAAAAATTGGGTCCCATCATGATTCTTCCCAAAATGTTTCATGCTAAAATTTATCCATTTACTGTTCCATTCATATTTTAGTTTTCAATATCATATAATTTCTAGATTTTATGTATAAAATCAAAATAATCATATACTTACTTGATTAAATGAGTGATCTGTCCTTTTCCCCTTTTTTCCTTCTCTTTTCTTCCTCCTTGATGGCCTAGGGCTGGGATGTGAGCACTGCCTTGGGGAGATGGGATTTCAGCACTTAGAATAATTTCCAAAACCAATCCATGTGAACGTGCATGCTCTTGTCGAGCTGGAATATCCAGCAGTGGGCCCCACTTGTTGCTGCCCATTTTCCGCACCATTGAATGCATGCTTATCTCCCCTCATGTGCTGGTGAACTCACAGCCAAGTAAAATGCATTTTATCATTTTTTTAAAAATCCACAATCTGCATTAAGGAAAGCAACACCAGCCACTTTTAATAGCATATGATGTTAGCCCATTATTTACCCTTGGCTCTACATCACAACAGTAAAAGAATTGTCTTCCAAATGAAGGGCTAGGGCATACATGACATATAAAAGCTAAACACCTAACCATGTGTTAAGCCTAATTTTGGCATATGTCCTTGGTTCACTCATATAAGACCTCTATGTGTCCTCCGAACATATCTTACTCCTCACATAAGGGGAGAAGGTAACTTCAAACTCCCTTTTTCAATGATAAAGGATTAGTTATCTAGAACTTAGTTAAATCTTAATGAACATGCACTACAATAAGCACTCCCATGCCATAGTCGTCTACATCATCTCCACGTCAACATTACTTGGTGGTCCTCCTCATTTGCCATATGTCAAGCTCAACTTAGCCTCAATGCATATATTAACAAAGTCTTAATGCATCAATTCTTGAACCACAACATACATTGATGATGTGATCTGCATCTATGAACGCACACCATGTCAATGATATATCTTGCCTTCCCGATTTTATAGTGAGTGGTATCATGATCCTGCTTTGACCTTACTCCACGACCCTAGATTTGTCATGCATCTTCACAGGACTCCTATCATGATTAGCAAATGCCAACTTCGTATCACTCTTTAATCCCATTTCACCGTCCCCCATGAACTGTTTCAACATATCTTCTTGTGTCTTGCATTACCCATCTCGTGCAAGTAAGCATTCACATAGGTCATCTGCTCCATTTTGATTGCTCCACTAAATAAGGGTGTTACAAAGTGCTAATTTAGTACATGCACTACAGGTGAATGCTATTTCTTTTATTGAGGCTTTGTCCTTTAGAGACCCAAGTCCATAAGAGTAATATAAATGTAGGCTTTGTTTGGATGGAGTGGCAGGCTGATGGTGGGCTAAAAGTTTAGATATTTGAGCAGAGACATGATAAGGTTGGGCTAAAAGTTCATCCATTTGAGTAAATCCATGAGAAGGGAGTGGGGGTTGAAAGTTTTGTGCCTATTTTAAAGTATACAAGATCCTTTAATGGAATTTGTTTTCTCATTATTAGGATAGTTATTTTAATTTTCAATACAACTTTTTATTTCATTATAAATTTTTCTATTATCAATATACATCATTACATTTTTGTCCTGGAAACACATCCCATTCAGTTGAGTCATGGGAAGAAAGCAATTTTTTCCCTTGTAAGATTTTTATGGACTACTTTTATATTGAATTTCGCGCAATAAAACTTCTTCATTGAAAATTTTTTTTAAATGACCATGTTGTAGGCTTTATGGGCCTCAGAATTCAGGAGTGCCAAACTACTAGCAAAGACACAATATAATAATTCTTTGTTCCCAGTGGTGGTGATTCATCATAAAAAAAAAATTAATGGCATTTGGGTAAGGATGAAAAACCATTAATCCAATGCATATAAAGAATTTTTGAAGGGCCATGTTTGTGCAACTTGACCACATGGATATTCCTATGGCTTAAGAAATGAAGGTGGTTAGAGATCAACAATTTCATATCAATTTATTCAAAAAAAGTATATAAGTGGATGTCTATCACAACCTATTTTTATTATTAGTGTTGATTAGTTGGATGTCATCAGAAACTCATTTCTAATATGAGTGTTGATCATATTCGCCTAATTGGATCACGCAGTGTGAAGCTCACCTATCAGATTGAAACTTTTATAAGAATAAATTTTCCAATCCTTATGCAGGGATGAGGTCTTAAAAATATAGCCAAACCCCACAATTGCCTTCCTTTCTTCATTCTTATCTCTCAGAGACAAATATAACATCTCTCAACTATTGTGTTTCCTAATTTCCACCTTTCTTATCTCCTCCATGCAAATTAGCCTGATCCTCATGAATTGTAGCCCCTCTACATTCTCTCTCCCATGACTTGCTCCTTAGATCGGCAATAACGACCATAATAATGGCTTCTCCACAAAGAGAATGTGCACATGACAAAACTCACAAAGCAGGCAAAGCGCTGTGAGAAGATGGAGTTCACGAAAAAAGTGATAGAAATACTCGACTTGAAGAAACAAAAACTTCTAGGGAGAGGAGGTGGAAAAAAAGTCTACCAATTAGAGAGAATTAAAATTAGTTTAACCAAAATTTCAATTTTTTTTGTTGACCTGTTTATTACAAACAGGAAATGGTGGGAATTATAGACCTTATATATGCCATTAGCATGTTTCTCATGGAAAATGGGTGTAATTTAGCATTTTTTTTATTGTCAAATCACTAAGGAATTAAAATGAATCTGAACCGAATCTAATGGAGAGCAATACATTTGGAATTTGAAGCTCTTCATTAGGAGCACAAGTGCTAGTAGTGTCTTCCAAATGAAAACTCCCCTCCTACATGGAATAAGAGTTGAAATTTTGTTGATTTTTGTGTACAAACATATTATTTGAATTTACCTTCCTAGTTATTAGGAGCTTCTGCTTGATATCATGTCCCATGGCATAAAGATATAAGAGATAAGTAATTAACTTGATTAAATATGTGATGCGAACCAAGTGTTTATCTTTAGGAACACTATGATCACTAATGTAGTTAAATTAACTGAATTACATTAAAGTTAATACTATATTAAAAATAACATAGAATAATGATGAGTCGAGTCAAATTCATTGAATGGTGATAAAGTTAGAATTGCTTAATATTAACATGCACTAAGAGAAGAGAAGAGAAATAGAAAAAAGAGGAGAGAAGAGATAATAGAAAGAGAGGGATGGAGAAATGAGGAGAAGGGGAATAAAGAGTGTTAAGAAGAGTGGAGAAGAAAAAGAAAAGAATGAGAGTGAAAAGAGAATAAGAACAGAAGAGGGAGAAAAAGTAAAGAAATTAGAGAGAGAAAGAAGAGATCGGAGGATAAGAAGGGGGAAGAGGAGAGAGGAAAGGGGAAGAAGGGAGAAACTAGAAAGAGAAGGAGAGAAAGAGGGAGAAGCTAGAGACAGAAAGAAGACAGAGACAGAGGAGAGAGATTAAAGATAGGAGAGAAAAAAGAGAATGATGGAGAGAAGGCAAGGAAAGTGCAAGTAATTAACAATAGCTTAAAATAAATTTAAAATGAGAAAGTAATTTAAAAATTATGTAAATAAATTTCAATCTAAGAAAGCATAAAGTAAAAATGCATTATCTTTAATCCATGCACACGGTTCCAATTGGTGGGAGCTTGGTCTTCTGCGTGTATAGGTGGAACCTTAGTCTTCACTTAAATAAGTGGGAGCTTTTAATCTTCTCTTAAATTTTATGAGAGCTTATTGTCTCTCCCGAGTTTGATTATAATATCAAATGAAATGTAACTTGTATACCAATCAAATATATCTATTACAAAGCAAGAAATAAAAAATAAATCTAATCTACAAAGGAAAACTTAACAACTACAAAGAAACAAAAGCAACTAAAAAGTAATAAAAATACATTTTATATCATCCAGAGTTGAAGAGCAAATATTTGCCTCATTAAATTTTATTACTTGTATTTTGGTATCTCTCAACCTTTATTTTTATCGTTGTGGAATAAGGGGTCGGTTTTAGTCGCATCAATATCAGATTTTTTACCTTGCTAAATCCCTTCAACCGGAGTTGACTTCGCTTCCTTACACATTATAATTGCTGACGTTTAGGTGGAGAGTTGTTGCTGCTAGCATTTGGTTTTTGCTCAATGGTGTTGGAGCTTGAATTTGGAGCTTGAATTAGACAATTAACAAGGACATGCAGCTAATGCATAGATGGTCAACTGGATTTTTGCATCGAATTGATAAAGATGGAGACAAGGATGCAAATGGAGTTAGTTTTAATCCGAAACCAACTAACACAACTTGATTTATAATAGAGTTGGATTAGGCATTTTAAAAAAGAAAAATGATCATGTCAACTTAGGCTAAATAAATGTCCCGCTTAGTCTACCTCAAAAAATCTATTTAAAAATACATTATTATTTTTTCTTCATATACTTGTTTATCTAAATGCATTCAACATATAAATTATGTTTTACCATTTTGGATATGTGTATATATTTTTAAAAAAATTTGAACATAGCGGTATTTTAAATACATATACATATATACATAGATATTTAAAAATTTTAAAAATATATATATACAGATATCCAAAATGATAAAACTTGATTTATGTGTTAAATACACATAGAGAAATAAGTATATGAAGAAAAAATAAAAAAATATTTTTAAATGGGCCTTTTGATGTAGGCTAAACATGACATTTGCTCAGCACAGGCTAACAAAATTACTTCTCTTTAAAAAAAAATTATATAACCGAATTTGAACGATCTAATTTCAAAAGTGAATTGGTTTGGGTTGGATGATAGACAGCTTGTCCCGACCAACACATAATACATATGAATTAATTAGGTATTATTTATTTGAAATAAGATTATTTAACAATTATATCATTATATAAGTTATAAAATGGAAAGTATTCCTATAAAAAGGATTAAGTTTTATTCTTTTATATATTTTAAAATAGATTTAATTAAGCAAAATATTTTTAAATATTATCTATTATTAATCCGATTTCTAACCCAAACCGAATTTATTTATGCATGGTTAAAATAGGATTGGTTAAAACACAAATAATATGATTGAAAGTAGGGTTGGGTTGAGATTTTATGTAACACCCCACCCTTGAGGTGTTATGAATAAGATTACTATGTCAAAACTGTGAATAAAATTTTCCAATATGGAAATAGATACTAAGATGCAAAACTATAAAAAAAAATTAACTATTACATCAAGTTTGTTCATCATTGAGTTATTATACATATTCAACCTCTATAATCAAAACAAGTAGGCATTATAAGATAATTTCAATAAAAATCTAAACTTATTTGTCTTTTGCTCTGCTAGGTTCTCATTTTTCCCATGTTGATAGAGGCTCTAGTTTAGCATTGTATTCCTATTTTTCTACTAAAAATAAAACTGTGTGAGTTCAAAGCTCAATAAGTAAAAATATATTTTTACTAAATTTATTTTGCAATCATTTTAATTTTTCAACAACAAACACAACATCTATATTATCTTTTATGCACAACAAATTCTAATTAATGAAAAATTAAAACATCTTGATACATGTGCACACATGTCAATTTTAAATCATGCATTCACATTGTAGATATTATCATCTATTTGTGCTCACATTCAGTCGTGTTATACATTCATGAGCTAATTCATCTTCTTTAGTAATCCTAAGATCGCTACCCAGGTACTATTGTGGTGCCCCGAACCGAGGTGCCTAGAAGCCTTACTCCAGGATCGTTTTGATTGGTAAACGTGACTCAGGATTGTT
>JAXCLR010000050.1:38540182-38550298 GCA_035584095.1 Annona squamosa | reverse complement strand
CTCCCCGTCCCTCTTCTATCCTCCCCCACACCATCTCTCCTATGGCCCAATCTCGCCTGCTGCCCATCTTCCATGTCTACCCCCCCCCCCTTTCGCCCACTTACTCCCCAACCCATCCCAAGAACGAGCCAAGCAACCTACGCAGCCTGTCGCCTCCACCACGCTGCCAGCCCCTTCACAACCCCCCTGCTGACCCTGCTGGACATAGCCTTCCTTTGTTGATAAAACCACCAGATATGTTTTTTTGGGTTTGCAAAACATGTAGCTGCCAAGATTGCCCCCCACTGGAATTCACCGCCTCCCCCAGACCCCTATCTCCCCCCTGGACAAAGCACTCCGTGTCCCTTCTCCTCTGAGCACCCCCCCTCGCCACTTCACCCATCTCCCGCCTGCCCACTACCGTGCTGTCCAACAGATTCAGTGTCCCACCTTCCTTTTCTGCAACCTCATCCTCCAAATTACTCCCCAGGCCAACGCGGAGTCGTTGCGTGCATCCACCCCAGCCTACCTCCAAATCAACGTTGCCAGCCTCACCACACCCCACCTCTGTTCCTGCTAGAGACTGCAATCCTTGATTTGCATTACCAAGAGAACGACTATGATAGCCATGCTGATCTCATTGCAGCCTTGACAGCCTCCCACAACCATCCAGCGCCTCTCCCAGACCCCCGTCTCCCCCCTGTTCAGCAAGCTCAACACCCCAGCACCTTGGATCACCCCCCTCTCCAAACCACTAGGCACAACCACCCTGTCTTGATCAGCTATCCAGACCCCCGTCCTTACCTGCTCGGCGTCGTCCACCCCCTCCCTACATACTTGACTGGCTCAACTCGGGATTGAGATGTCACCCCCCCCCCTCTCACATTCATCGGCCTTATCCCCACCCTCATCCAACTTCCAAAAGGCATGTCCGCCTCCACCAGCACCCTTTTCTCCTTCGGAATAGCTTGGCACTCTCGATAGGCATGACCCATAACACCACACAGATAGCAAAAGACCGGCAGCTTCTTATATTGGAAGCTGATCCACTTGCGCTGTTGATCTCCGACCTTGATAAACATACCTCTAAGAAGAGGTCTTCTACAATCCAACACCACTTTGATCCTAACATCATTTTCCGTGGCTCTAATCTCTGCCACTTCATCGAAGGTATTGGCCACAAGTTGTCCCAAACACCTCTTGTCCACAATGAACGGAACTCCCTGAACCTGAAGCCATACAGGTGTTTTCACAAGCATAATTTGGGCATACTCTATCTCTTCGCGCAATTCCTCAAGGATGACTAAGTTACGATCGAACAACCATGGTCGACCATCCAATACCCGGTCCTTGTCTTCCCTCTCTGAAAAAGAAGCCATAAACAGATTCTCACCTAGTTCAGTAAAGTATAAGTTCCCCTTGGCTCTCCACAACCTCCTCAGCATTCCTTTAAGATATTCTCTATTGTACGATTTCACCGCCCACAGCGTGCATAGCAGGGCTGCATCGGCACCTAGTTGGATTTTCTTGATTACATTGCCCCCAATGGACAAGGTCTGAAGCTCGGCTTCCAGCAGCTCCGCACAGCTAGCGTTCATTCCTCTGCTAGAATCCGCTGACATCAGTCCGGTCACCGAAACCTTCCCCTTTGGGCTTGACTCCTCCGAAAGCTGCTTCTCAGACAGCACGCACCTCCAATTCCACCGGAACCCACACCCTGTCCCGAGCGCGCCGAAATCGCCTATCGGGACATAACGGGGAGGGACTAAAGGCATTTTACTTCATACTATAAAAGAGAACTCATTTTTATTTCTCATATTTAAAATATCTAAAAGTTGAGTTAAATTTCAATAAAATTAAAGACTTTATGAAAATAATTTTTTGATGAAATTTTAGATAACCAGAATATATTTGACATTTTTCATATTTAAAGGTGCAAAATTAATATAAATTAGATGAAAATTCTGAGAATTATAAATACATAACAGTCTAACAAATGATATTAGTAATTCAAAATAGGGCAGAATTATACCACAATGTTCAAAGATGAAGTGGGCTTTGATCGTGAGATTTCCTTGCAAGATTCCTAATCTTTAAATGTTTTTTGCACAATTTGCTAAAGAAGGTCTAGCCATGTAAGAGTGTCTTTAATTTCAGTGTCTTGTAATTTTGGTTTGTAGATAGTTGAATTGAAGCCTTATGGCATAGTGATGTTGTTGTTATTCTTAGCTTTATGAAACTAACCAATTACATATCCGACTCTATTTTTTATTTTCGTTTTCAGGTAAAATTTCCAAGGAAAGATGAAGATTAGGAATTTGAAGCATGCATCTTTGCTCGAAGAAAATTCATGAGCGGTGACTCCGATGCTTCTAGTTCTATATAGATAGTTAATGGATTTTAGATATTGTTGAGTGATAGAAGAAACATTGAAGAAATGATTTTTTCTTTTTAAAGTTTTTCTTCCGTGGACAATTTTTTTACTTTAAAGTATCCCTTGAAGGATTGGTTGTATTTATAACAATTATAAGATGTCTAGTTTTGAAAATATAGCAGATTTTATTGAAAATGTACAAATATATTGAAATGTAAATATTACAAGGCTTATTGAAATGAAATCATTGCATTGGAATAAAGCCTGAATTTGGTTAAAATGAAACAGGTTACATACACCGTATCAAGTTCTTATCACATGCATGGTGCTCTTCATATAATCCATTACATTCGTCCAATACGTCAATAGTCAATCCACCGGTCTTTGTCTACAAGGAGACCATGAGGGAAACGTTGGTCAATCAAGCTCTCTAAGGTTTCATCCTTCCACAGTCCAATTGGGAGAGCAACTTACATAGGATGTGTTTGATAATGAATAAAACTTTTGATGAAAACTTTTGAAGAATAAAAGTTGTCAAATGATGTGATATTGTAGGGGTAATGATTAGAAGTAAAGAGAATAAATTTAAAATAAATAAGTTAGTTGTATTGGCAGTTGTAGAAATAATTGAAAAGTATGATTGTTGTATACAAATATATCTAAAAAATAATTAAAAAAATTAAAAAAAAGTAGTTACAGAGAATGAAAAGTTTTAGATTCAAAAGTTTTAACTTGACAGCTTTTGCAAATTACCAAACACATCCATAAGAGTCATTTTCAAATGAAAATTAGGTAGTAGATAAACGAAAGCCTTCAAAGTTTAATCCCAATGTCTTTTATTTTCTCAGCTTTCATGCATGGAGCTTATGCTCAAATGATGGTCATCCTAGTATCACCATGTGAATATAAAAGAAGTAAGCTAGGTAAGTAGTAGGGATGGATGAAGCCCAATTGTTTGCTCCCGGAAGCATTGAGCCCCGATGCTCCTAAGTGTATACATTCATTTTTTATTTTGAATTTTTTTTATACAACTATTAATCTAAGTGTTTTTAATATATGTATCAATTTTTATTATTTTTGGATATTCTTAACTTTTTTTTGGATTTTTAAAAAATTAGTGGCATATGATTTTTAGAGATCCTAATAAATCTAAAAATCTCCAAAAATGGTAAAAATTAATGTACATATTAAATACACTTAGATTAACAGTTTCGTGAAAAAAGTTTTTAAATTTTTTTTAAATGGGTATATGCACTCGAGAGCATTAAAATTCAATGCCCCCGAAAGCATAGAATTGAGTTACGACGGATACCATGATCCTCAAATTGCTGGGCTGTTAAAATCAAAATACTTATGTTGTTGGCAGGCACACTATACAATAAGTCTATTAAAGCCATTTGTTAATTTTATTTTTAGCACGCATTTCTAGAGTATGATGTCGTTGCTTTGACATACTTTCTACGACTAATATTTGATCAGTCTAATATTACACTTAATCATATATATACATATTTGATCATCACTTGAGCATACGTTGGTCTTGCACAGAAGGAATAACATACAAAGCAGTTCACCTCCTGAGAAGTAGAAAAGGGGAATAAGGAAGATGTTGCTATTAAGCTCGATATGTTTAACGCGTACAATAGGGTGGAATGGGGGTATTTATATGAACTTATGCAGAAGATGAACTTCAGTGAGATTTTGATTGGCTGCGTAAAAGGTTGGTTGAGCTCTGTTAGTTATAAAGTGATGATAAATGGATACAAGATAAATTCATTTAGGGCAAGCGGGGAACCTAAGACAAGGGAACCCTTTATTCCTATATTCTATTTCTGTCGTGTGTCAAAAGTTTATCATCCCTAATCAAGGAGGGGAACTAGAGGAATTGCATATCAAGGCTAAACATATCACCAAGTAGGTTGGCCATCACATTGTTCTTCGCAAATGATGTCTTACTCTTCCTGAAAGCTTACTAACCTGAGATTTCTAAGCTATTGCAAATCCTCAATCTCTATAGCGAATGCCCCGAATAGATTATGAATTTTGACAAAATGACACTATTTTTTACTTACGAGATGGAAGAGTCAAGAAACCTAAGATTTCTAGGGCTCACTGATACGAGTTTTTTGTAAACAATTCTACCTCGTATAGTCTCTAAATTAGTCCATCTCGAAACCTTTGAGATGGGGCAAATGTTTGACAGGTCAAACATACTTCGTCACGAAGCGTTTGAGATGGAGCAGTCATTTGACATGACGAAAATGTTGCGCTTATACCCTCGGATCTGCAAAATTCAAGCAGTTGCTTGAAGAGGTTGCAAGCTTGAGTAGGTTGGTTCATCTTAAACTCAGGATCCCAAACTTTTCCAGCTTCACACATTATGTAATATCCAAGAACGACAACAAGCAAGTTCAGCTTAGAGCTAGGAGAACATTCGATCTATTATTTTTGCCGGGAAAAACTTTCAATTTATGCTGAAGGAGTTGAAGGTAGCACTGAATTAGAAAAAGGCTCCTTGCTGCTATTGTTGCCTACCAACACTTTGGACCTACGGTTGGAGGGATGGGGAAATCTCTATCTTTTCTCTCTTCTCTCCACCTCAAATGCAAGGGGACTGCAACGTTGCGTTATTGACAATTACAAGACTATTGAGTAAGGAAAATGATGTATCTTTGTTCATTGCCCTGGAGAAGCTAAGACTTTCTAGTCTTACACAATAGTAAGCCATTTTTCAGTAGCACGACATGGAATCTTTCAAAGCTTGAACGCAATAGAAATAATTCTATGCCCAAAGCTAAGGTATCTTGTTAAGGCTTGGGTGTTGAAGGGCCTCCGAAACCTTGTGTTCATCCGTATCCAATTTTGTGATGGAATGGTGTAGCTGGCTTCCGATGAAGACAAGGGTGAGATAACCGGGCAAGTAGCACACGGTGGTACGCGTTGTGATCATGACAATAACATCATGTTGCCTAAGCTAAAGGGTTTGATACTTGGATGTCTGCGCCATCTGCAGAGAATTTGCAATAACCTTTTAGTATGTAATTCTTTCGACAAAGGGTGTGTTTGATTAAATCGTGATACAAACTTGTCCTAGTTTGAAGAATCTTTCAGTCTCTACCAACACCTGACCTACTACAGTATCGATTGTAGGAAACAAAGTATGGTGGGAAGCATTACAGTGGGATGACACCGTCACCAAAGGTCGTCTTCTTTCTTTTTATGAAGAAGAAAAAGAAGATTAAACTCCCCTCTCTTAACTTCTGTTACTCTTTCTTATGCCTTAATGCGTCTTTTATTCGCGTTATGGTTGACGACTTTGTAATTGGTGTGCAACCATGTACGACTGTTCACTGGCTGTGGATGCTTCTATTCCCTTCTATTCATAAGAAAATCATGCTTGCATGTAAGAAGCTTTCCCACATAAGTGATTTGTCCAAAGTACCTATTCATATGTATATAATAAAGTCACGCCTATGTTTAAGGATGTGCAATGCCTGTTCACCCATTAAATGACCAAGTGATTTGTCAGAAGTACCTCGAGTATATATTGTTGAGCCACATGGTTTAGCAACCATGCACTTCAACTCATTCACAAAATTTAGTACATTTATGTGACTGAAATCAAGTGGATGCTATCTCGTTTTTATACACATACATAGCAATAATTTAGATGTTGTCTTTCTTTCTAAACAAAAAATAAATTTAAAAGGATGTGTGGTTGCTGACTTGCAGGGAAAAACAATTCCTTTGCAGGAGCCAAATCACTAAAATAGACATGTTTGTTTGAGCTATCTGTTTCCATTACTGCCATACCTTCCGCATGAAAATTAAAATTCTAATTACCGATCTGCTACATTTCAACACCCAAATAAACAGTTGCCAAAAGGACATGAATTTTTTTAATAACAAGAATGCGTGAGATGCACAGAAGGATGTCTCTTCGAAAATTCATATTGTAATTCATTTCAAATTATGCAATGTAACACCAATTTTGCTTTTCCTAAATTTAATTTTTCATAATGCAATAGTAGCACTTGCAAACAAGCATTGAAGCCAAACGGATGCGGGATCATGAAACTGGAAAAGTTCAAAGCCAACTCAAACACTATTATATATGCAAATATAGTGAATGCTAGTTCAAGAAAATGACTAAACTCTGTCTCTTTCCGCGTGCAGAGGTAGCTAGTCTCCACAACTTGTTACTCGTTAGGGGCACATGGGTTGAATGCAAGAGCGTGTGAAAATTGTTCAAGGGAAGAAACCAATCAATCAAAGGGTGAAGATAGACGTTAAGGATCGACTGGCTATTCCCATTTTAAAACTTTTGGAATGGGATGGAACGGAGAGCCGACCACAAAGGAAAAATGGAAAATGAGATATGATTCACACCTCTCACGGCCACTGAAGTTTACTGTTGATTTTTACTAAAATTTTGGTAAATTATGAATTCTTTATTAGTTTTAATAAATTATTACTATCAAGTGTTTATCCAATTTATTTGCATTGGATTCTTATTAATTAAGGCTAGGGTTGGCTTATGTCATCTAATAAACATGTTATGGAATTCTCTTTTCACTGACTTCGAATAATACCAAATTTCTCTCAAATTTTATGTTTGAGTTTCTCTGTGCTTGAAACTTTTTTATCGAATTCTAATAGTTTACTTAATTGTTAGCCTTTGTTTCTTCTTACTGGCTCATCAATTTGGGCATTCAACCATACGATGTGAGTCTGCGTCTGTGTCTGTCCTGTAATCAGGCTTGTCTTGTATTCCCCAATAAGTCCTGCCATGCAATGCAATGACATTAGCATAGACGACCACTTTTGGGCAGACCATATTCTTTCATATGATGGATAGATACAAATACTTGAAGCTTATCTTTCAACTCGTCCATATTCTTTCATATGCTTACATATTTACCTGTTCTGCTCATTCTTTCCTCTACATTCTATCTCATGCCGCACTCAACAAACAGTCAGACACCAAAACAAAACCAAGCACTCTCTATATTGACTATTGAATACTCACAGCAAAAATTTTTATAACCACTTAAATTTTTTGTGATTGCACACTTTTCTTATATATACTTATATTTTTCCTCCAGAGCTTTTCTTAGATATTTTTGATGAGCTGAACTAACATTTTTTTTAAGCCGCGGCTGAATTAGTGTAAGGTATACCAATGACTCTATATTACCCAGATTAAAATTTAGTCATATTATCCATGGTTGACACAAATTAGGACGAAATAATCTTTCACATTTCTGTCTTTTGTTCAAACATGACCTGGGCCCTCCCTGCGGTTGCTGGCGAGGAGGGATGCACAGTTTGAATAGATGTTCATCTCACTGCCTCTGTCAATGATCAAGTGCTCTGACAGCAATATTTATACTTTTGCTTCCCACAAATCTTTCGAAAATTCCAATCACCCAGTTTTAACTGAAAAACATATTACAAAGACATTACTTTCCCACGATCAAATGCACACATTTTGCTCGATTACGTGCATGCTATGCGACAATATTATTTCACAGATCATTTGAATAAAAACTAGCAAAGAGTATTTTAAGACTGCCGACATACCTAACACGTGATTTGTCAACCTTTTTAAGACTTCGGAAGTATTTTTCACCATTAAAATTTTTAATTTAAAACTTCGCATTCTACACAACTATCTTTTTTTTTTAATTATTTTTTTTCTTCTTTCTATATCTTTCTATACAACTAAACTATCATACTTTCATCTTTCTGTACAACTAAACTATCGTACTTTGAGCCCAACGCCCTAGTGCAATTGGTGCTCACTCTGACAATATGCCAGGACATCCCCGGTTTCGATCCGAGTTGGGAGCATGGGAGCATAGTCTCCCATTTTTAGGAGCCTTATCCTGTGGGAATGCTGTTTAATTTACATTTGACAAAAATATTAAGAAAAAATACATATCAAAGAATTGTGATATATGAGACATCAAAAAAAAAAACTATCATACTTTTCAATTATTTCTACATTTAATTAACCTATTTATTTTAGGGAATGTTTAGTACCATATTTTTTAGTTAACATGATGAGATGAGGTAGGAAATAGGAAATTAAATATTTTAAAATTTATGTAATTAATATAAAATAATAAGGATAAATGAAATAAATAAAATAATTAGTGTGCAATAGAAAAGATAAATGATTAAAATGTATAAATAAAAGAGAGAATATGGTGGGAATTGGCGACCCAACATTTTTCGGGTCACATTTCCCACGCATATTACCAAACAAGCTTATAAATTCATAGTATCACATCATTTTCTTCCGTTTTATAGCTTTTTTTCAAAAAAAATTTCATCTAAAAATTTTATCAATTTCTAAACACACCTTTACTGATTTAAAATTACAAATGCCAATTTATTCTTTTGGATGTTTGCCACCACATTCCAATCCATGAGAATATTTCATTTGAATGCCCGCAATCACTGGCAACCACAGTGATTGAATTGATGTGTGCCATTTTCAATGCAACCACCAGTTACTTTCCCCCATCTGTAATTACCTACCGAACAAACCTTTCTTGAATTCCAATCAAGAATCAAATTTTCAAACCTTTTAATTTCTCTCTTTCGCTTTAATTAGCAGGGAAAAAGCCCAAAACAGAAACTTCAGATTCAGCATTATGCAATTTGACCCAAAAAATAACTAAAGGAAAATTCACTCTTTTTCACAAAAAGTAAAGTAAAAACAGGATTAGGAAAAAAAACATTTAATTTAAATGTCCCCTATTAGCTTCCGCGATTAATCATATCCATGTATTGTTTTATGGAATCTTGCCTTTGCATCCTCATCTCTTCGTTGAATTTCTTGATGAAAGCTTCGACTCGACGGTTCAACTCGTCCTGACCCAGCGACGATTCCTTCCGCAGCAGTTTCCCGGACGAGGAGGATCCAGCCGGAGAAGGAGAGAATCTCCCATCCCTCCCTCTCGTCGTCTCCGATTTCTTCATCATCATCGCGGGAGAAGTGGTATCATCCTCCGTCATCCGTGATGGACGGCCGTGCGTCTCCCAGGTGTCGGACTTCTTGAGGTGGCGAGTAAGAGGCATATGGCGACCGTCCGTGATCGTCTTCCACGTGCTCTCCAGCGTCTCGTGTCTCTTCGGCTTCGCCACGCCCAAGGCCTTCCCGCCTGCCATCACACACGATAGACTCGTTAATTGATTTGAGGGCTATCCGCATTCAGTGATCATCTGTGACCGGTCAGACCGGTCCAACAATTTTTTTAGCCTTTTTTTAAATTTTTTTTTCAAAAAAAATATGTTAGTACTTAAAAATTCAATATAAAATATATTCACGTACTGAGAAAATGGTAAAATTTAATTTATAAATTAAATATAACTAAATGAATAAGTTTATAAAAATTTTAGAAAACAAAAAAATATATATTTTAGAGCTGTAGATGATCAGTCGGCTTCATACTGTACTTCAAAAAATAACATATTTGCGCGTATACAACTCAACTATTTTTATTTTTTGTAATGTTCTCCACCACTTTTTTTTTTACTTATTTGCATATATATACAGACTATTTTTTTTTTTTTGTAGTGCTCCATGACTTTTTAATATATAACAATAAAAATTTATTAAAATAAAATTTACTAAATGATATATAATATATCAAATAAAAACAATTATTATAATTAATTTGAAAATTTTACATTTTAAATATTTTTCTCATATTTCCTATTATATTTTTAGCTTTATAATATAGTGCTATATA
>JAXCLR010000050.1:38475190-38516994 GCA_035584095.1 Annona squamosa | reverse complement strand
ACCTCAACTGGATGGATTTTTTTTCAAAAAAAAAAAAAAGTAAAAAACATATGTATTATATGCCTACTTTGCCATATTCAAATTCTATATGAAAAAGAAATTCTGACCGGGTGGCCTATACATATACACAAAAAAATAAAAAAAAATCAAATATTGCAGTCTCACGGAAACCGAATAATCAGTTTTATCATTGAATTTAATGCGTAGCAGCAATAGGCGGTCGCTGACTCCACTTATCGTTCCTGTTTGCAGTAAAAGAATATTACATGTCTTCGGGCTTTGCTTTTATATATGAAACCCCTCTTTTATATAATGTAATATCTTTCGTTGTTAAGATTTTGATGAATAATAAAAAAATTCACTTAATTAATTAATATTTAAGATTATTTATAGTATAATGGGTGCATGGCTGTATCTATAGGTGTGTAAAATCAATACAATAAACTCATCTAATCCTAAATATTAATTTTAAAATTAAATTTTTAGCATCTAAACATCTAGAATATTATTACTACAGACTCGCTGCCCATTTTTGTATGCTTTATGATTCAAAACAGCGGATAACCCTTTCCACGTTACAAGCTGTCCTCCCAAGCGCTGGCTGGCTGGCAAGGCTTCATAACTAATGCATTACAAACAGCCTCCCCGACTCTGCTGCCCATGCCCTTCTGTAACGCCAACCACAAATCTACTAATAAATAGGTTGCCATGCTTTTCACACACTGTTTGAATTGCTTCGTGGATAAAAACAGTTTTGAATTGCTACATAAGATAAAGCCATTTCATGGGCTGAAATTTTGAGTTCTAACATATAACGAATCACAGCTCCTATAAAACACTAAGCATTGTCAACCGTCCAACTGTCTCGTTGCCTCTTGTATGAGCAATTCTCAAAAAAAGAAAAAAAGAAAAAATCAACACGTAAAAAACCTTCTAAACAATTAAAACCCAACTTTATTATTCCAATATGCCTACTCGTACAAAGAGAGCCCAACAAAGAACGGTGAATGCCTCTACAAATAGCATACAATCCACCCAGAAACAAGGGATCCAATTTGCTATATTTCCTGTAAAATCATACTGTATTTCTTGATAGGGAAGACAAAAACCAACATAGGAGGGCCCCTCCAGCGCATCCATCTAGTGTTTTGAGAACATCCCTTGTGTTAGTGACGAAAAATCATAATCACTGCCTGATTTTTTGCTGGTAACAGGCGGCGCGGGAGTTGTTGGAGGTGGCCCATGCACTCCACTGGTAGTCACTCCATTGACAGGTGCAGTAGTTCCCATGCTGTACAAACTGCAAGAGAATAACTTAATTATGGTGAGGCTGATTAACATAATTAGACTGATGGAATTTTTCTGGTTCAACATTTGAGGATATCTAATTTGTGGACTAAATAAATCATCATCCCATCAAGATAATGAAAGACAACTACGCTTTGATGAGTAAAACTGTAGAAGGCCGCTGCTATAGATGCCAACTAATGGAAACAAAGAAGGACAACAATCATTTACCCAAACATTGGTTGGAAATTTAAAGCACACATCTGGAAGCGCATCTCCAGTTTGGATCAGGTTAACATCTACCCAATGCTAATCTGAATTTTAAAATGTATACCCATACCAAATTAAAACTGAATTTGAAACAATTCAATAACTTCGTAATTGGGCTGACTAGGCCTGTCTTACATCCGAAAAATAATAATAACTCAGTAATTCAAGTTAAAAACGAATTAGTAATTCAGATTACCAATTTGGTGAATAATTTTTATAAATTCATTATATCATTTAGAAAAATATCTTTTTTTCAATCATGAAAATATCTTTATTTTTTATTACATCATTTATTACATAAATAGTTAACTAAGGAGTATGAAATAATTAACCAACAAAAATACATACCAACAAATCATTATAAATGTATTAAGTACTACTGTATTAAAGTCCTAAAATATTACTTCATGGTTGTGCTTTTATCGACTAATTTATAATCAATAATGACAAGACAACAATTCAATTATTTAACCATGGCAAGCATTGTGATGAACTTCTAAAGCTTCCTGTTCACCACAATTTTAAGTCAAGACAAACCTTTATTTGGGTTAAAAGTATTTATTTTTTGACCATATTTGGGTTAAAATATTTAAATTGATTACTTTGGTGATTTGAATTGATAAATCAATTCAAATTTCGGATTTATTCAGTTCTGGTTCTCTCCAACCTGAACCAAACCGAATTATAATTCAGTTTGAATTAGATGCGAATTAGAAAACCCGGTTTTACTTGAACCAAGTTGCAAACTTACACACATCCGAAGTGCGTTGGGATTATTGCAATATTCGATTGACTTCTGAACCATGTGTCTGTCAACATTCCATGGTCAACCCTGATTTCCTCCTGTTGTACTAGAAAATTTTCAATAAGAAGAAACCCATCTTTAAATTTGTAATAAGAAATCGTCAATGCATAGAAAAGCAGCTTTCATGTTGGCAGTTTGTATCCTATAGAAACCAACTTTCAACTTGGGTGCTAGAACTAAATTTCTGCCACTTTCACAGTCATAAGGGCATAATTAAAATGGTATGTTGACAGTTTGTATCAGAAACTGTTATTTCAACTTTGGCTGTTAAATTCCTGTCACTTTTGCAGTCATAAGGGTGTAATTAAAAAGGGAATGTTAGGATGGAATACTAAAAGGTAGAGTGGAACAGTAGGAATGGGAATGGAAGTACTTCAGGCAAACTTAGGAGTAGCAAAAATATGGATGAGAATTGAGATGGCATCAGTAGTTTGCCCATTTATAGAGGATGCCACCATGATGTTGATGTATCAATATTTAAATTGACCATCCTCTCATAGAAAATTCCAAATTGTTCATCAAGTGTCCAACCATGAGAGCTGAGAGCACCAGGGAACGAGTAGCCACGATCACAACCACAACCATCTAATATACCAAGAGATAGCATACCTAGGTACTGGATAAGAGGCAGAATTCCCCAAAGGTGGTGGCATTCTCATGTTTCCCATCTGCTTAGAAAGAAAAGATGAAATAAGAGAAATTCTGTTGCATAGACTCTAAGGACTCAGTGTTAAGCTCCAAAATCCTTGCCTGCATATGTTTCTGTAGATCATTTTGTCCGCCTGCTGGCATCATCATTCCTGGCAGTGGAAAGCCGAGATTTGGCCAGTTATGTGTTGGTAACCCACTCCCTAGGGCTTGGGCCTCTTTAGATCCAGCTTGAAGGGACTTCCCAGGATATGGAGTAGCACTGCCAGATTTTGCTGCAGCAGCCATGAGAAGAGATTGTTGCTGAGCCAAGAAAGCTAGCTGCTGTTGATGGACAGAAAATGGTGACACCATATTGGACTGCACAACACCAAAAAGATAGATCTGAGTCTCTTGAAAAAGGGAGAAGAGCTACAAAGTTCCACCAGATCAAGAGAAAGAATCTATCAGCAAATAATGAGATCATGCATCCTACTCAGTTCTCACATGCCTGTTTTAATAAGATTCATCCTAATTTCCATCAGCTGGCCTACCCATTCTATCAGTAGTAACAATTAGGGGTGTAAATCAGGTCAGGTTGACTCGGGTTAGGGTAAACACAACCCTGCCTGCCTTATAAAATCTTAACCCAACCCTACTTTCGACTCTATTTTTCACACCTTAACCCAACCTTATTTTAACCCTAAAGAAATCGGTTTAGTTCAGGTAAAAAATTGGGTTAATAAATGTATAATATTTTAAACTATTTTGCTCAATTAAATCCATTTTAAAATATAAATTTATATGAGAGAACAAAAACTAATCTTTTTTATAGGAATACTTTCCAATTTATGACTTTTATACAAATATAATTGCTAAATAATCTCATTTCAAATCCATAATGTCTAGTTAATTCCTATGTATTATATGCTAATGTAAGACCATTTATTAATAATCTATTATATTGTACACTAATATATGAAATCAGGTCGGGTCGGGTTGACAATCATCCAAACCAACCTGACCCACATATAAAATCGGGTGGTTCAAATTGGGTTATATAATTTATTTTTTAAAAATGTCTAACCCTAGTTGGTTTCGGGTTGAAACGAACGCTATTTACACCCCTAGTGACAATACTCTCTCAAACATAAAAGCATACTCAAAGAAATTAATAGGTCTGCATCTGATGTAAACGCATTCTCTCACACACTAAAGGATATACCTGCTCTGCAGACCTCACAATGCTGCATCTAGCTATTGAATTCACTTTTCAGACCTGAAAATGCTGTATCACTGACAAACAGTCTGAATCCCAGGTGTGCACCAAGAGAACAATTCTAATGCTTATACGAGAGTAGGACTAGCAAGGTGCTTTGTTATACCAGACAGCGAGAAATAGCTACTCGAATGAGTCAATTACTACAACCAGTTGACAGATATGAATCTTATGTGTGCAACAAATAACAGTCACAATGCTTATACAACAGTAGGACTAGCAAGGTCCTTTGTTAGACAAAACAGCAAGGAAGAGCTACTCAAATGAGTCAATTAATACCACAAGATTTGAGTTTTGAAATAATTAAGCAAATTGAGAAGGACATGTTACATGGTTGCAATAATGAAAACAAAAGGGACCACAGTGCAGCATTATCCTCCCCGGACTTGACTGTCTAGACCTAGCGATCTGATGATCATGTGACAAGGGAGCACAACTGAAAAGCTTATAAACAAATTTGGAAGGGCATGTTACATGGTTGCAATAATGAAAACAAAAGAGACTGCAGCATTATGCTCCTCAGAATTGACTATTTAGACCTCATGATCTGATGATCATTTCACAAAAGATCACAATTAAAAAGTTCACTTGAAGTAGGCTTCTTAAAAGCTCTTTCCCATAATCGGTGTATGGAATCAAAGTATCAAATGTAGCAGCCAAAACTGCAGAACCGAATTGACTAGCTTGCCTGCAAAGGAAGAAGTTTTTTTACGATCGTATAAAAAAAATGACCACAAAAGAGTTAACCTTTTCAAAGAGACCCATGATATCACTTTTAGCATCCTTCTGAGAATTTTCTGAAACTGGTGGTTGAGTGGCTGGTGGAGAATCTTTAAACAAGTCCTCAAGTTCAGACGTGGATTGGGCTTTACTTTCTGCTGGTTTTTCGGAGCTAACTTTCTCTGCTGTGTTTGTTGTCTCTGCAGCTGCAGGATTCCAAGATTAAAAGAGATTATCATTCACTAAACAAAATGAGTACAAATAGTATACTATATCGAACTTAATTCGCAGGCAAACTTGGACAGTTAAAAAGAATTTTTTTTTTTACAAGGACAAATAATTCATTTAGATCCAATTTGCTTCAATGATGCATGGAATTATACAACAAGTATCAGTAGTTTGTAAGCATGATCATATTTACATAATGATGCAGAACTGCTTCTGGTTTTCTTCCAGAGGTGTGACTGAGCAAAAGCTACGGCTCTATTCCTATTTCGGAATAATGTCTTCAATTGCTTGGATATGATAATTTGACCGATGACTAACAGCAAAAGATCCATCTGAAAGCAAAATTGTGATGCTTTAAAGCGCCTCTCATGTGGAAATGCACCACGGGAAAGTCCCAGTGGCATTCCCCAGCACAAACAGCAGGGGACAGCCCGGTAATGGCATTGAATAACTACAATTTGCAATCATATGTAATCAACGAACTGGAAATAAAGGCAGGAAATTAGGTGATGATTGCAAGAACTAAATTCTACACGCTTACATTGAAATCCTGCCCATGCATTATCATCGGCAGATGATGATTCAGAGCCATTTTCACTTGGGCCATCCATGGAAAGCATATTGAACAGGTCAGTGGCATAATCAACTTTGGGAGGTGGAGGCGGAGGTGGAGCACTGACTGTCGGTTGTGTTTTCAGTGTTGCATCAGCCTGCGCAACAACTGCATCCACTTTTGTAGAAGAAGAAACCTGTTTTTGAACCAATAAATCAGATGAACAAATCAGTCTTGTAATACCAATTCTTCAGATCAAGAGGAATTGTTGTAACTAGGAGAAAGAAATCACGCATTAGGACATCCAAGACACCAAGCATGAAAAAAGAAAATTGCAATTGAGCATTCACAGGTGACATAGATGCAGGCAAATCATCAAGTGGTGGTCAACATCCAAAGCAAAACATGCACTGACGATTATTGTAATCACCCAAGATTTCAAATACTCATCAAAGCCAGCCGAATGAAAACAAGGTGAAAGTACAAAAGAGACAGATGGAGTCAGATACCATATTAAAATTTTCTTTTTCTAATCTCCTTTCTTTTTTCTCCCACTTCTTTTTTACTTCATTCATTGTTTGCTGAAAAATAGACTGCCATTCAAACTCTTCAAACAGGAGCAGAACTACAGAACAGGTTATCCACTACCACCAACAGGCAACACATGGACTCAGTGGTTCAGAATTATGTATTATCAGAAAAGCATCTATTTATAATCTTAGCTATTGAATTTTAGTCAAGCTGACCAAAGATATTGACAAAAAACTGACAGAAAAATTGGAGCTTGGATAAGCCAAGTTCTCAGTTTTTAAAACTAATGAAAGAGCTTAATGACCCACCTTCAGTATCTAAAACAAAGACTATACAACCAACACTACACTAAATCTTTCAGATCACTGATCAAGACTGCTGGAAAAGCTTCTTTCCGCTCTCTATCTTCAAATAGATGAGAGAATCTATTTTAGCAGATCACATTGTAGCATCTGAAATTAGCTTATTTAACATCTGTCTCCCAAAGTGATTCAAGAAGCTTCACTTTAAATTTTGGGGAAAAAAGAAAGTAGCAGGTTCAAATTGCAAGAGCCAGACAAAATTCATATATATGTAATGATGCAAAGTGCACAACACAGATTTTTGTTGGACGGTCCAAACAGAGAACACTTCACTGTAGAATTTTGGGATAACCTACTATCAGCCAGCAACATAGAAAAACATGTACAAATGCTCAGTGCCCATATTTTGGTCCATTCATGTCTTCATAAACATGCTGCTCTCTTCATAAATGGGCTGCCAGAGTTTCAAGCAAGGAATTTCACCGACAATGTCTGGTTGTTGATGGATACACCAACCAAAGTGCAACACTTGAAATGAAACATGCAATGACAACGTTCCACAAATTTTCATGAAAAATGGCATCACATGAATGGCAAGTAAATGCATTCATATAAGATTCACTTTTATGTCAAAATCCTTTCTTAAGGCGACACATTCTTTATATCAGAGAGAGAGAGAGAGTGGAATTATCATGTCAATTTATGTCCCTTTAGTTACGGTACATTTGGCTGAAAATGGACCCTACATTTATTTAAATGTATGAATACTTTAATATAAGTATTTATTCAAATATAAATTATGTCTTAGAGAGTTTACATATTGAAATTTTTTTTTGAAATTGTTACTTTTTATTACATTGATTTTATACCATTTTTAGATGAGGCACATAACATATTCAATTTGGATGAAAAATGGTAGGATAATAAAATAACGATTCTAAATACAATAGGTAAAATAGATTGGAATTTTATGATTATGTGGGGCTTATTTTGAGCTAAATGTACTGTAAGCTATAGTACATTTAAATGTATATGATCATATCTCATATGTGTGTGTGTGTGTGTGTGAGTGAGATATAATCATGTACATTTACATGTACCGTAAGTAACAGTACATTTGCGCCTTTTAATTCACTTATATGTATTAATAATTTACATAATTATTTATCTATATGTAAATTATGTCTTAGATAATTAATGTACATGTTGAAAAAACAACTTTAAAATTATTATTTATATTGAACTATTTTATTGTGTTAATTTTATACTATTTTCAAGTGGGGCCCATACACATATCTAATTTGGATGAAAATTGGTATGCTAATAAAATAAACAATTCTAAATACAATTGGAGTAGATTATAATTTTATGATCATGTGGGGCCCATTTTGAGCCAAATGTCCTGTAAAGTATGGTACATATAAATGCACATGATCAAAACTATACAAATACACTCTCTCTCTCTCTCTCTCTCTCTCTCTCTCTCTCTTTTCTTTGAGGTATGCTTGGAAGAATCATGGACCAACACAAGCAATCAATTGATATCTGTCCATGAAATATACTAACTTTACCTGATCAGAAACCTTGGCAACAACAGGAACTTGAATTTTTGCAGGTGTGAGTTTCCTACGCTCCTCAGAGGCATACTCTACACTATTGGTGTGCCCATGGCCAACTCTATCCCCAGTTCTCTGCTTGGATACAGAGGCTTTTTCATCTTGTGTCCTAGAAGGTGATTTTGATTTTGGTTCCCTTGGAACCCATCTCCTCTCTTCATATCTGAAAACCCACCTTCTTAGTCAGCGACAAGGGAAGATTAACCTTTTTGGAAAAATTAAAAAAGTCAAATAATATAAAGGAAAAGGAAGTTCTGAAATGGGACATACTTTGCACGAATGAAATTTTCTATCCCAACCCTATCATAATTTGGAGGCAGTTCTGCTTCCCAGTAGCTATTTGACTTTTCATTTCCCATGGCTTCATACAACCCAAAAGAAAGTAAGAGCAATCTTATGGAATATGACGAAAATTTCCTCTGCCAGTAGTTACAGAGCTCAAAAAGTAATGCAAGCATGACTAGTGTTTTTCATGCATACCTTGAATAAATGCAACCTGTTCGGGAAGCCATGTATCCAGTGTAGCAGATCGAACCTGCCAGCTATCACTTATAAGTTAATGCTCAAGGCAAACAACAAACAGGTAAGCTCATCAAATTTGGGCCCAACATAGTGTGTACTTTCCATGGTTCAAAAAAATCAGCCTAAACAGATCCGAGGATTGGTATTGGCTGTCACCTATACACGATACACTAGTGTTTTGGGCTAGGGTTTACTTTTCCATCTGCATCAGTGACCGATACGCATCCCGTATCGGTCTTATCGGATCATGCTGTATCGGATATGAGTATCGTCTTCATAGGCACATACACCAGCCATTCGAAAATGCCTTTCTACTCCATTTTTTCACTTCTGCATTCCATTCTTCCACTCCAGAAACCAACCTAGTCGATTTCCAAATCAAGCCCAGCAATAAAAACCCTTTGAAAACGCTGGCTCTGGGAGAAATCTGAGTTTTCTTTTTTTTCTTTTTTTTTTTTTTGAGAACCATACCATTTTTGACTTCGCAAGATAGGGATTAAAATCCCCAAAAAACTTGTTTTCCGCAATAAAAAAGTTTGAATCTAAGCTAGAAGAAGCAAAATCGATTAGTGTGGAGGCATTAAACTGAAGAAAAACTAATCTATTTAAGCATAATCATGGATGATCTATGCAAAAAACACATTTTTGGGGAAAAACTGTAAAATGTATGTTTTTCTTGTATGATTTTAGCTATGAAACTACAGATCTATCACTGATTTGTTGATTTCTGTATATTTATGTATTGCATCTTCTTTTTTAAAAATTTTAATTATTTTCAAAATTATTAGTTTAAATAAATACTTGCGAAAATTTTTTTAAAAAAGGAAAATTTTCTGAAAGGTGCACTTTTCTAAGATGTTGCATTTTTTCTGACTTATCTGTGTTTTAACATTATATTTTCATTTGACAGACATATTTTTTTAGTTTTTCAGATTTTAAAAAGTGGAAGATTTTGGGAAAAAAATTGTAGGAGGGATGGTTTTAGCTTTAAAACTTCAGATCTGCCTATGCTTTGATTTAGGTATGTTTCATATTGATGACTTGGATCTGCTATTTTTCAAATTATTTATTTTAAATAATAAATATTTCAAAAATAAAAATTTAGTATTTTTTTTTTCTAGCTGATGATGATGATGATAAAAAATTTTGCATTGGACCTGCTTCATTATTCTATCTTGCCATAAAATTTTCTTTGTATATCTGTTTTACTGTTTTTACAATTTAATTTCATTTTGTGTATTCTCAAAAAATTTTAGATCTAAAAATAATGAAATATAAATAATATTTTTAATATTTCCTTTCAATTGCATGCAAGATCTATTATGACTCATGTGTGTTCTATTGTTATTATTAGAAGATTTGAGCATTTATATTGTTAAATGGGATTTTTATTTTATTGTTTTGTTTAATAAATTAATATGAGAAAAAAATATTGGATTCTTTTCTTTCTTTCTTTTTTTTTTTTTCCTTGATTGGTTCTCACTTTGCTCAAATGTATAGATGTGAATGCAAAATTTCAACGGCCAAAGGATGATAACATTTATCTTGGATGATAATTTGGAGAAAGGATGAGATCAAGAGTAGACAATAAATTTCCTATTTTATTTTTTTGTCTATTTATATTGTCTTCATGTTTCTTTTTTAATTTACTATTTCATCGCATAGTTACAATATTAATATTGAAATCACTACTAAAGGCACCAGCTTTAGATAGCTACTTAGCCTACTAATGATAGAAAATTTACTGATACACCATCATCTACATATGAAAAATGTAAGTTGATATATATTATTGCATTTCACAATTTTCTGATTTTTTTACATATTTTTTGCATTTAAAAAAATTTGCTCTGATATGACCGATACAGTTTGATACTGATACAATACAACCGTATTGTGTCATTTTTGGAGGGGGCTGATACACCCTCCAATACCCATATTCCGAACCATGGAACTTTCAGCTCCATCTCAACTGTTGAACTTGGCACAACTTGTTTGTTCCATGTTCCATAGGTCATTTTGAATAAGGATTACAGTGAAACAGGAATTATTTGAATTGAAAATCCATTCAATGAATACTTCTAAGTTGGATGCAGGACTAACAAGGCATCCACATCATCTGTGATCCACCTAATTCAAAGGTTTCCACCAATTTTTGAAGCATTCAGGGAAGTGGATGGACCAATCTGAAAATTTTTGTATATCCATATACATATTTTTATTTCCAAATGGCGATCCCTCTATATCTCCAACTGTGAGAGAACCCATCATAATTTGGATGATTGGAGCAGACGGAGAATATTCTTGGCCGCACAATGTGAGATCAAGGAGCTCATGTACATAAAAAGAGTTCCATGAATATTTGAGGATATGTAAAATTCACGAACTTCAATGGAGAAGAGGAAGCAAGGGCGCTTGAGAATTACTTATCATTAAATGGGCAGAAACAGCTGATCAATAATCTTATCTTCCGAGGAAGATTCCTAAAATCCATTCTTCTCTATGCAACGTCCAAAATATTTTTTATCTATATTATAAAGCATGCAATAGGAGTCTTATATCCAGTCAAGGAAGAAGATATCACCTTTGAAATGTGTACTCCTAGGCTTCTGTGGATCCCAGAACACTGCATGCAGATGAAGATGCCCAAATTTACACTTGCCCATCGTGGACCTCTGAGAAGAAATATGAACCAGAATTATTAAACAATCAAGATATCTGTATATATCAAACAGGATTTGGAGGCCATTGAGGTCTACAAGTGCAGTTGCACAGTGCCACATCCCCAGAAGCATATATTAAGATGAAAGATTGCAAGTAACAACATAAAAGGCTTATTGACCACATCAAGAGTTCTCATACATACATCCAGCCAGAAAACTATGTCTAGCAAGTATTTTTTGATACCTAAACTATCCAGCTGATATTTAAAACTGCAAGAAAGATTGATGATGCAACAATTGAGATATAAAAAGAGTTACATATTGTTTCATGATATTCACTGCTACGATATTAATATCAAGTCATCCAAGATACCTACTTGGCTTTGCAGTCAGCACATTCCCTGTTCTCTGGCAATTTAAGAAGTCCTTCTAGTATCTGTGAGAAAATGCACAAAATAAAGTTAATCAATATCAATTCAAAAATGACGGCTAATGGATCAATGAAATTAATCATTGAACCACCGTCACAATGACCACAAACTAGTTAGTAACATCGATACACATACGTGAAAGGAATGTTGAACGGAGGGATAAAGGTGTAGCAGGGTGGGGAAAAAGAAGGCCACTTGGCCCAAAATCCAGATATTAAAATTAATCGATATGTTATGAACAATGAGGCAGACGAAAACATACATAGTTCATGGATCACTACTGGGTGATCATTTGTTTTGTTGTTTGGGGTGTTTTGATGGTGGTGGCGGTGGCGGTGGTTTTTGGGGGGGGGGGATTGTGTGGCACTCAAAATATTAAACCTAAGATCCCATCTTGGTGTAACAGTAATGGAATACCCTACATCAACTTGCTGATTCCAAAAGGATCAAAATCCAATATTTTGGGTGAATAGATTTAAAGAACATAAACTCTGAATTAATTCTGGTTTTGGAAATTATTTAGCAAAGTGATGGCCCTAATGCAACCATTACGGAAAGAGAAATTATGTGGACAAGCTAAGATCAATTCCAGCAGACAATTAACACCCAGCTCATAGATGACATCGTTCACTGCCTGCCAAAATCGCTTTCAAGAATTTGAAAATTTTATTGTTCTTAATGTGGAAAACGAATATTTTAAAACATAGTAATATCCATGTGTAATTTCAAGATGCAATGAGTATTCTCAAATCAAGATCTGGCTGGATATTAGATGCCCAATTGCTCATATTCAAAATCCATACACCAACAGAAGAAAAGCCAATCCGGAATCGAATTATGGTCCTCATAGCATCATTCATGTTCTGATCATACAGACCAATCATAATCAAGATCTTTGTTCTAGGAAAATCTCGAATACAAGAAAAAAGAAAAAGGGGAAATAACAAATCAAAAACCCAGATCAAGGAATTTTCATCAATTCCATTCTCATAACAACCAACATCATCAGATCAATCAAAGCAAAAAATTTTCAAATAGAGGGAAAAAAATTCAGACGTAGATTCTGGACGGAGAGATCAACTCCCAAGGAAAATTCTACGAATTGCAATTCGACAAAATAAACGGAATGGGAAGGCGGGCAAAAAGGAACCTTTTTGTGCCTGGCATTGAGTTCCTTGGAGACAGAAGCCTTCTCGTTCATGGCGACCAGCGACGGTTCCCGGGAAATGCAAAACGGAAGGAGAGCAGACGGAGAGAAATCCCGCTTAAAACTATCTTCTTCGTCTTCTTATTGTGATTATTATAATTTTCCTCTGCCTCTGTTTCCTTTGTTTTTCTTCTGCTTCTCTCTCTCTCCCTTCAGAAAAATCCAATGATGGGAATCGAAGGGGGAGAGAGAAGAGAAAGGTTAATCGAATGCAAATGGGTCTCTTGACTTTTTGGGTGGAGAAAGCATCCAGCTTCACGCCCTTCCTCTTGTCTTCTTCGGCCTATCGGCTCAGATTTTTACACGTTGCAAGAACCGGAAGATCGGGGCCACTCGCCTGCTATTCTTTTTCTGCGTACGTGTTCTTAGTTCTCATAGCACACCAAATTCAAAATGTATTTGTGGTGGGCCATTTGTTTTGTGATTGAGATATGATAATGCGTGCCATCAGGGGTGTTGAGAATGGAAATAAAATATTTAGGATTTTTTTATTATTTTACAATCATCTCAATCAGTATTTTCCAACTAGCTATGAGATATTTTTACAAATTTCTTAGAATATACTAATATATTTTACAAATTTCTTATAATATACTAACACATAATTAACACTATTTTTAATTTATATGTACGGTAGAGACTTTCACACACACTCGGGTAAACCGTGTACACCAACTCAGTTCACTCTATCGTCAGACGTTGTTGATATTTTTGCTCCCAATTGTGCTCAAGCCTGCGCACCCGACATAAGGGCAGACCAAGTTACTACCACACCAAAGGCGTTGTGGCAATTTAGAATCCTTTTGGTACGATAAGAAATTAAAGGTGAAATAAATGGTGTGTTTAGTATTAAATAAGGGAGTGTTTATTTATTCTATGTTTTGAAGTGATAAAACTTTTGAATAAAATATTTTTAGTGTAAAAGTTTTTAAAATAAAAGAAAATAATATAATATAATAAAGTTAATGATGAAGAATAAAGAAAATAAAATAAAAATAGATATGTTAGTTATATGGACAGTTGTGTAAAGATGATTAACAAATATAACAGTTTGTATAGAAAGATATAAAAAAATAATTTAAAAATAAGATAGTTGAAAAGAGTAAAAAAATTTTATTGAAAAATTTTATAGTGAAACAAATGCACCTACTTCTAAAAACATTCAATCTAAAATTTTTTACTTTTCATAATAACCTTTTTTTTTAATTGCTTCTTCCCTTATTACCATATAACTACTATATTTTTAATCATTTCTATGTAACTTCTAATACATCTGATATATTTATTTTAATTTTTTTCTATTTACTCCTCATTGGTACATCTATCAAATCATATCATTTTTTTTCATTTTAAAAATTTTTATATTAAAAAATTTTTATTAAATATTTTATCACTTCCCAAGTACACCCTAAAACTTTTAAGATTTTTGAATAAAAAGTTTTAAGTGTAAATTTTTTTGAAATGAAAGAAGTTATATGATGTGATAGAAGTAACGATGAAAAGTAAAAAGATAAAGATAAATAAATAGAGTAATTGTATGAGTAATTGCAAAGAAATGATTAAAAAGTAGAATAGTAGTACATAAAAATATAAAAATAATTAGAAAATAAGATAGTTATTGAGAATAAAAAGTTTGTCATTAACAAGTTCATGGGAATGCCAAACATACCCAAAGTAAAAAATCGATAATATAATTGTAGGAAAAAATGCAAAAATAATTAAAATATAAGAATAAAAATGGAAAAAATACAGTAGTTAAGTGATTAACATAGTAACTTTTTGACATTTCTCATTCACTTTCTCCTCTAAACGAGCAGACCCTTAGTGATACAACTAATTTAGGTTATAAGGATTGTAGGCTAACTTTTCTCCAAACATAACCAATTCAACACAACCAATTCAACATAACCAAAAATTGGTTAAAATTGGTTGGATAATAAAAAAAAATTGACAAACTATTTAAAATTAATCATAAATAAAATCTTTTAATGTTATTAATTTACTTTAATTTAAAAGACAAATTTTTACTTTTAGTTAGAATATTAATTTCATTCTCAATAATTATATATAGCAAACTATGCATGGAGTCATTTATAAAATAGTAATAATCTTCATACAATTGTTTATCTAAGTGTACCTAACATATAAGCTAGTATTTCCGCCCCACCAAGCGCAACGGTCGGCTTAATTACATGTACCAATAAGTCGCTCCCCGAGTCGTTCCGATAGGTCACCAGCGTGTGACTCTCGGAACAGGTGGAGGTCTTCATCAATGCAGGTGCCGGATAAAGGGAAGGGTGGAAGAAATCAGTAGGTACGAAAGGAGGAGTTTATTCCTAGCGGGGGAGATTTACTCAGATAAAAGGAAAGTGCGGAAGAAATTAGTAGGTGCGGAAGAAACCATTTGGAATCTGCTCGACGTCAATGATGAATCCTAGCGAGGAAGATTTACTCGGGGCAGAGCTCCAAACCATGTCCATATCAGGTAAGGCAGTGAAGAGAATAGATCCAGGAGAGGCCAACTCCCTACTCTGCTCGGTCTGGTCTTCGAAATCCTATAGTCGGGAGTTCTTCCAATCTTCTATGCGACGTCTTTGGAGGACGCGAGGGTCGTTCCACTTCACGGAGGTTGGCGAAAACTTATACCGGATTTCATTCTCCGATCAACACGACATGAAGAGAATACTCGGGGGGGCGTCTGTGGCTTTTTGACAGACATTTAGTGCTGTTAAAAGTTCTGAAAGAAGCAGTTTCCACTGCACAGGTGGTGCTTGTGAAAACGCCCCTTTGGGTGCATGTTATTGGTTCTCCATTTCTAGCAGATAAGCACTACTTGGGGCATTGCATAGGGAGGTCATTTGATGAATTGCATGAGGTGACTATGAATGAAACCGAAGTGAAGTTCCTGGTCACTGTTAAGTGCACTGAACCGCTAAGGCGCGACATTTTCATCCAATTGGAATCCCAAAAGAGACAATGGGTGAACTTCCAATATGAGAAACTCTCAGTTTTTTGTTTCTACTGCGGAGTAATGGGACACACATTCAAGGATTGCATGGAGCTTTCCAAGAAGAAAGAGCCTGTTCTTGAGGCTGATATGAGGTACGGAAGTTGGTTAAGAGCAGGAACAAAACCAATGAGGCTTTAGGTGCAGGACCAGCTTGGCAGTCGTGTGATGCCAAGGAAATACACGGGCAACCAGGATGTCCCTTTGCGGGACGCGGGTAGGGTTGGAAGGGGAACGACGATGACAGCAGGCAAGGGCCTCTATCACTCGTCCAGCCATGACATAATCAGCCCAAGTGGTAGCTTCAGACAACCGCAACTGACAGCAGTATCAGACAAGAGGCATGTACAGATGGAGAACAAATTATGGCAACCAGAGGCTGGGACCAGGTTCGCCCACTACATGTCTGATGGAGCTTAGACGGACTCACCAGGGAATGACACATTTGAACCAATCCTTGTACCTGCCACGACAGTCTCTCCTTCCCCTCAGCGGCTCACCCAAAACCTTTCCCCAACTTCCAATCCAAGCTCAGATCATGAGGAGGTAGCGAGAATTCCAGTGCGTGCAGAAATGGACAAATATTATGTCCTCCCAAGCTATGAACAGGGACTTGAACTGGCTGGACCGGAGCTTCTAGGTGGCTGCCCATTAGATTCAAGCTGCAATTCTGGAAGCGATTTGTCTAACAAAGGAGAAGACAATTCTGGTGGGGAATGGCGAGCGGACAACATAATAATGGCTCCCGTGGATCCGACAGATAACACAAGCAACCAAACCAATCATTTTCAGGCACCTATGGAGGTTGGTATGGATCTGAATGATAAAACAACGGAAAAACCAAAAGGTAGATGGAAACGAAAGGCTAGAGGTATGGAGGCTAAGGTCCGCGAATGGAAAATGACTACAAATGACACAAAAGGCAAAAAGAGAGGAGACATGGGATTGTCTCTCAATCCACTGAATAAGAAGCGGCAGAGCATGGGGGTATCATCCAATGTGGAGGAGGTGGCGGCTGAGGGACAACCTCAGCCCCACCTCACCTAACATGGCTCTCCTTGCCTGGAATTGCTGTGGGCTTGGGAACCCACGTGCAATTCGATGCCTCCTGGAAATGGTCAGGAAACAAGGTCGCACTCTCATCTTCCTCAGTGAAACAAAGCGCTCAGCTAAGGAAATGGAAAGGATAAGAAGGAAGGTAAATTTTGACTGCTGTTTTGCGGTAGAAGCTGAAGCAAGAAGAGGAGGTCTTGCCCTTCTTTGGAACCACGATCATCCTGCAAACATTCTTAGTTTCTCGGCTCATCACATACATGCAGAATTTTTGGGGTGGCCATTCACGGGCTTCTATGGTCATCTGGAAGCACACAAAAGACATCTAAGTTGGAATATTTTGGAGCAACTAAGGGGCGGGTCAAGCAACCAATGGCTAGTGATGGGGGACTTCAACGAGGTCATGGGACCCAATGAGTACCACAGCCAGAGAACACGACCCCAGAACCAGATGGATCTCTTCTGCGACACGATCGACAGCTGTAACTTAATGGATCTGGGTTTTGTTGGACAACCTATGACTTAGAGAAACAACAGAAGGGGACCCCATCGGGTGGAAGCCAGGCTGGACAGGGGGCTAGCGATGCCCAACTGGACATCAACCTATCCTCTTGCCAAACTTTTTCATCTTTCTGCTGCCACATCGGACCATTGTCCCGTTCTACTGGTATTGGATTCGAGGAGGAGCAAACGGAGACCTCTAAGGAAATTTCAATATGAACTCTTCTGGGCAAGAGATAAGGCAACACATGATATTGTAAGCCGAATCTGGAGATCTGCACCCAATACTTTGAAGGATGAATCGGAGTTGCTTGGATGGAAAATAAAGAAATGCGGTAAAGCATTATCCATATGGAACAGACTGAAAAGAGGAAACCTAAGGAAGGAAATAGACAAGAACCAAATGAAACTTGAGTCGCTTATTGCACGGAACCCATTTGACCAACGAGATGAAGCTATTCAGCGGGTAAGATTCAGAATTAACTTATTACTTCATGATGAGGAACAATTATGGCGGCAACGGGCAAAAACACATTGGCTACACGCTGGGGACAAGAATATGGGTTTTTTCCATCGAATGGCCTCTAATCGAAGACGCTCAAATTTCATCGAAGCGTTGCGCGATCTGAATGGCCAATGGGTGCATGACCAAGATGGGTTACTTGAGCTAACATTGAATCATTTTCAGGAGGTATTCACTTCATCCGCACCATCTGCCGCTTCCTGGGTTTCAGATCTTATTTCTCATAAAATATCCAACCAACAAAGACATAACCTCACCTTACCTCTCACTTTTGCGGAGGTGGCAAACGCAATGAAGCACATGAGTCCCACAAAGGCTCTTGGCCCGGATGGTTGTCAGCTGGTTTCTATCAAAAACACTGGAATACGATGGGTCAGGAGGTATTTCTATGGTGTAAAATGATCTTGGAGGAGACAAATCCCGCTATCCAAGCTGCCCAACTCAGCTCTGCAAACAACACTACATTGATTTTGATCCCGAAAAAGGCTGGAGCATACGAGTTATCCCAGTTTTGCCCAATTAGCCTGTGCAATGTGGTCTACAAGATCTTGGCTAAGGTTCTGGCAAATAGCCTGAAGAAATGCCTTCATGAGGTCATCAGTGAGCACCAAAGCGCCTTTGTCCCGGGTCGGCTTATCACGGACAATATGTTGGTGGCCTACGAAGCCATTCATTATCTGCGCAGAAGGCAAGGTCGGAAGCGGAATGAGATGGCTATCAAGCTGGACATGTCTAAGGCTTATGATAGAATTGAGTGGACATTTCTTTGGCAGATTGGACGCAATGAATTTCTGCCCACGCTGGATTAACTGGATCCTATCTTGTGTCTCCTCTGTCAAATTCAGGGTGAATGTTAATGGGGTTAAATCAAGGTACTTTCAACCTAAGCGAGGCTGCGGTAAGGGGACCCGCTATCCCCCTACCTGTTTATCTTGTGTGCAGAAGGCCTCTCTGCTCTTATCAACTATGCGGTCGCATGCTCGAGCATCCATGGAATCAAAATCAACCCTAGGGGGCCTTTTCTTTCCCATCTGCTGTTTGTGGATGATGCCATCATCTTTCTTCGTGCTTCTTCTCTCGATGTCGCAAACTTTCTGACTATCATTCAACGGTACTCAGAGTCTTCTGGACAGGTCCTGAATGTGGACAAGACTGCTGTTTTTTTCAGCTCCAATACCGACATGGCTTCTAGGCAGCATATAAACTCAGTATTGGGATCTACGAGACAGGAAATTCACAACTACTTGGGACTACCAGCATGGTTAGCGTATCCAAAAATGGTACTTGACTTGTAGATTAAATATAACTAGATTAACGTGTTTATAAAAATTTAAAAAAGAATAAAATATATTTTTAGACAGGTTTGTGATTTCAAACTAGTCTGAAAGGATTTGTACCCTACATAGCTACGCATCTATGTAACCTGGTAATATAGAAGCAGAGCCCCATCTAACCTATCTACTTTAGCTTTATTCTCTTTATTCTTCATTATTATTCTTATCATATTGTATAATTTTGTTACATTTTAAAAACTTTTATACCAATTATCACTTTCTTTTTCAAAATTTTTTTAAATCACTTTTAAAACACACAATAAAAATATCTTTTAGATGATAAGATTTGTTGAAGTGCTTTGATAAAGCATGTGCTCTAACTAATGGACACTCCTCCCTCCATCTCTTACATATCTAGAGCATGATTATACATTATGATGTATTCTAAGCTAAAATATAACATTTATTTTATTTTATTTTTATACCAATTTAGCCTGGGAATAATAAAATTTGTTGCTATAAAGTTTTAATTTGTTCATTAACATGCCACAATTGGAGACTTAAAAGTCTATAATCTAATCCTCTAAATTGCCAAGGGGGAAGTTTGTTTAAAATAGTTTCTATCTGAGATTTTTGTTGTCGTCGTTCTTTCAATCTTTGTCTTAGTTCTTTTAATGATGACATTAAGCTAATAATCAACAAATTCTTCTTTCAATTCCTCTAATATGAGCTTCAGTATAAACTAAGGTGTTTTCTAGAATAGATAAAACACAAAGAACAGGAAGAGTAATTTCAAGGTTTGCTCTAATTTCTCTAATATTGTGCTGAATAGTATCTCTTTCTTGTTTAGCTAAGATTAAATCTTGTTGTAGTTGTCTAATATGCAAAGATAAAGGTATAATTAGCAATTAATCATAAATCAATTAGCAATTAATTATATCTCTCAAGTGAACGTAAATGATATATAACATAAACAAGATTATTCAATCTTTCATAATCCAATCTATTACTCTTTTTGGTATTTATATGTTCAAAGATAGACCAATGTCGCTTACAATTGGATGAGCTGTAAGTTTGGCTCAAAACCTTAATAGTAACAATTTGTAGTTTTGGAGCAATATACCCATATGACCCTCACCAAAAAGCAGCAATATTATACTAAAAGTTATGTAATTAGGAATTAAAGATAAAGTTAAATTTTTTTAAAAAGAAACACTGTAATCTAATTTAGAATTCCTTGATCAAAAGTGTAACATGCTAATATAGCTATTGGTCTCCTAAAGTCTACTATAACATCTTGATATAATTTTGTATCTTAATCAATACTAACTTGTGTTTCCATGTTGCTATGATTCAGTATAAACTTTAGTATCTTGATCAGCAAGATAGAAAACATTAGATTACGATAAAATTCTACTAGATGAAGAGGTCGATGAAGTTGATTCTCCCAATGAGTATCTATGACGTGAGCATTGGACTACAATCTATGTTGAGTTTTTTAAAAACATTTCCTACTACTTTCTTTGCTTTACATATCCCTTCAAAATTATATCTTATTGAAAGTCTTTCATCACTAACAACTAATCACAATATGCAAACAAGTGGCTCAAATGCTGACATAATAATCTCGCATCATTCCCAAAATGGAGAAGAATGTATCAAATTAGTTATTATCTTTAACTTTTGGTTACCACGCCATTTTCTATCATCTCAGAATTCAAATTGAAAGAAAGTGAGTTGCAAAGCATATAATTGCATGCCAAATTAACTCCTTTATATCTATATGTTTTCTTGTAATGCCAGTGCAAAATTATTATTGTAAATAAAAGTATATATAGAACGAGGTTCATCAATGACAGTAGTGACTATATCAAAATTTTCTATATCTTCCAACATTAAATCTATGCTGCACATGTTTGAATAATATGTTGATATATATTTTAACATTTCTTCAACCAACTTATAATTTGATCCATTGTCAATTACTAATTGAACCACATTATTTAAACCCACTACATCTATAACCTTTTAAACAAATTACAAAACACATTTGTAGTTTTCATCTCCGTAGATACATCAATAGATTTAAGAAAAATTGTGCCTTTAGAATAACGTAAAAGAAAGTTAATCAAAGTTCTCTTTTTTTGATCTATCCAACCATTATCTATATAGTGTATCCATACACTTTCCATGTTTTATAAGAATTGACAAATTGTTGAAATTTCCTCATAATTCTTTTTAAAAATAAAGCCATGCGTATCAAAATATGTGGGAACTCTCAATTGATGACCAATAGCAATAATGTTATCCACCATCTTTTGAAAATAATAAGAATTAATAACATTGAAAGGGATGCAAGAATAAAAGAACTATTGATTAATAGAATCATATGCTCGATCAATGACATCCTTATCAACTATAACACATTTTATAGAATGTTGAACACCACCTTTAGCTTGCATTGAAAAGAACTTTAAAATACCTCTAATGTCTTTGAAGCATTTTTATAAACTTTTCTTAATTCCTTAACTGTTTCATTAATAGTATATAATGGTACAAATGTATTCTCTTCAGTGAAATTTAGAAGTTGCATATGACTTTTTTGAGAAGTAATACCATCTAAGTTGTAGATAGTATGGAACCTCAGAAATTGCTAAATCATCTTTCACCTTTGTTGAGTATTTTCTCATTTAGTGAATTCCTCACCCCTAAATATGCACCCACAATACAAACGTTTATACTTTTCCTTTGTAACCTTTGTTACTTGATTCCAACCTATAAGTGTGCTTGGAAAATGATAAAATTTTTGGATAAAATTTTTTTTGTGTAAGAGTTGTTAAATTAATAGAAAATAATGTGATATGACAGGGTTAATAATGAGGAATAAAGAGAATAAAGTTAAAATAAATAAGTTAGTTATATAGATGTTGTGTATAAATAATTGAAAAGTAGGGTAAGTGTATAAGAAGATGTAAATAAATAATTTAAAAATAGAATGATTATAGAAACAAATATCCATTTATCGTTTTTCTTCTTAACACATGAGATTCTACAACAGCAGATATAGAACTACCGCTCATATTTGAAATACTCACACGCTCACTATTTGAGGGATTTGATTAAGATATTAACATTTTTTGTAAAACCTATAAGTTAAATTATAGTTAGTATTTTATCAGACATGCATATCTTAGATTCAAATATCTAAAATAATAATTTTAATTTATTGTACAATTCATTATTTTAATAATATAAAAAATACAAATACATCAACTAATCCACAACATCAAAAAATTACATGGAATTCAAAAATTAAATAATATAAAATAGTAAATGACTGTTGTATTCCAAAATTAAAAATATTATTTTGCATAAGATATTATGATATTTGAGGGTTCAGTTTGATTTAATTATAGAAACTAAATGGATTATTTCTATCAAAAGATTTAATCAAAATTGATTATGCAAGGTTTCCTTCTGTTAAAAATTAAAGAATTATGGTCCATATGTATCATCTAGTTTTTTAATTTCATAGTTAGAAATTTTCTAAGTAATTACAGTGTAGTGATCATTAACCAAAATTAAATGTTCAACGAAGAAGTGTTAATTATTATGTTTCATGAAAATGGCAAGCATGCGATAGTGATGTCAAGCATGTGACAGTGATGTATGCACATTTGGTGCTTTTCAAAAATTTTTTCTAAGCCAAATGGGGTGTGGCCCATAGTGCTTGATTTAAAATATATAAAAAGAGAAGCCATTCAATTTCACATCTTAGGAGCAGTAGTTTGGTGCACAATTCTTCTACAAAAGTCCTATTCATCTGTGGATATTCAGAAGCTGGAATAAAACTTAGCTTACCATGTAGGCGTGAAAATGCAATTTTGAGTTATCCGAAATGGAGATGGTTAGTCGATGATAAGGAAGAAGCCATGGAGCTTGTTGCTGGTGGTGGTATTCGAAGTTGAATGACCCCCATTTTTGTTATCATAACCAAAAATGGTGATGAGAAGAAGAGTTATTGATGGTTGGAGAAAGAAAGGTGTAAGATTAGTCCTCTTTCTACTATCGTTCATCATCGATAATGGACATTGGTGGCCGAAAAATGAAGATTGTGACTGAGAAGGAGTTGATGAAGTTGCTTGTTGCTTGTTTAAAGATGATGGCCAAATACGAAAAATTGATGGTATCAAATGGTGAAGCTTGCTGCTAAATAATGATTCTTAATAATTGATGGGTGGCAAAGCTCATTGAATGGTGAATACTGAAAACCCTAATGGGAAAATCGAAAGGGAGTGTTAATTATTGAGAGTAAGAAGAGGTGGGAAGGCGCAGGTGGGAGATGGTTTGGTGGGAGTTGCACCTACTTTTTCTTTTTTATTTTTTAAAAAGAAAGAAAATTTGACATAATTGAACCATGGTTCAACTAGTTTTTGTAGTTCAACTACCTGATTCAAATGGTCTGAACTTTGAAGGTATGTGATTCAGGTTTGGACCGATCATAGCGGAAGTGCACATAAAATAAAATAGAATTAAATAAACAACAACAATATTTAAATAAATAACAACAATATCAAACACAATAAGACACTAAGATTTATGTGGAAAACCTTTTAAACCAAAGAAGAAAAAACCATAGGAGAGGGATAATAATCCACTATAATAAACAGGTCATAGAGATGCACATAAGAATACTTCACACATATTCTTTAGATGTCTCACACATATTTTCTAGATGTCTCACACATACCCCAAACAAGAACACTTAGATAACTCCCTCTTTCACGTCCCAACATAATACCTCGCAAGGTTCTACAAAATTTTTAACTGATACACTTATAAATAGGACTCTCATTAGTACTTGCGTAACACTATACGCAATCTCAGTTTCATAAAGCTAAAATATGCAGAATACGCAATCCCAAACTCACTCAACTATAATACACAGAATATAAGACACACTTAACAAATCCGTACATTGGCTTGAATTCAATGCACATGTGCTCCAACCTGCATTAGAGCATTAACCTTGCACTCAATCATGCATTAGCTACAAATAACATCAATTGCATTCATCCAATCACATTCATAATACTTCTTAGGCTTTCTATGATCCAAAGTCAATGAATTCTCAGAGTCTTATAGTCATTGTCCAATACAAAACTGAAGAAAATTAGTCTATCTCCATGTGATCTTTATGCATTCTCAACATTAGCATAACCACATATTACTAAATCAATGTAGAGCATTATAGTCACAAATATTGCTTAAAAAAATCAAACTAGATTTCACTTGATCAACCTCAATCTATGTGATCCAATTTGATTAATCTAACAATATAGCTTCCTCGTCATTTGATCGTCCACAAGAAGAAAATTACCTTATCTCATTTAGATTTCCACATCAATGCAGGACATCTGTAGCTTCATGAAGTCTACTTGCTCTACCTTAATCTAAACCACCTATCAGATCCAAACAATCAAAGAAAAATTTGCCAAACTGACCTCACCATTGTGTTCAGAGCATTTGAAACATAAAAAACATACCTAAGTCATGAAAATCCAACTCTGAGACTATTGAATCAAGTAGCAAATGCACATGCTTTTGTTCACCTCAATACACCAAAAAACTAATCACTTTCTTCCCAAATAGAAATGTCTAGAGCCTAACTGCCATGGAGCTTCTCTTACTTGCTGCCACTACTTGTCATGTCATCATCATCAATCCAAGTAGTCTTCATCAGCTGCCAAATTCACTCTTCTTTCTGCACCATTAAACACATGATGCACCATCATCGTTGCTCTTCTTTAGAGAGATCATGCAGTTGGCATCGCAAATCCACTAAGCAAGTTCTCATTCGCTGGCAATGTTACCTCTTCTCTATGTTGATATAGAGCTGTGCTAACAGCCATTATCTCCTTAGCTAAGTTCAATCATCTGCCACCAAATTTGCATATCTTGTTCATCTAAAGCATGTTCATTTGCCATCTTCAGCCCAAAGCCTATGATGAACCCATGGCTTCCAAATCCAAATGCAACAACACTTAACCTATACGAAATCACACCATGAAAAAATCTGTCTTCACGAACAACCATCACGTTCTTGCCTCCCAACAAATAACATTGATCCAACATCACAAACCACTTTCCAAATCACGATAAACAACTAAACCTTTAATACCACTTATTAGGGAACATGATTTGAGTTTGGACAGATCATCATGCAAGTAAATAGTAGTAATATCAAATATAAGAAGAAACTAAGATTTACGTAGAAAATTCTTCAACAAAGAAGGAAAAATTTACAGGAGAGAGATAACTATCCACTATAATAATAAACTACATAGATACACATAATAATATCTCACACATATTCTCTGGATACCTCACACACTCTGCAAACAAGAACACTTTCATAACCCCTCTCTCTCACATCCTAACTGGACACCTCTTAAGGTCCCACCGAATTCCTAAGTAATATACATATATCTAATGGGTACTTGCATAACGCCATATGCAATTCTAATCTTAGACAACTAAAATATGCAGGATATACAATCCCAAACTCACTCAACTATGATAAGTAGAATACAAGTCACACCTTACATGAATGATTTTATAAGATAAATCAGACCGTAAAGTTGTCAGTTCATGGTTCGATTAGTCGGACTAGACAATCAAATCTAGTTTTCAAAATATTAGTTACAATGGTGTAGGAGTTGGAAAACTTGCAGTTATAGGGGATTCTAGGCTAAGGAGTTACAACTTAATGAATGCAGATGAATAGTATGCATAACCTAGCACTAGGTTTTCTCGGATGTCAATAATCTTCTTTAGCAAGTAGTATTCTCGATCAAAGATGTCATTGTTATAGGGTAAAAGGGAAATTATAAGAAAATGTAGCATTGCCAACTTTTTGTAGCTGAAATTTTAATGTGACTATGTTTGATCAAATGCAACCAAACCATATGTTTGTTTAGTCAAATATTATAATACTATTTGGAGCTAAATTTTAATAGCTACTTTAAATGTACTTTTGATTGCATTTTATGTTAAAAATGACTACTTTAATTAAATATTGCCACTCAAAAGTGGCTTGATAAGGGCTAGTTAGCCCTTCCTGAAGATGCCAACTAGCATGGCCCTCGGAACCTAGAAGTGATGGATTATCCTTCCTACTTTTCAGACTTGACTCCAAAGCATAACATCATAATAACGATCAAGTTGAGACATAACAAGCTCTTATTTGGCGAGTGTAGTTTGATTTTTGAAGCTTTAGCACTTGAACTTGAGAGCTTGGCGATGAAAATTTTTATATGGTTCTTTTAATGCTTGAGATGAGAAGGTGAAGGGTCATTTAATGTCTCTGCTAACCTATGCTACTATATAATCTATGATATTTAAAGGCTTATAGGAATAGTAGCCATTTGATAGTAGGTGGCACATAATAAATTCACCATTGTTCAAATTTTCTAATTGTTATGATTATGGTCATAATTAGAGTCGACTTAAGATTCAACGTCAATTGAAGTCACATGCCAAGGTCGATTTGGAGTGCGAGTTCAAACTACAATAATTTTTGAACCTACCACATTTGATTGAATATCCTTTAAGTCATAAGTGAGGTCAACTTAGGGTGTGACTTTACCTAGGTTGCATGTAAGGTCAACTCGAGTTTGGACTTTAGACTCCAGTGCGTCCCAAAAACTTATCTCTTCTCTCAAGTTTTCTTCAAGTCACATGTAAGATCAACTTACATTATGACTTCACCTAAGTCGTAATTTGAGGTCAACTCAAAGTGTGACTTTGCATTCTAGTGAGATGTAAGGACTTATTTTTTCTCTCGGTTCATCTTTAAGTCATAGATAGGGATGAACTAGGGTGCAACTTCCAGGACACTGATTGAAGTTGACTTAAGGTGCAACTTTTCATTCTAATTAAGTTTTAAAACTTTATTCCTCTCATTTTTTCTCAAGTTGCAATTAAAGTTGACTTGGGATTCAACTTCACCCAAATCCTATGCTGAATTGACTCAAGATTGCAATTTGACCACTGAACTCAAAATTTCCTTTCAGTGTATACTCAAGTTGCTCCTTTGGGTTATTCGACATTGAGGTTAACATGAATTGCATATTCTAAACTTGTTCATGACTAATATATTTTTCATATTAATCTTAAATTTTTAATTTTCATAATTCAAACTTACATTCATTAAACATAAGATATATTAGTAGCTTTATTCATTTCAATCGAATTGCTAATCATCAAAAGTATCATTGATTTGAAGTTTTCTATAATTGATTCACAAGTTCAACATTTGTAATATGATGATAATTAGGAATATAATTAACTTTTGAATTTGTTCTTTATGTTGTATTATCCTTAATTTAGTTATTTTTGTAGTGAAATAGTATTAAATGCTAGTATTGATTCTATAATTATGTCCCTTATAGTTAATTAATATCAATTACTAACATGGTTGGAAACAATTATCGTTAACATGAAAAATTGAATAGTGACAATTTTAATAATTAGTATTGAAAGTTTCAATATATTTTGGAGGTATAGGAAGTATTAAAGACATTGAACAACATCATGGATGAACCTAAAAAAGTGAAAAGAGATTGCAAGGCTTATATAAACTAGAGAAAAATAGCATTGCTTGCACTATATTTCTAATGTAGGATGATCTCTAGAAGGAATTTGAGCAATATGTCACCACTCAGCCCTTGTGGTTAGCCCTGAATACTTTTGCTACAAAGGTGAGGAGGTTCATAATCAAGTTTGACACTTATACGAAGTGCCAAGTCACAGTATGATACAACACCTTAGTGAGATGTCAAACACAGCTAAAAAGCTCAATTCAGCTAAAAAACATGATTAGGTCACTCCCCACGAATTAGAAATACATGAAAGTCAATATGCTTTATAATGTTTGAATTTGGAGATAAAGTGCTTGCCAACTATAAAGTCTTTTAAATAAGTATGTGGCTGATATCAGCTCGCATAGAACTCCTCATAAAACCCTAAATTTGAAGTTCATAAGAAATAAAAAATTCTTTAGAACGGAGAAATGAATTAAAGAGCGCATTGATCAGTGTAGCACCCTGCTAACCAAGTCAACACCTTAGTCAGTGATTGCTACTAAAGAATAGGATCGATGATAATTGAGAAAACATACACATTTGTAAAAATATCAAATATTTCGTAAGTTATAATATACTAGATATCTCATTTTAAAGCCGCACTCAGTAATATCTAAATGGTTGAATTTATAAAACATATACATCGTACTCTCCTTACATCACTCTTGAAAATTAACATAAAAGAAATTTTAAGTTGATATCTTCAAGTCCTAGCCCGACCTAGTGCACCAACCCCGTGTCGATCTCCAGCCACATGCCCATTATCTAAAAAAATGATAAAAACAGAATGAATTTACACAAACTCAATTAGTAGATCTAATACATAAATTAAACAAAATCAAGTTGAACAAAAGATCAAACTTTTCGCCTAAAACTTTTCAATCTAAGATTTTTTACTCTCTATAATTACCTTATTTTTTAATTATTTTTCATATCTTCATATACAAACCACTCTATTTTTCAATCATCTCAATATAACTGACTTATCTATTTTAGCTTTATTTTCTTTATTTCTCATCATTACCCCTATCATATCATATTACTTTATCTCATTTCAAATGCTTTTATAACAAAAATTTTTCAACAAAAGTTTTATCACTATCCAAACACATTCTTAGTATTAAATAACATACATTGTTTTAATAAGTCAAATAATATTCAAATTGGCATCATATGCTTGTTCGTGATCTGGCATTCTAATAAAAGTTCATACACATGATGTTCTCACTACAAAGGTTAAATCCAATAGAAAGGTTCGATATCTTGTCCTGTCTTTCATCAGTGTTAAGCAAGAGGCAACTAAAGCAGGAAACACTTTACGAAGCCAAATGAGAAGGAGTGCGTCTAATATCTTGTCATGATCTCCACACATCCATAACCTTTGTAAAAACTTATGCTCATGGCTCAACTCAAACACTTGTACCCAAGCATTAGTCTATACAAACTAGTCTCACATAAAAAATTACCTATAATAAATAGCCAGATACATTCACGACTCTAAGTATGATATCACAATAAATAGTTGGACACAACCATAACTCTAAATACAAAATCATAACAAATAGCCAGACATCACTACAACTCCAAGTACAATGTCATAAATAAATTGTCGAACACAGCCATGACTGCAAGTATAATATTACAATGTTACAATATCACAATGGCTAGACAATTAGGTCATAGTCCACAATCATCAATAGCTAAATCACAACTCGATTCTTAGTCAACAGTATGTTACCAATCATCATTGGTGATTATAAACAACACTTCTTAATTAACATCTTCAGTGATGACTCATAATAATGGTAGCATCCAACACATGCGTGCATATGTCAAAATATAATGCTAGTATATTGAATTCATATATCAAGTTTTAAATTCTACATTATAATAAATCAAGTTTTCAATTAGATTTAATCATTTCAATGAAAATATAAATCTCGGCATTCAAAATCTATAGAGTGTAAAGCAAGTAGATAAATTTACAAAAGCTTAAAACTTTAATTAAAATTTCAAGAATAAAGCATGAAATCTCCTCTTTCCTTATTAATGTACCCACGAAGGGATTTTCTTAAATGGATTTGAGAATCTTGCAAATTTTCTTCTAAATCTCAACCTGACAGCCTGCACTCTCTCTTCTTTATCCGTTCTTGATGCTTTTGTACTCCTTTAAAGAGTGTGTTGTTGCTTGCTAGTGCCTACTCTCCAATGCTCTCCATTAATGCTAATAATTTTACTTATATTATATTATATTTATTATCATTATTATAATTAATTTTTTACGACTATTACATCATCTCCCTTAAAATAAGTTTCATTCTCAAAACTTAAATGGCAAACCAAAATGCAGATACTTCTCTTTTATATCAAATTCCAATTCCCAAGTTGCCTCATTTTTAATATGATTGCTCCATTGAACTTTGACAAGTCCAATTAATTTATTCCTCAATTGTTTGACCTTGCTACCAAGAATTCAAATAAGCTTTTTCTCATATTACAAATTCTCCTAATCATAATTGATAAGCAACCTTCCCTACTCCCTCTAATATTTTTTAAGGTCTAATATACCTGAGAATAATGCTCCTTTGATACCAAAATGAATTATATGTTTGATTGGCGAGACTCGTAAAAATAACTTATTTTCCACCACAAAGCTCTAATGGCCCCTGTTGAGTATCAGCATAACTCTTTTGTCTTGATTGGGCTACTAGTATTCTTTCCCGAAATTTGGCAATCTTTTCAAATCTATGCAATGATCCAAGGTCCTGACATTGTAGCCTACCTTATTACATCCCAACACAATGATGACCAACATTTTTTGCCATATAATGCTTTGAATAGCGTCATTTGTATACTAGAATGGTAGTTATTGTTATATGAAAACTATGCTAATAACAAGTACTCACTCTAGTTATTGCTCCAATCTATTACACAGCTCGAAACATATCCTTAAGTTGTTAATTAACCCTTTTGATCTATTCATCCATTTGCGGATGGAAGGCTGGACTGAGTTTCGATTTAGTCCCCATTGCAGTGTGCAATGCATTCTAAAATTAAGACGTAAATACAAAAATGAAAGACTTTGACACTCCATGTAATTTGTTAATCTCTTGTGATAAATTCAAGCCAACTTTTTAGTTATAAACATAGTCTTCACTAGAACGAAATAAGCTGATGCGATCATTCTATTAATAATAACTCAAATACTATCATATCAAAAACGAGTTTTAGGTGAGCCAATAATAAAATCCATAGTTATTTCTTCCCATTTCCTTATTGATACCTCAATCAACTATAGCAACCTTCTAGGTCTCTAATGCTCTGCTTTGACTTATTGAAAAGTCAAACACTTAGCCACATATCTTGGCACATCACCCTTCATTCTATCCTAATATTGTAATTTCAATTTTTGGTATTATCAGGATGGATAGAATAAGGACTACGATGTACCTTTTGCAATATCTCTACAATTATTATGATTCTTCATGGAATAGCTAATCAAATTTTAAATCAGACAATGTTGTCATCGTTAATAATAAAGTCTGGTAATTTTCCCTTCATGGCATGTTCCCTAATATGTATTTAGCATCAGACGTATTCTGTCGAGCCTACTTAGTCTCATAAAAAATGTTCAGTTGTAGAATCAATTGGCTGATTTGGGCTACAACCGCTTCCATATCAATCGATAACTCTGTTCTCCTCATTTCTTCAAAATTAATGGGTTGGGCAGCAAGCGTACTAGCCTTATTATTACTTGACTTCTTGCTAAATGTATCGACCACAAGATTAGCCTATCTGGATGATATAGGATTGTTAAGTCATAATCTTTTAACGATTCTAGACATCACCACTGTTGCATATTAAGCTCTTTTTGAGTAAAGATATATTTAAGGCTCTTGTATCAGTGCAGAAGTCACACCTTAAATGTATAATGTATACCATAAAGCCTCTTATTCCAAACGAATGGTCAAAATACGAGATTCAACTAATCATTGCTTTAGCTTTTGAAAGACTTCCTCACATTGGTTAGTCCAATTGAACTTCACATTCTTCAGAGTAAGTTTGGTGAGAGGTAATGCGATCATAGATAATCCCTTTACAGACTGTCTATAATAGCCAGCTAATCTAAGAAAACTTTAGACCTCTATTATAGTGTTTAGGCTTGCTCAGCTTAACACAACTTCAGTCTTATGTAGCTCAATTGCTATACCATCAGCCAACATCACATGTCCAAGGAAGGAAATAGTAGGTATCCAAAGGTCATATTGTTTTAGCTTATCATGTAATTTTTGCTCCCATAGTCACTGCAAAATTAACCATAGATGATATTCATGCTCTATATTATGTCATCAATGAAAACCACAAAAAATTTATTAAGATACTCCCGAAAGGCACGATTCATTTAGTCCATAAAGAAAGTAAGTGCATTAGTTGAACCAAAATGGTGTCACTAGAAACTTACAATAACCATATCTAGTTCTAAATGTTATCTTCAAGACATCAATATCTTGAACTCACATATGTTGATACCCTCAGTACAAATCAATTTTTGAAAATACATTAGCACCCGACAATTAATCCAAATGATCATCAATTCAAGACAATGAATATTTATTTTCCACGGTTACCTTATTCAACTCTTTGCAGTCAATACAAAATCTAAGATTGTTATCATTTTCCTTTACAAATAAGATTGGTGAGCCCACGGGGATACACGAGGATATATGATACCTTTATCCAAAAACCCTTCGAGTTGCTTCTTTAACTCTTCCAACTCTACTTAGGCCATCCTATATGGTGCTTTCGATATAGGGTTTGTACCCGCATATAATTCAATGTTGAATTATACCTCACTCTCCAGAGGTAAATTAGGCAACTCTTTTGCAAATATAAAGGGAAACTCTCTTATTATAGATATATCTATGATGAATCACGTACTAATTAAAATGCTAATTTTAATGCAAGTATATGTGTTGATTAAGTAATAAAGAGTGAGTCGAGTATCGTTCCCACGAGGATTGTGTTAAATGAATTAGCACATTAAAATTCAACTGTCTAAAATGAATTTGTAAATTGAAGAAGAATTGTATTCAAAGAGTTAAATTTTAACCAAACCAAGCAAAATAGTAAATGTTAAAGGTAGAATAACTACTGGTGAGTTTGCATTGAGATAGTTAAGATGGATGTGAATATGAATCCATTGACTCATAGATATGTTAAATTGATAATGGAACAACAATTATTAATCTAGGTTTATTTATATTTATATATATCTTTCAACACATACAAACCAAATTATATTTTGAAAGTCAAGCAATTGCGGCGGTAAATAATATCAAAATTTGTATTGAAATATTACTTGGGAAAAGACACCCAAGAGTATTTTTTTAAAAAGAAATATCCATTTATTTGAAGAGATTCACAACAAGGTGTATTTGCCGATTAGGAAAAAATATCTTAACTACTTAAATATACTATTTTTCAATTATTTTTATTACATTTTTTGTAGGACTATCTTGTTTATTTAAACTTTTTTCCTTTGTTTATAATTATTATTTTTATCATATCACGATACTTTTATACTTTTTTTCAAACTAATTTTTCTCCCTTTTTTTTTCTGCAAAAGTCAGATGCACCACCATCAAATTTACATTTTTATGATCAAGGAACAAGAATTTTTAGGTGCATGTGAAATTTACAAGTTGACTTGGACTCAACTTGACCTACTTTGGATTAATGATGGACGAGCTAGGAAAGTGCTTCTTAACATATCGTTTATGTGGTGAGATCAGATCGGCCGCATATATGGAAGTACCATGCTTTGGCCCACATAGTATTATAAAAATTAAAAGAAAAAGATAGAGAGCCAGGTATAACCGAAGTTTAAGTACAGCGAATGCACTAGATCATGCCTCTTGGTTAAATATAATTTTTTTTTAAAAATCAAATGTATCTAGAAATAATATTGAATGGAGCTATTAAAATTTGATAGTAAATAGTAATAAAATTTTGGCTGATATTAATATAATAATTATCTGCATGTTGTATCAAATGCGCATAAATTTTGGCAATAGATGCGATTATGCAGTTTTAAATTAAAAAGATTGCAAAACACATTACGGTATGTTTATAGCCATCCATCTTAATTTACTGGGATGTCGATGGATATAGTCCTGGATGGATATGGTCTTACATTCTACAATCATGAAGCAGACCAGCCTCTCAAAGCACAGCAGGTAGCATATGTGGGTGTACATTTTCTTGCTCTAGTTTGGTATGCTGCCAAATAAAAAAAGTAAGCCAAACCGTAAAAATAAATAAATAAATAAATTCTGATTCGTTCCCATGTATCTTTTTAAATTTCTTAACATTTTAACTATCTAAATTGTCTTATTTTCTTATCATTACTTCTATATTTTAATCATTTTCAGTCCTTTTCATACTCAACTACTTTACATTCTAATCATTAACTTTATCATACCACATATTTCTCTTATTTTTCAAAATTTTCATGACAATATTACCTTATTTTCTGCTAAACGTTCAGCTATTTTGATTTTACATATAGGTAACTTTGATCATCTATTGGAGTCATTTTCAAAAGAAATTTCCATGAAGTTCTGCTCCGTGTGGCTTTTACACCGAAAGATCAACAACCTCAATAATATCTAGGAAGTGTGCGGGATTATTATTTGTTTGGTAACCAGCTGTCCAACTAAATGGAAATTCAAAGGTTAGTCTGTTGTCTACTTTGGGCGAGGAAGTTATCTCCAAATCACATCACATTCACGTTTCAATGGCGTACACGACACCCAAACAAAATGGCATGGCGATTTCACATTGCTGATTTATGTCTACCCAAAAATATGTATTTAGGTGAGTTTGGAAATTACGAAAAATTGTCAATTTAACTTTTTTTTTTATGTAAGTCAACCTAAAAAAATTTATATTTAAAACTTTTTCACAAACCACAATTATTCTATTTTTAAATTATTTTTTTATATCTTCTTATATAACTACACTACTTTTTAATCATTTCTCCACAACTACTCTAGCTATTTTAACTTTATTTTCTTTATTCTTCATCATTACTCCTATCATATCATATCATTTATCCCATTTTAAAAAGTTTATACTAAAAACTTTTCTTTCAAAATTTTATCAAGTACCAAACACCCTTTTCCCAGGAACCTGATCCTATGCTCCCGGGCGCATATACCTATTTTGTATTTTTTTTTTCAATTTTTTTATAAGATTGTTAATCTAGGTGTATTTAACTTATGTATTAATTTTTATTATTTTTGGAGTATTTTAAATATTTATTTTTGATTTTTGAAAATCAATGGCATTTTAGTAATTTTAAATTACCTAAAATGCCACTGATTTTCAAAAATCAAAAATAAATATCTAAAATATTTCAAAAATGGTAAAAATTTATATACATCTTAAATACACATAAATTAATAATTTTGTAAAAAAATTTTCAAAAAAAATAAAAAAATAGGTGTATACGCCTGGGAGAATACAATAAGAGTCCCTTTTCCCACATATATGGGCACCACTTAGATTTTTGGAATCTATTATTTTTTAAAAAATATTCAAAAAATAACAAATAAATTCAAAAAGTCCCAAATTATATATTATAGAAGATCTACATGCAACCTGCATATGTATAAAAATATTGAAGATGTGTTTTTTTTACCCATAATTCTCCCGGTTTGTGAGAACTTACCCAACAAAATGTGCCTTAATATAATAATGCAGGAATAAAAATGGAAATCCATATTCAACAAATGTTTTTCATCTCGAGTGGTGCTAGTTAAACAAAAAATATATATATGAGAAATATTCAAGTGCAAGCACTTGCACCATAAGTTACAATGCAACTGCCTCAAAATGGGTCCCATATAGTCATAAAATTATAATACTCAATCCATTGCATTTAGAATTATGTACTTTATTATTATACTAATTTTTATCCAAAATAGATATGTGAATAGACCTTATATGAAAATAGTACAAATTTAACCTGATAAAATAGTTGGATGTAAATAACAACTTTAAAGTTATTTTTTTAATATGTAAACTATCTCCTGTATAATTTATATATGGGTAAATGATTGTATGATAATAATCAATACATTTAAGTACATGTGGGGCCCATCTTGGGCCAAATGCACCATAAGTTGCAATGCCGGCAACTGTAATATATATTCACACATCAACTTGTTATTTCAATTTTTTATAACAAATCAGATGACCCATTAAAAAACTATTCCATGGGATCCTATAAGAATTAATTTTGAGGAACTAAAAAAAGTACACTTATACTTCATTGAAATAATGTAGACTTGTCCTTACATGATTGGTCAATAATTTCATTTGCTAGTGTGCCCTTTATAGAAACAAAAGCTAGATAGAGTGATTGTTGTAGTTGTACTTTTCATATTATTTGATACATTATGTGAAGTAGTTCTTATAGAACCTAAAGCCGTTGAAAATACAAGAGAAAACGGTATAAAACAATATAACAAAATTTTAATTAAGGTTTGAATAGATTCTAGATCCTATTATGAAGGATATTGTGTTGCATTAGAATCCTGTAGATTAGGAATACATGATGAAATGGTGAGCAATATCATGTGCGTGAGGGTAAAACATGAATATATGGCTCATCCCCTCCACCAAAATGAGGCATAGGTAGGAGGGGTGAAAAGCTAAGTTTAATTCTAGAAAAGGATCAAAGGTAGAGACAGTGAAAATATCCACAAAATCATAATGAGAAGTAACAAATTAAGTAAAAATGTGACAAAAAATGACCTTCTTAAGAACAAAGTGATAAATGAGCACAACATGCTTACTTCAAATATAAAAATAGCATTTCTAATGAGTTGAAGAGTAAAAGCATGGTCACATAAGAGAATTGTAAGTGGGGACCCCATAACACTAACATCGCACAAGATATAAGAGACCCATTTAACTTCACCAGCAGTGAAAGCAAGAGCACAATACTTCACTTCATGAGAGGAGTGGAAAATAATAAGATATTTCTTAGCACTAGAAGAACTACAGTCAAACCAAAGAAATACAAAATCTCGTGGTAGAGCAATGAATCTCCTTACAACTAGCATAATCAGCATTGGAAAATGCTCCATATAAATAAGAATAGTAAGATCATTATGAAGAAAGGCCTTCTTCATAGGGGTGAAAAATGGGACAGGTTAACCCATGACCTAGCCTTAGCTACTCTGCTTTTGTAAAGGTTCGAATAGAATATTAGGTTCAATTGAATGGTTGGGATCAACTACTTTTTTTAAGAAAACCAAATTTTCATGTCAGGAAGGGGTGATGGTGTCCTAGTCTAAATCGCTGCAAATATATCTATCGAATCTCTAAATATGATATATAAATATATTATTGCTACTTAAAAATGAAACCATAAGAGCTCGTCATTCCCTTTGTCCTTTCCATTCTATATATTATATGCCCAACTTGCCTCCCACAACTATTGCTTCGCGCCAACTAGAGAGCCAATTTCTCTCACATTGAGCCACCAAAAATAATGAGGAGCATGGGTTCTTCTTTATCATTAACTACCAAAAGCCAAAAATGATGTTAGAGGCTTAGATTTGCTAGAAACAATTTTGAAGTTGCCAATTCCCTCTCATCGGAGGTGCAAGATGTCCTCTTATTATCTCACACCATGCTACAACCTCCACATCTTCTTCTCCAGTGTAAGAGAGTTATCTCCACCAGCAACATTACCATGCATCTTTCCTCCAATATCAGAGTAGCAAACAACCTCTCACTATCTCACTCTTCACCATAGCATCCACAACCTCCATAACCATCTTCTTTTCTGCAATTGTCTTCTTTTCCACCAATGATTGGGCCATATGAAACAGTCGACGAGTAGAGACTTTCGATGATTTTCAAATGCTTTGGTGAGTAGCGGTGGATGATACCTCCTTCAATTTTGATCTTCCCTTTCACTTTAGATTACCTGTTCAAAATTAGAAGCAAACAGTAGCAACATTTTTTAATCCAATTAGAAAATCAAAGGAGAAAATGAAGTTTTGATTTCACCATTTAAAATCAATGTCAAGGCATGATTTCCCTTCTATTTTTTCATCAATGTTCTTTCTTTTTCAGTTTTGATTTCTCACTTCCCTTATTAATTTTTGGTGATATTGTTTCCCCATTTACATTAATCAGCAGCCACCATTAGCTAATGTGTTATGAATTCAATTAGAAAATTAAAAGCAATTCATGTTTTGATGATTAATAACTCAATTTTGAGTATTACGAGGTACTAACATATTTGGCGAAGTGTTCTTAAGATGAAATTTCAATTTATAAACTATAGCAGACCAAGTCTCACAGTCAAGTCGACTCAGACAAGCAACTTGGATCAAGTCTATATACTTAAGTTGATCTGAAGCTGTGACTTAGGATGAAGGAATGTAGAACTTGAAATATAGGAAAATCAAGTCACACAATCAAGTCAACTCTGTCAGCAACTTGGGTGAAGTTGACAGTCAAATCAACTTAGGGGGTTGCATAAACAACTAGACTGAAAGTTGAACATTCGAAATCGCACATAAAGTCGAGTCCACCCTGTGACTTGAGTCAAGTCGAAGGCTAAGTTGACTCAAGATTTTGACATACATTCATGAAGAGTTGAACAATGTTTCAAGTGATAAGTACCAAATGTCAAGTCACACCTCAACTCCACCAAGTGACTTGGATGAATTCCAAGATCAAGTCAACTCAAATCAAGGACTTGGAAGAATGAAAGCAAAGAAACATAAGTCATGCAATTTTAATTTTCAAGCGAGAAATGAAGTCCCATAGCCAAGTCAACTTCACTAGTTACTTAGGCGAAGTTCCACAACAAAGTCGACTTCACATTCGACTTAGGTCAAGTCGAAGACTAAGTAGATCAAGATAAAATCTCCAAGAACATTACATTATAGAGGAGAACTCGAGAAGTTGAAAAGCCCTGATTGAAGTTGCACCCCAAGTCGACTCCAGTCATGACTTGTATTATAACGGTCAAAAAAATTTCTAACATTGGTGCATTTAATACACGCCACCTACCTCATAACGTTCAAATTTATTCATTTATTATTTAATGCTCGTCAAAAGAAGTGAAGGAGGTTAGAAAGAGCATTCATTAAGCCTCCACCTTCTTATTTACAATAGGGGTGCAACTTGGTCTGGGTACCCGCGAGTCGACCCACTAGGTACCCAAAATAGGGTCGGTTTGGTTCCATGAGAACTACTCATAGGGTCGGTTCGGTTCTGTGTATTAAATACCTGTTCAAATTCGAGTTAGGGTTAGTTCCAATGCTGGGTACCCGTAACTGACTTGGATTTCATATTATACATATAATATAATATCGGCATTATTTGATAGCCCTAGTAGCCACCTCCGACGCTCCAATCCCTCTCCCTCGTCTCCAAATCCCTTCTCTCAGCCACCAACTCCGTCCACTCATTGCTCACGATCAACGCCCTCGTCCGCTCCCTAGCTGCCTCCAACCTCTACCTCTAATCTCTCGATCTCTCCAGCCAGGAGCAGATTCCCATCTTCGCCCTCCACGCTCTCGGCTATGGGATGCGTTTGAGCCTCCGGATCCTCCCCTGCTAGAATCTCCACTTCTTGGCATTTCTTATCTCATCCCAACAGCAGGCGATTCCTGAGTCCCAACTAGAGCACTGTTGCCATCTTGCGTGCCTCCTCCTTGTCTGTCACAATTAGAGCCAAGGCCAGAGCCAGAGCCAGATCCATCATATCCGTTTCCAGAGTCAGAGCCATATTTAGAGCCATATCGCGAGTCATATTTAGAGCCATAGCTAGCATCGTCTTCAAAGCCAGACCTAGATCCAATTCCATGGCCAGATCCAAAACTAGAGCCAGAGCTAGGGCCATATTCATAGCTAGAGCCAGAGCTAGAACTGCCAGCAGGAGGAGGAGGAGGAGGAGGAGGAGGAGGAGGCAATTTTTTCAACAGAGAGCACCTAGCAAAAACACACATGAGATGTATCCGTAAAACGTCTAACTATAACTAGTTCATCACTAGCCCTTGTTATAGCATCACTATGATTTGGACTCCCTACTTCTTTGTGTAATAGTTAGCGTTGCCCTTCGATCTACAAGAAAACAAATAGCAAATAATTATATATACAACACAAATTTCATAGGTGTATTTATTCACTAAATGAGTTTTGATTGGATGTATTAATCTTGGCTACTTTGAAGACTGAAATTTTTCATACTAGTTTAGTAGATGGGGTCCAATTTGATGATGAAATAAAAAAATCAACCGTTCACTTTCATTAAAAAAATTCAACCATTCACATAATTTAACATCATTTGATTTATTATATGACAAAAATTATCTCTTTTTGTAAAGTGACAAATTATTTTGATTAGAGTATCATTGAGCCACGTTTAAACGTCAAATGATTCTTATTAAATTTTATTTCTACTTTTAGGAAAAACGTATTCTAGATGAAGGATAAAAGTTGAGAGATGAGAAAAGTTAACCAAATTCTAATATTATTCATGTTTGAACTTTGATTTTAATCATCGAATTTATGATCGCAAATGTTATGCTTAAGTTGTATCTATTGTGTATTTGTGTTGTATCTGTTTTTCAAACAGTTTTTTTATTGGATTGGACAGATTTAAAATTGTTAAAATTAATATATTCTAATGAGATAATAATTCTTATGTTATTTGATTTGTTTTTAACAGATTTCATTATGTACAGATTGCACTTTTTTAACAGATTTCATATTTTAGTATATATAAATTGAATTTCTTGTACACTGGTTGCATTTTCTTATAAATCGTGTTCTAGGAACCGATTTGGAACTGAACCAGAACCGATCCGCTCTTGAGAAAATTGGGTAGGGTAGGCTCCGGACTGACCCGGTCTAAAATAGGGTAGGATAGATATTTTTACAAAATGGGTAAGGGTAAGTTTTACCCATACTCGGACCTACCCGACCTAAGTTGCACTCCTAATTTACAAGCTTTCAAGTGATCATTAAATTCTCTAGAAGAATAATTGTGCTATCCATTGCAAGTGCTATAGCTCTCCATCAATCTCAAGTTCTACAAGTTCTTCCCCGCACTAAAATTGTTCTATACCATCTATGAAGTGTAGAATTCTCTATTAAATTCTTTCTCTTATTATTCTACTTAGCTTGGTGTTGAAGACTAAAGCTAAGTGAAGATAAATAGTGCATGGTTGGAGTGTGACTCACTGTCTACTTGTAGTGTGTTTGTAAAAGTCCCTTAGAGCTAAAATCTAGAAGAGAGAAATGACTCTAATTATAAATTTGATTGATATAGTAGAACCTAAGACACAAGGGTGTGTTTTTGGAATAGTAGAGTAGGGAAGGTTGTCCCAAACTGCTATAATTTCTTGTGTCTGCCATCTTTATTTTCTTGTTTTATCATTCTCTATGTTTTCATTTAAGACTTAATTTACAAGGGGTCAAGTTTGAAATACCAAAAAAAATTTAAAAGAACTTAATTTACCCCTCCTCTCTTGGGTATTGCCACAAACTCGAACCAACATATTGCCTAAGAGAACCTTATCATCAAACTCTCTTGGACTTTGGAGCATCTTTTGTTTGACACAACCATTTTCAAGAAAGTAAGACCAAGGGGGTGTTTGGCAATCCAAAAAACTTTTCACCTAAAACTTTTCAATCTAAAACTTTTCAATCTCTACAACTCTTCT
>JAXCLR010000050.1:38457216-38470362 GCA_035584095.1 Annona squamosa | reverse complement strand
AAAGTAACATATATTTATATATTAAATCTAAATTATAGTTATATATAATTTATTACAATTTTAGTTTTATAACGTCACATATATAATAATTTTTACAGTTTTATAAATTTATGTAAATTTCTATTTCATTTAATTTAAATTAGTTAATATTTTAATTATAACTCAATATATTTACTTAGTTTTAAAATTATTAAAATGTTTGCGTAGTTCTGAAACGAATTATTAAGCATATATCCTTTGCAAAATACACAAAATATGTAAATTATTTATAAAATATCAAAAATTAGATGTAGTTAGATGCGGTTAAATGCGGTTAAATGTTGTTAAACATTGTTAGATTAAAGTGGATTTCATTAAATCGTATTATCTGAGTTTCAAATTCTGTAATTAAGGTATAATTAATCTTATAATGGGCCTAAGATCATACTACAGGTGTTAAATTAGGATTAATTTATTAATTTTAAAAATTAGATGCGATTAGATGTGGTTAGATACTGTTAGATGCGGTTAGATGTTGTTAGATTAAGGTGATTTCATTGAATTATATTATTTGTTAGCGGCGGTTAGATGTTATTAAACACTATTAGATGCTGTTAGATGCTGTTAGATTAAGGTGGATTTCATTAAATTATATTATCTGGGTTTTAAATTTCATAATTAAGGTATAAATGACCTTATAAGAGACCTAAGTTCATATTACAGGTATTAAATTAGGACTAACTTATTAATTTCAAAAATTAGATACGGTTAAATACTGTTAGATGCGATTCGACGTTGTTAGATTAAGGTAGATTTCATTAAATCATATTATTTGCATTTTAAATTATGCAATTAAGGTATAAATGACTTTATAAGGGGCCTAAGATCATTTTACAGGTGTTCAATTAGGATTAACAAATTAATTTCAAAAATTAGATGCGATTAGATACAATTAGATGCTGTTAGATGCGGTTAGATGCGGGTAAATACTGTTAGGCGCTGTTAGATTAAGGTGATTTCATTAAATCATATTATCTAGATTTCGAATTATGTAATTAAGGTATACATGACCTTATAAGGGGCCTAGGATCATATTACAGGTGTTAAATTAGGATTAACTTATTAATTTCAAAAATTAGATGCTGTTAGATGCAATTAGATGCGGGTAGATACTTTTAGGCACTGTTAAATGAAGGTGATTTCATTAAATCGTATTATCTAGGTTTCAAATTTTGTAATTAAAGTATGCATGACCTTATAAGGGGCCTAGGATTATATTATAGGTATTAAATTAGGATTAACTTATTAATTTCAAAAATTAGATGCAGTTAGACGCTGTTAGATTAAGGTGATTTCATTAAATCATATTATCTAAGTTTCAAATTCCGTTATTAAGGTATAAATGACCTTATAAGGGGCCTAGGATCATATTACAGGTATTAAATTAGGATTAACTTATTAATTTTAAAAATTAGATACGGTTAGATATGGTTAGATTCTATAATATTCAAAAAATAAAAAATATTAATAAATTTTCAAAAAATCAAAAAATAAGTTAAATTGTTATTTTTAGAGTACCTTAATTACATTAACTTTAAATAATATAACATAACTTCCAATATAAAATATATTTTTCAACTTTACCAATTATAATGAAATCTTATTAAAAAATAATTTTTTGTACACAAATATTTTTAAAAATTGTCAAATAATGAAAAATTATGTTTACATATGTTTTAGTAGTTGATCCAGCAAATGAATAGAATAGATTGAGATTTTGTATATATATAATACAAATTTTATTAAAAACAAAACATACTCTCGTTTTTAAATAAATATACTCACGTTATAAAATTACCACAATGCCTCTACTTCCTTTTTTTCTCATGGGAAAGGCTTCTCGTGGGTTGGGGGTCAGTTTTTATATATTACTGCCAGTTGTTGCCCTCAATTTATAACAAATAGTCAAGCATGCATTTAACCTAATAAACTTGTGGTTGGGCTACTCAAGAGTGAATTGCATAAGAATAAATCATAAATGCATGGACTGATCATGCATTAAAATTTTTGTTGTTTATGACTATGTTTACTCTACTTATGCATGATCGGTTTGGAGCTTGCTACATAACCTACTGATATCCAATATGTATGCTGGCATCTTACATAAGAGGGGAAAAATAAGAATATATATCTATGTTGTGCATTCAATAACAGACAGATTGAGTTAGAATGGCAAGGAAAAGGAAAGTAGGAAAGAATCGTAACTAGCTGATGCCCAAAATCCACCATTAAATTTTGAAGAAATGAAAATTTCTTCCCATCGTCTCTCTAGCTTTGAAAAGCATTTTGCATTCTTCCTTGCATACCTCTCAAATTGGAGATAAGACAACTATTCTTAACTCAAGAATCCCAACTGTCAAACAAAATGGCACTTCAAAGGCGTTTTAATTTTCAAAAGATCTAGCTATTTCAAAAAAATTCAAAAGATTCAACATAATTTTAATAATTTATGTTGCAACTTCTTGTATTTCTAATACAATTTTTTACCTTATTAGTATACATCGTTATATTCTCATTAAGTTTCTACATCCTATCCAAAATTCTTGAATCTTTACCAAAATATCTATAAACCATGTAAAATATAAATTAATGTGTATATATTTGTGGCGGTAAAATTATTTTAATGAGAATTTTATGCATTATAAATATTTAATATTTTTAATGGTAAACATGAAATTTATAAAATTTTGATATGAATATATAATATGTAAAAAATTATATTTATTTTTATACCATACGTAAACATTCAAACATAAATGTTAAAAAAGTCTAGAATATAGACATTAGAATATCATATAAGGGGAAAACTTTTAAACCATGGAGACATTTTTAGAGTCACTCACTTTGCCATTTACCTAAATTGATTTCATTGGAAAATGAGTATGATGGCATTACATTAGATTGATTGTCATTGTGGAATTCATTTTTTGAAAATGTTTTATCATTTTCTTTTGATTTTTAATCTCTCTTGCAATAAAATAAAGAGCTTGGTGCCAAAAAATCTTTTAAAATACTTTTTCTAAGTATATCTATTATGTCTAACTATAATTCTAAATATATATACTATTTTTCATTTAATCTTAAATACATCCAATATGTTTATGTTTAATTTCAACACTGTTAGATAAGTTACTAATGATCTATTTAAATACTGATTATATTTTTATAAATACCCAAAATACCTCTAATGTAGATTAATAAAAGATGAAATGAAATAGAAGGGGAATAAATTAATAAAATTAGGACTCTTTGAATTCAAAGATCTTGTGTAATCAATGCAATGGTGAGGTATGACGTTTAACTATTTCAATCTAACCCTATATCTTATGAACTTGTTGGTAATTTCATTTATTAACTAATGATGTTTACTCATGTCTATAACGGAACAAGCATTTTCAAGATTAGATTCAAACACGAAAAGTATATTTGAGACTTTAGAAACTTCATAGGCATATTTGAAATTAAGATCAAACACAATGGATATGTTTAGGAAAAAAGAGGCTTTTTGATAATTGTTCCCTTATGAGTATGGCTATAAATATAGATAATTGGGTTTTGCCATTTTGCAAAAATGAACACACGAAGTCAGGATTATATCTTATTGTGGTAGGTTTGTTGAGGAGTGTTTAACTTCAAAAATGCAAACATAAATGAGTACATATGGATCTATTTTCAAAAATCCCTTGCAAGTAGGCTTTCATTGGGAGAGATTTATATTGGAAATCATATGATGCAATAATGTAACTAAATTTGTCTATATAGATTCTACATAAAGAACATGTATAAAGTCTTTAGTACAGGGTCTTCTCCCTTAGTACATCTCCTTGTGATAAAAATAATAGATGAGAATCGCTTATTCTTTTGTGTGTTTGAAAGAGTGTTTACTTTCTTATGTGTTTGCGTGTGTGAAAGAGTGTTTATTTTTGTACTACAAGTCCACAGGTCGTAGATTGTAATATATTAATATTATTCCTACAGAGAATCCATGACTTAGAATGTTGCTTTTTATATTCATGAATTCTCCTCCAGAAAGAATGCTTAATCAGGGTTAGCGGCAAAGAGTTTTTCAACTAGTTATTTTGCAAAATTTTGAGTATGTGAGTGCATAAAACAATAGTGCAATACCACTAGCTGATTCAGATAAATAAAAGTAAATAAGAAGAATAGTTGGAGGATGAAGGATAGAATGGATAGAAGAGAAGACAATAAAGAAAAAAGAAAAGTATCTAATAGTAAAATTCAAAGCAATGTTGAATTTCTCGACAATTGTGCCAAACTACTTCTTCGCTTTTTCACCACAAGTGCACAGGTCGTTAATTGCAGCATATAAATATCATTCTAGTAGAAAATTCGAGACTTAGAATGTTTCTTTTTAAATACTTTAATGATTAACCAAAAGATGGTGTAATAGAATAAAAGGGAAAAATATGAAATAAGGATGAGAGAATAGAGAAAGTAGAAGTGTAGAGGATAGAATTGAGATCGAGAGAAGAGTATCTAGGGTTGTAGGACTTCACATGCAACAATTGCAACAAATACATGGTATAATTTTTTTAATCCGGATATTAGTTATTAAAGAATAACTATCCCCATTTCATCCTTGTACCTTCTTTCAAATCCTACAAGACATACCCTAATCTTTTTAACTACCTATTTTTATGGGATTAAGTTAATTAGAATCCATTAAGTTTTATAGAAGTTCATGAAATTTCTCAAGGTTATCATGCCTATTTTTGTGATCTTAGATTTTCAGATTTAATATCTTGATATTGTATATTAGATTTCCAGCTTCGTTGCATCGCCTAATATATAAAATCATGGCATAGTAGGGGTCTATGCACCAAGCAAGCATTAAGAACATTAATAACCAATATCCATCATAAATAAACTATAACCACAATTCCCGCTATATTACACACACACACACACACACTACATCCTTAATCCTAGATTAAGGGCTTAGCCAAACATGTTTAAAAGAAAATCCCAAAACACAACAATCCATTTAAATAAACAATTAAAACGAAGGAAAGAAAAAAAAGTTATTGATCGGAAACTTCAATAGTGTTTTAAACACTTCAAACCACTCATTGCCTCGTGCTCTTCATCTTTTCTTGCTCTCGGACCTCAAACCCTAGCTCAAGCCGCATTTCAGGATGCTCTGGGACGTTCTCAGAAGGTGTTTATATATGGTTTAGGGGAACAACTTTGCCATAGACTTCATTGTGCATTAGAATGGGGGTTCACATTATTTGAATTGTGTGGGTCTCTGATTTGCACAATTTGTTGTGCAGTTGAACCATATTGCTCCCTCTTTTTTTCCTTCTGGTTGAAGCTTTCTCCTATGTGTTTGGGCTTACCCTGGGCACTATCGTGCTTCAAAATTGAGTCTTGAATTTGTTTTAACCTTGCTTTCATCAATAGTTGCCAATTTGATCATGAATTGCACTAAAATAGCTCATTATTCCCTGTTTTCATAAATTGCATTAGATAGTGAGTGTTCTTATAAAATAAAGCTTAATCAAGGAATAATGGAATTAAACCATCTCAAAATACAATAGTGAAATAAAAGAAGATAGTTACCCAATATCATATCTGAAAATATATTGATTAGAGCAAAAATTCTCATAGAATAAGACATTTCTTATGTCCTAAGAAACCATAGGCATCAGAGCCTTGGTCATGGGATCGGTAATTATGTTAACGGTATTAACAAAACTAATTGATACTAAATAATTATTAATTCTTTCTTATACCGACATGAACTTAGTATTGATATGCTTATTAGCACTAGTAATTCTTTTATAATCAGAAAATCTAATAGTTGATGAATCGTCACAATTGATTCTAAGAAATCTAGAAATCGAATCTATAAATTTAAGCCTTAACATAAATTTTATTAACCACAATACATAGGAGGATGCTTTAGGATAGCCAACAAAATTAGCTTTCATGGCAAAGTCAACCACATGATGTTGTCTCCTACTCTTCCATAAAATTGCTCGATCAACTAGTAAGAAGATAAAACCTGAAGTAAAACTTCTATTATTCGAGTAATTATCATAATCTAAATCTTTGTAATTGATCACCTCTAATTAATTAGTTTTTCCATATGTAACCTTATAATTTTAGTTCCTCGGAGATATCACATTACTTTCTGTATAAGTTTCTAATGTTTCATTCTTAGATTGCTTTGATATCTACAAAATGATTCCATTGCATGGCTAATGTTAAGATTAGTGCATATTTGGACATACATCATACTCTTAAGTGTAGAGACATGAAATGGAGTTTATTTTCTATTTCTCAATCTCATTCTATGGATGTTAATGCTAAAAATTGACACTTCACATGATAAGTAATTGGACATTTCATATCTTTTAAGACCTTATTGATATAAGCTCTTTGTGATAAACCTAAAAATCTCTTAGATCTGTTTTAATAGACGTCAATTACTATGATACATAATGCTTCACCCATATCTTTCATATCAAAATATTTAGAAAGGAAAATTTTAGTATTATGTAAGAGACCTAAATCATTACTAGTACGTAGAATATCATCAATATTCGGGATTAGAAATATAAATTGGCTCTCGCTCAACTCAAATATATACATTGATTGCCAATATTTTTCATAAATCCAAAAAAAAGTGATAACTTTAGTGAACTATAAATTCTACTTCTAGAAAGCTTGTTTAAGTTCATATATAGATTTTTTAATTTGTATATTAATATGTCCTTTCCTTCTTTCAAATCCTTCTAGTTGCATCATGTATACCTCTTTTTTCTAGATCCCTATTTAATAATATCATGTTTATATCTATTCAATGTACCTCTAAATCAAAGTATATCACTAACATCATAATGATTATAGATGAGTCTTTTCTATAGACTGACAAAAAGCTCACCTTGTAATCAGCGCCTTCTTTTTGAGTAAATCCTTTTATAATAAGTCTAACATTGAACCTTTCCACATTACCTTTAAGGTCCTACTTAGTTTTGAAAATCTATTTACAACCAATTAGTTTGCATCCTTCAGGTCATGTAACAAGATACCAGACTTTATTCTTATACATGAATTTTAATTTCTCTTTCATAGCATTGATCCATAATTCAAATCTTTCACTGTTAATGATTTTTTTGAATGTTAATGGATCACATTCAATCTAAGGATCGTCAATATATTTTTTGAAATATATAATATAGTCATCTAAAATACCGAGTCTCCTAGCTCTATGAATCTTTTCGGCTTATTAATATGATCTATATTATCATCATGGTAAATGTCATTCAGAAATAAATAGGTTGCATAGAAATTTTTGGTTGTTAAACTATCATGTCATAATCAACAATCTTAGTTTTTGCAACTATTAGTGAGGCACTGAACAAAGGATTCCTGATTTCCTTAAATTTCATACTTTGTAGAGTTATACTTCCATTATTCTCACAATTTCAATGAATTGAGCTGTTCCACTCTCAATGATCTTAACAGTGTGATACAGACTATAAAACCTATACCTATTAGACCATTTACAATACTTAACAAAGAAATAACTAATAGACTTTGGGTCTAACTTTTTTGTGTTGAATATTCTTGCTTATGTTTAACATATTCATATGCCTCATACTAGGTTTCTTGCTTGGCCACAACTCAAATAGAATTTTAGGGACAACTATACTGAAAATTCTGTAAAGGTTATACATAGCTATTATTTAGGCTTCACTCTAAAAGAACAAGGGTAAGAATGAGTTGTTAATCATACTTTCTATCATATCCATGAAAGTATAATTTTTCATTTCAGCAACGCCATTCTGTTGGGAAGTTTTTAGCATCGTATATTGAGGTTCAAGACCATTCTCTTATAAAAATTTAGCAAATAATTTGGAGATTCAACCTAATTGGTTATGTTTACCATAATATTCCCCCACCTTTGTTAGATCTCACAACTTTAATTTTTTATCCAATTTTTTCATTGACTCTTTGAAAATTTTGAAAACATTGAAAGAGTTGAACTTTTCATGTCGTGGGAAAACAAAATCATAACACGAGAAATCATCAATAAATGTGATAAAAAATTTTCCCCAATACTTGATGGAAATGAACCACGAATGTCAATCTAGATCAATTCTAAAAGTGCATTACTTATTATGACATTCCATTTCTAAATTTTCGTTTATTTTTCTTTAATACAAGTGATGTATATGCTCATTTCAATAAAAATTGATGTGCACACTAAAATTAGTAAAGTTTAGAATAATACTCCATTTTTAACTTATTTGAAAAATTCTTTCCTTTAAAATGTGATCTAATCTTTTATGTCGTAACATGGAGAAATTCTCATCAATCATACCATATTTAGTACCGAACACACATTCAAAGTTGATGAACAATCAAGAAATAAAAAAGTCTATTTATTTGATATAAACTATTAAACAATGTTCTAGTAACAACTAAAGTGGAATTTTTAAACAAAGAAAATTTTAAATTTGCAAAACTAAAAGAAAAACCCTTCACATCAATTTTTGGCAACAAAATTAAATTCCTAAAAGTGGATAGAACATAGAAATCATCATGAAATTTTATAAAAGGCCCCATATCAAGGTGAAGCTTGTAATTTGTGACTACTTTGACCTTAGACTTTGTTATATTGTTCATTAAAATTAATGACTGATGTGGTTTTTTGTGGGTTAAAAGGAATGTTTGTAAAGAGTTTACGACATGAATAACAATAACAAAGTTAATACATTATAAATTAGAGGATATATTATGAAATTGGTATTGAGGCAAATATGTACATAATTGTTACCTTTCTTTTCAAACTAATTCTTCTGCTTTTGATGATCTTTCTTGAAATGTCTTTTCTTTTTACCAAAGTGACATTTGTTAATGGATTTCTTCAATCCATCCTTTGTGTTGTTTATGAAATTTTTCCCCCTTTCTTTTCTTTTACTATGTTATTTAGAAGTCGACTTTGATTTATTCAAAGTATGTAGCTCTTTTTATATGTTATAGACGATCTTGAATTCTGAAAACTAAGATAGAAGATAATTTAAAACAAAAATAACTATGAAAGAGTCAGAGATTTTCGTCCCCAATGCGTTATGCTTACGTGCTTTGCTAATGCCATCTCATTTCACCGAGCTCAATCTGTTATCGAGCATTCAAGTCAATGCTTTATTTAACCCACTAAATTTTTCTTTAATTGAGTCAAGAAAGGTTTTGCCACTATTATTTTTAGGCTAAGAAATAGATCCCTTAATATTCCTTTTAATTGTATCATTATAATTATTAGAGAAAGTTTGTTGGAATGCTCTCATTTATCAAATTGATCCTTTTAACTACCAGTACTTTAAGTCATTAGGTTTTGTGATATAAGCGGTTAAGTTTAAATGCAAACATCCTTAGGTAATAAGTAGCTACTTATGCCAATCAGAGTATCTGATCCATTTAATGTTGTAATATTAGACCGATAAGACTAAAGAAAAACTATAACATAATTTAGGTAAACTATTATATGAAAATTTAAATAAAAATTAAATTTCATAATTAACTATATAAAAAATAATATATGATTATATTCAATAATGCTATGATAAATAATATTATTTAACAATCAACTAAGAATACATAAAGTTAAGACTAAAAATTACCCACCTTGGCTTTCATATGTGAGATGTGTAGAATTTATAAGTGTACAAATCACAACAGATCTATAAATTTTCAATCCTGGGTAAAGAAGAGAATTTTCATAGCTTCTGAATGCAAAATAACTTCCCCCTCTTTTTGAATTTTCATATCCATAAGTCGCTACCAATTAGTGGTCTCACATATTACGCGTATTCCCCAAGTGAGGGCAAAGTGCTAACACTAGGTCCACTAGAAAAACCTCCTACTATAGCACGAATGGAATCTATGTAGATCAATTATGATCTGATTGCTCAGACCATGAAAACTAAGTTAGGTTTGATGATTTCGTTCCAGCAGCACAACAAGTTGGTATAGTGGCTTCATTTGGAAACAAAGGTTTAGGTTAAGTAAAAACAAAAGTATTTTTATTTTTATTTTTTGATTTTTTTATATAAGAGAAAAATACTTAACCCCATCTATTCATTCAACTCGCCAACCGGGGAGTATCTACATGGAGAAAAGTAATTTTAGAAAATAATTTTTTTACAAATAAGAGGAGAATACTTAACCCTATGTATCCATTTAACCTGCCAACTGGGGAGTATTTACACATGAAAAAATAATTTTTTAAAAAATAGGAGGTAAATACTTAATCCCATGTATCCATGGAACCTGCAAATTGAGGAGTATCTACATGGGGAAAAATAATTTTTTAAAAAAATTATTTTAATAAAAAAAGAAAAAAATACTTAACCTCGTATATCCATTTAACCCGCAAACAAGAGAGTATCTATGTGGTGAAAAGTAATTTTGGAGAATATTTTTTAAAAATGAAAGATAAACTCAAAAAAAATCCAAAAGAGAAAACTTTTAGAGGAACGGACATTCAAAAACTCAGTTGTAAATTGTTAGGAGAGCTTGCCTTAGGATCTCTCCAAATGCGAAACTAGAGGGTCCTATTTATTGGCTTGGGATTGTAGTTCCGCGGGTGTGTGATGCTTGGAACCCAACAAAATGGTTTCCGCAGAATTGGTTGATGCAAAATGTCCCACGGAATTTAGTATTGAAAATTGGTTTGCAAGCGACCACTCGCGTAACTTGCTAGCGAAGCTTGGGCGCTAAGTTACTATTCCACCAGCAAAATTTGGTGGCGAAGCTTGCATTGCAAGCTACTGTCATGCTGAATGGCAGTCTAGCGCATGACTAGCTAGGCAATTTGCTGACTATGTGTCAGCTTGGTGTGTTTTTCAAAATTTGGAGTGTGGTTCTTGGATCGCAATCTTATGCTCACGCGAGTGTGGAGGCTCCATGCTCTCGGGGTTGGGCGACCGTTCGATTGCGCGGAGTTGAGATGAGTCGTCCGATGGAGCGTGAGCAACGAGGCGAGAGCATTCGCTGGCAGGTCCTCCGTCAGACAGCGTCAGGATCGCAGAGGCTGGCAGATTGAATTTGCAAAATGGTAACAGATGCATTTTGAATCCCGATTCACAGCGTCGCCCGCGAAAAATTTGCCCGCGCCTGACCCTGAGAGCTCTCCCCGTGCCCGACCTATCTCAACTCCTCTCCCCGCGCTGGACCCAGCCCCCTCCTATTCGGACTCGCTGCTGACCACCGCTCTCAACTCCTCTCCCCGTGCTGGACCCACCCCCCTCCTCTTCCTCTTCGCTGCCGGCCACCACTCTCCTCTCCCCGCACTCGGATTTTCTACCACCAGTCTTGTCAGGTCAAGCTGAGCTCCACTGATTTCTGGGATCCGGGTGCCTGCGTATCGATTACCCACGTACTCCGGAGTTAAAATGCTTCCGCGAAAAGAGGCAGCGCTTTGATGTGAGAGGGCGGAGTAGGGGAAGCAAGGGGCAAGTCTTCGTTTTCAGATCAGTCAGGTTCGTTTTCTTCTCTCGAAGATCTTCGGTTTCCCATTTCTTAGATTGTGCTAGGATTTGTCTGAAAGATTCCATCGCGCACTGAAACATTCGGGCGAAAAGATTTTTTTTGTTCCTCTGCCTAGGAAGATTTTAAACATTTCTTGCTGCAATTTCATATGGGTTTGCATTTTTTTCTGCATTGGATTTGAAATTTGAGCCTGCGTTTGGGTGGTTCGTGGATTTAGTTGTCGTTCCTTCAGTTTTCTCTAGAGATGCACAGGAAAAGCCTTCAGAGGGTTGTGTTAATGTTAGGCTGGATCTAGAACGTCTAAACAGTGGGTTTTGTAAACCTTGGTTGAATATCCATGAAATTGGTTGCTATTAGTTCTCCCATTGAGCTTATTTTCATCATAGGCCCCATGTGAAGGCTTCTGTATTTCTGGCTATCCAGGGGCTAGACCAGTTGGATGGGATGGACCGATGGACAATGCTGACCAGAACTTAGCAGCCATGCTTCATGAATTGGGGAAGGACTTGCATTCTTGATTCACTGGTGTCAATACCTCCCTTTTTGGCTCATTTTTTGTGTCATTGCTGTAGGATTTTTTGGATTATTTTGATAATTTGATGTTTTGGCTGCTTGAACGAGGACATGCTTATCTACTGGAACATTTGGATGAATGGTGGAAGATTCCTATTGTTTACATGCATAACATCTGTATTTTTCATAGTAAAAGCGCCCTTCTATTCCAAGTATAAGTTTGAACTTTTGGTCATTCCATGCAAGCCTTTTCCATTCATGAAATCAACCTTTTTAGTGGACCTTCCTGATTTTCATGGCAAGGAATAGTCTTGCTGAGCTGATTAAAGCTCATATAAGAAACATTCTTGCCTTGCTGGCACGTTTTCTTACAAGAAAAAGATTCTCTTGTTTTTGTTGGCTTAGTGGGTTAAGCTGCTGGCATCATTAGGTGATAATGCTTATGGTATTGCACCAATGTGAATATATACTACTTAGCAATTGTCTTTTGTAAATTGTAATAGTGGGTTTGTCTGATGTTTTCTCTCTTTTAGTTTCATTTAAGATTTTGTATTTGCATTTTCTTTTGTTCATTTGCACTTGACAGGATTTTCAAGTAGGATTTCTGACACAAAATGTCTTTAATTTCTACATGTGAAGAACTGAAGATGAAGTTTGGATTGGATCCAGTTTCAAATGGTTCTGAGATCAATTTTCTTCATTTGTTTTGCTATTTTAGGCTTTGATTGTGAGTTCTAGAAAGTTTGATGTGGTACTGCATGGGGAAGAAATTAAAAGAGAAAAAGGATCATCTCAATGCATGAGAAGGAATACAATGGAGAAAAAAAAAGGAAAAATATAGAAGATTAGAGAGAATTAGAAAGCAAATTGGGGAACCAAAATCCTTTTGTAAATTCAGTGAATTCACCTGTTTTTTTTGGAAAAAATTGACTAATAGTCGGTTTATAAGACTTCTAACAGTCTTGTTATAAAATATTTAACGAGTCACCCACTAGAAATATCTTAACATATTGCTTCACCAAACATATTTTTATAAAACTTCTAACTAGTTACTAGCTGGAAATATCTTAA
>JAXCLR010000050.1:38411771-38427704 GCA_035584095.1 Annona squamosa | reverse complement strand
TGGGGAACGACTTGGCCTTCAGACTTGATTTTCTTCAAATGTATATTCCTTAAGACATTTCACAAACTTGTTAGTAGACAAGACTTTTTCAAATTGATTTGTTAATCATCAAAACATAGAGTTAGCTAGTTTTCCTCATATTTCCAACAGTCTACACAACTATGATGTGTAGTATTCTTCTTTATTTTTAATTATTTGTATTCCACTTGGTTTAGTATTGGAAACTAAGATCAAGTTAAGGCCAAGTAGGGTGATTGAAGTGTAACTCGTCATCTACTTGTGTTGTGCTTGTATAAGGTCCCATAGAGCTAAAATCTTGAAGAGAGCAAGGGCTCTGTTGCATTGCTATCCTATTTAGTGGAACCCAAGACACTAATGTGTGTTCTTGGAGTAGTGGAGTAGAGAGGGTTGTCCTAAACCACTTAATTTCTTGAGTTTTATTGTTTACTACTCATATATTCACATTTTTCATTTGAGGGGGTTAAAACTCTCAAGGGGCTAAGCTTTCCAGTCACAAAATAATTTTTCAAGACCCAATTCACCTCTCCCTTCTTGAGCTTTGCCATAAACTCATGACCAACAAATACATGTGGGTTGGAAAACTTTATGGTGTGCAAGCTCTTGAAATTCTATGTATATGAATGAAATAAAGAAAGGGACTAAAGTAATTATAGGTAAGCAAACAAACTTTTGAAAAGTTGCTTTATAAAAATGTTGAATATATATTGCAAATTGTTTGTTTAAATACTTTTGAAATTATTTAAGGATGGTCACTCCTATGACTCTTGCAAATTGACTTGAAAAATATTTCATTTAAAATGATGTTGAGAAATTATGATTTAAATGTCTCTTCTTGAAAATCATGCTAGCATGTCTATGATCATGGTGCACAGGGAACTAAGTCCACTTAAGAGATGTAAGCAGACCGATTGTCCCTCTTTAGTGTGACTAAGTTGCTAACATAGGCCATTGGCCGGTAGTGTCCTCCAGGAGATGGGAGCAAAATGATGCAATAGTCGCCTAGCTAGCGTACCGTCATTATGATGTTCATATTATGTTGATAATAATACATTTGCATTATTCATGAAATACCCATGTCAAATATGATGTTGGCTAATTGAAAATGTTTATATAAAGGAAAAATTTGGCCTAAAAATTATGCAACTTGCTTACTAAGTTAATACTCATAATTTGTTTTCCAAACCCAAGACAAATACGAGAAGGCTAAAAAGGAAAAGAACAAATTTAAATGAAGAACATGACTCTTGTATTCCTTTGCATGCATCAATATGAATGGTGGATTCTATGAAAATGATTTTTGCAAATTTGTTTGCATCTTTGTGGAATTAAACATTTATGATGTGTAATGCGAATTGGTATATATTATTACCTTGAAAGAAAAAATGATGGGTTGTTTGTATGTGTGATTTAATATGATGTGAGTGATATAAAATTTTATGGTATATGATTGGAATGATGTGTTGAGAATAGATGATGAATGTATATATTGTAGCTTGTTGATGGCTTTAAATGGGCAACTTAGTGTTTAAACGAACATGTTATCACGAGGCAAACTCCTATGGAGTGAATTATAAATGTATGTACATTTTAAAAACCCGTCGTATGATTAAGGCAACAATCTTGTTCACATTTTCCAATCAATAAACAATCCTGGAGTAAGGCTCAGGTTGTGAGGCTTAGGTCGAGACGTCACACAAACCAAAAAAATCTCATACATAATTAAAGGTATCAAGTAAACTTGAACTTTTGCTAAGTGAAAATACATTAAGATATACCAAGGTGTATAGTAATTTGGAGCTTTGAACTATCAACCCATCTGATTTATCGAACAAACTTGATATACAGGATTTCAATATATCAAGTGTGACAAGTTATCGTCATATGTTAGTATCCTACTTTCTTGGGCACCTTATAGCAAATTCTTGCCCTTGGGAAATGAAAGCGGTCCCTTCTAATACTCACATAAATGAATCTCTTTAGAGAACTCTATAATTAAATATTCCAACGCAAAAGTTATAGATTCATTAAGAGCATAATGGACTCAACCTTATAAATATATTACTAAAAGTATCTGAGGGATACAAAAAATAATGTAACTAGTGCTTACAAGTTATGATAATAACTTACTTTGCTCATTAAACTCTAAACTTGAACTATATGCTTAGAGTTGAATTTTAATTATTGCAACTCATTATATGTGAATTTCGATTTCATTTCCCTTGTTGTTTTCTGAGGCCTTTTGTAAGTGAGTTTGCCAAGCTTCCACTTGATCTTACAAATTCAATATTTACCACTTTATCTTAAAGCAACTGCATTATACAGTTATGCTTCAATGCAATATATCTCAACTTAACATCATAAGTCTTATTGTATGCCTTTGATAGAACTATTTCATTGTTACAATGCAAATACATAAGAGGCAGTGACTTAAACTAAATGGAAAATTTACACAGTAAATTTCTAAATCATTTTGCCTTTCCCTAAGACAACTAAAGCAAGGAACTTAGATTCCTTGCTAGAATATGCAGCGCAAGTTTGCTTTTTAGATACCTAAGAAATTGTAGTTCCTCGAAGGATAAAGATTCAATCACTGGTAGACAAAGATTCCTTGATGTATGAAATTCAACTTGCATCAATGTACCCATTTAATACAATGGGTTCATCATTAAAATGAGATCAATAAACAATGATATTTTTAAATATTTTAATACCCTATAAATTGCATTACATTACAATATATATATATATGGGATTATGCATGTGCATTTAGACTACATGCGAATTACCCTGCAGATGCCCCATCTGCCCGTTCATTTCAGCAGGCGAAATCTGCACCGCTTGTTCAATTGTGTGTGTAGAGAGAGACAACGAGCCGAACGAGACTGCATGTACCACATGCTCAAAAATTCAAAGGATGCATTTTCCCGCTTGGTAGCAAAAAAAAAAAAAAACCAGGTTGAAGGTCCCTTGCCCTCCATCCCCGCCCGCACCTCCTCTCTTGCATTCACCCTAATCCAGAGATGCATTTTTCCACTTTTTCCCGCTCGGTGGATTGAAAATCCATAAAAACCCACCGAAATATTCCCTCTTCAATCTTGCTGATAACTTGTATTTTTACGAGTTATCATGGCCATTTAAGACTTAATTTGTGTGTTAGTTTGAGAGATTAGGTATAGTTTGCATTCATTTAGCTTAATTTTCACCTACTTTGCGTTCTAGGAGCATTAATTAGTTTTTAGGCAATTTTAGCATTATTTAGGCTTTTTTAGTTTATTTATTTAGTTTTTTCATCTTTTGCAGGAAGGATGGGACGCACGACGGCAAAGTGGGTGAGTTGAATGCAAGCTGAGGCATCCAGAGGGTGCCTAGGCACCAATACGCATCCGTATACGAATATTCTAGTGCGTAAGCTACGCAAATAGGACTCTATATATAGTTCCTAAGGGTTCGCACGAGAGAGAAGGGAAGAGAGAAAGCCTGAGAACGAACGAAAGTGTAGAGAAAGTAGAAATCAAGATTAAAGCACGAATTGAAGAGAGGATTGAAGTCCCGTTGGTGGAAATTGCCGGAAACAGTTTTCTCTTATTCTTTTCAATTTTCTTTCTCTGTCTTTATGAATACTTTCTATATGGATGTAATATGTTAAGATCATGTCTTTGAACTAAACCTCTATTTGATGGATAGTTAGGATGAATTGAATTCTAAACTATATTGATCTTTAATTCTTAGAATATTCAGTAATGAGTATTTAAGCTTGTATGTGATTGTATATGATTTACCTGTGCATGTGTGGGTTTAATGCTTTTTACAAGATTAGCTACCTTGTAAGATGATTTAATTGCTTGATTTATTCTTGGAAGAGGAAGATCTTTGCTGGATCCATGTGCAAGGCATAGTTTTCAACCTTTGTGTAAGAAGAGTTATTTAATGGATAGGAATATACTGCTAAATCCTGTGTAGTCATTATACAAGTTATGGACTTTTCAATTTCACTTTATTTAATGACATGGGAACATAATACTTAAATAGGGTGAAATTAGTTTTATATACTGTTTGAAAATATATATGAAGATATATGAACTTGAGCTAGTAAATCCATATGCAATCCACATAAAAAGAACCAGAGCAATATAGTTTTGATTCAAGGATTCTAAGCTATTCATCTACCATCCCTAATCAAAAAACCCATTTAAAGTATCCGGTAGTCTCGAACTTTCACTCTAATTTCTCATTGCAATTGTTAGCCTAGTTAAATTACAAACTTAGAATTTTCCACCCATCGAAAGCAATTTGATTAATTAATAATTTTGATTAACAATTTCTCGTGGGAATAACACTCTACTCACTCTTTATTACTTAACACGGCACCTATACTTGCATAAATAGTGAACATTATAATTGACATATACGCAGCTCGTCAAGTTTTTGGCGTCGTTACCAGAGAATTGTTTAACTAATTATTGATTAGTTTCATTGCTTTCTTGTACAATTCTATAATTATATTTCATTTTACATTTTCTTATTTTCTTCTTTTCAATTCTTCTCTCTTGATAAAATCCTATTTCAGGGGTCCGTTTATTGCAATTTTCAATGGCTTCATACGCTTACCATTAGCCAAATGCAAAACTTTCAACACCACGTACAATAGGCTTCCATGAGTATGACAATGTATGGGCACCTCCATTTCAATTTGCAGGTTTTGACAATCAAATGCAGGATATGAACAATTCTTATTCAACGTAATGCGATTTGTGCGGAGCCAAGGGACATTTGTCAGTTCAATGCGTGTATTACTCAACATCTGTGGGCTATCTTGATCATTCTAATGATGCAAAAGACTACTATGGAGTCCGCAATTAGAAAATATGATGCTGACAGAATTCCAAGCATATCAAGAAGAGGAGCCGTCACTACCTGAAAGCAAGTCATCTTCGGAGGACATGTTCATGCAATTTATGAATAGCCAAATGGAGTTTAACATGAATATGCAAAAGCAGGTAGAACAGTTGGCTACTGCAATTCAAAATAAGCATCAAGAGTCTTGTTCAACTGATATTATGGAGGATTCAAAGGAAACTGTGTTAGATGAGGGCTGTAAAGTCACTTCAAGCATCAAAGAAGATAAATCCATTTGTGCAGCAGAACAATTTGCTCCTAAATTCATTCTTGAACAATTGGCTGAGCCAATTGAAAGCCAAGAAGTGGAAGAAGAAATTGATGAAGAAATAGAAGCTGATATCATGGAGAAAATTAAAAATTATCATCTCAACACTCCTCTAATTGATTCTCCTGAAATTCAAGTGCAACATGACTTGATTGATCAATGCCTAGCCATGGAAAGCAGCATCTTGAAATCATACTTAATTCAAGACCTTGAAGAACAATTCTTTTACATTCTCTATGAAATTCAGGAAAGGAGATGAACTGATCCATTTGAAGAGGCTAGGAAGAGATCTGAACTTCTAGTGCATAAGCTGCATGGAAGAAAGTTCAATAGAGCAAGAATTGGCTAATCGTTATGGGACGTCGGGCTGAGGACATTAAGCTGAGCGCTGAATGGGAGGCAACCCATTGCTTAGTTTCATTTTGATTTACGTTTTTGTTTTCTTTTTTATTTTGGATTTTTATTTTTATTTTTATTTTCATGAGAATAATTTGGAGCATAATTTCACAAGAATCATGCTTGGAAGAAGCAAAGAGGAAAATTTCAAAAAAAATTGATGAAAGACATCGGCGCCTAGGCGTCATGATGAACTCTGTGAAGAACACGGGCGCCCCGGCGCCGGGTCATGGACAGCACGACCCGGATGCCTTATAAAGCATGGGGTTAGGGTTTAAACCCTAACCCTCATGCCCTGGCGCCATTTTTCTGTCCCTTTCTCATTTTCGATCCTTGTCAAAGTGATTTCAAGCCATTTAAACTCGAATTAAGCTGCATTTCATCAAAGAATCATCTTCCCATTTCATCCATTTCATTCACTTCTTTCCCCTTTGTTTGGATTCACTCAAATCCATCCTAAAATTCTGTTTTTCTTCACCAAATCCTAGGCCTAACACCCACATTGAAGTTTCCATCACTTTCCCTTTGATTTGGGCTCCATTTTGAGCCCCATCATCATCCGTTCTTCACCCCAACGCCGGAGAAGACTGACAACAGGTTGGAGCCTAGGCGCCGTTAACCCCGCGTCCCGGCTCCAATGTAAAAATAGGGCAAGTCCATATTGCAAGTTGAAAGCTGCTGTGGGTAAAACCTTCTCCAACTTAGAGATATTTTCTTTGATTTAAGATTGCTTGGTGCTTGTTCCGCTAGAAGTTTGGATTGAATTTGTGGATTGGTTCGTGGATTGGAAATTATTTTGGGAGGATTGCTTTGCATTGGTTGGCGCTAGAGTAGATTGGTGATTTGGGTGGATTGTTTGGCATTTGGAAGTCGGCTTGTTGTGTGTTCGATTTTCGAACTGATTGCTTGTGTTGGAATTTGATTTGCAAGGGCCGGTTAAGATTGATTGGAGACAACATGGCTTCTTCATCATTGGCTAAGAGAAAGAAAGTGTAAGAACCCATCAAATTCGATGACAACCGGTTCGTGTCCACTCAGGCATTCAAGCGGTACACAGACTCGCTTCAGAAGCGACACCTAATTCTTGAACAGGGTATAAAAATTATCTCTTTCTCCGACAACTTTATCAATGCACTGAATACTCGAGGTTGGCAGAAATTCCTCGCACAGCCTGAGTCTGCAATAAAGCTAGTGGTGAAAGAGTTCTTTGCCAATGCCATAGAACATGAGCAAGGCAGGGTGAAGGTGCGGGGCAAGATCATCCTATTTCATGCTGAAGCGATCAACTCCTATTATGGATTGGCCTCTTTTGACTATCCAGACCAGTATGAGGAGTTTTTGGAGGGAGAAGGCCGAGTGTCAACTCTATTACCAAACATATCTACCAACGACCTCTGACATGGAAGTCAACGGGAGGCCAACTCACATCATTCAAGCGCAGCGAGATGATGTATGACAGGCAGATGTTTTTCCATTTTATTTCAGCCCAGATGATGTCGTCGACCCATGTCAATGAGGTAACGATGGACAGAGCACTGCTACTACATGCCATCTACAGTGGCATGACGATCGACGTAGGCCGCCTTATCTACCAGCAGATCTATGTCTGCGTGACTGCACCCCGAGGCAACTACTAATTCCCATCCCTCATCACATTGCTCTGCAAGCGGGTCGGCATCAGATGGGAGCCGACGGAGGAGGTCTTAAACTGTCAGGCCATCATTGACGACCTCTCCTACCACATCCAGCTACGGATCCGCACAGCCACCACACGCCCCAGAATAACTCCATCTACAACGAGTCCATCCTCACAGCCACTATCTACAGCCAATCAGCTAACCAACCTCGAGAATTTGGTTGCCGACCAAGCCAGATACCAGCAGCAGCATGATTGGGCGATGGAGGCCTACCTACAGTGGATCGCGGAGGACTGCCAAATCAATATCTCCACCCTCCTACCCTTCCCACCGACGCCGCTAGAGGTCCGAGCTTGCTTCAGGCAGCAGTCTTGGCCCTAGCATGACGATGAGGATGACGAGGACGCGACGGAGTTCGATTCTTTAGGGGAGCCCAGTACTTTCTTTTTGCTTTTGTTTTCTTTTGTTTTCTTTTCTTTTTACTTTTCATTGTATTTTCATTTTTAATTCTTTTTAGAATCATGCATTAAGGACAATGCAACTCTCAAGTTTGTGGGGGTGTATAATTCTCAACTATAGGTTAGTTTTGCATTTTAATTTTCATGCTTTAGTTTATGTTGCATGCATTTCAATTCTAACTAATGAAAATTGTCTTTGTTTCAATTCATTTGATTGTGAAAATGTGCAAGGCTGTGATTAATTTTGATTTGAAATTGAATTCATGAAAGAATGGGCAATTCAGATTGAAACTAAGTATAAAGTAGGTTGAAATTAACATGTGAGAATTTCAGAATACATTGTTCTAATTCAATAACAGACATATCTTTCAGACCGAAATGATAAAAACTAAAATAAAAAAATGCTGACCAAGTAATTCAATGAGTTCAGAAATGGTATTATTTCACAAGAATTGCTCAAACATGTTCAGTACCCCTAATAAAGCATTAGAAAAGGATAAAAAGGGGTGGTTGACCTAAGCTGAGTAACCGAAACTTGGCATTGACAAATGGCAAGGCTCACGTAAAAAAGCAAAGGAAAATCACAGTAATAATGCAAAAAAACACAAATTCCAGATATCTTAAAATATGGTGAGGAGAACCTTTGCAATAAGTTTGGGGGAAAAAGAATGTGCAGTTGTTAGAGTTTGACTTCGGTGACTTGATAGCATTTGCTGTAACTAGTGTATTTAGTTTAATCGTTGGTTTGCTTGAGTTCATTAATTTCCTAACTAGTTTTCGGATCAAATGAAAGATTGATATGTTGAAATATGACTTTGCACTACAAAATTTTAGCATCCACATGTAACTTAGTTTGGAAAGGAAAATTTATGCCTTGTTTGAATAATGAAGGATTTTTCTAGTTGAATTAATCACGACCTTATGAAATGGCTAAGTGGATTGATTGATGCATAATCGGAAGCAAAAGGAGTTGATTTTTGTTTTTCTTCATACATACATTCATTCATTCATTCATTCTATTTGCATGTGTTACTCGAGGACTAGCAACATTTAAGTTTGGGGTATGATAACTCATATTTTTGTGAGTTATCATAGCCCATGTCAGACTTAATTTATGTTAATTTGAGAGATTAGGCATAGTTTGTACTCATTTAGCTTAATTTTCACCCGCTTTGCATTTTAGGAGAATTAATTAGTTTTTAGGCAATTTTAGCATTATTTAGGCATTTTTAGTTTATTTATTTAATTTTTCCATTTTTTGCAGGAAGGACGGGACGTACAACGGCAAAGTGGACGAGTTGAATGCAAGCTGAGGCATCCAGAGGCAGATGGATGGCGCCTAGGCACCATTTCTCTACATGAAACCCAAGTCAAAAGCCACAAATCAGGTGGAGCAGTCTAGAGAGTTGGCACCTAGGCGCCAATGCAAAAATTCCTAAGGTTTTCAGAATGTGTCCAAACTGCTCAGCACATAGAGAGTTGGCGCCTAGGCGCCAGCCAGGGGCGCCTAGGTGCCAATACACATCCGTATGCGAATATTCCAGTGCGTAAGCTGTGCAAATAGGACTCTATATATAGTTCCTAAGGGTTCACACACGAGAGGAGGGAAGAGAGAGAGCTTGGGAACGAACCAAAGTGCAGAAGAAAGTGGCAATCAAGATTAAAGCACAGATTGAAGAGAGGATTCAAGTCCCATTGGTGGAAACCGCCGGAAATAGTTTTCTCTTATTCTTTTCAATTTTCTTTCTTTGTCTTTATGGATACTTTCTATATGGATGTAATGGATGTTAAGATCATGTCTTTGAACTAAACCTACATTTGATGGATAGTTAGGATGAATTGAATTCTAAACTATGTTGATCTTTCGTTCTTAGAATATTTAGTAATGAGTATTTAAGCTTATATGTGATTGTATATGATTTGCCTTTGCATGTGTGGGTTTAATGCTTTTTACAAGATTAACTACTTTATTAGATGATTTAATTGCTTGATTTATCTTTGGAAGAGGAAGATCTTTGCTGGATCCATGTGCAAGGCATAGGTTTCAACCTTTGTATAAGGAGAGTTGTTTAATTGATAGGAATATACTGTTAAACCCTATATAGTCATTATACAAGTTATGGACTTTTCAATTTCACTTTATTTAATGGCATGAGAACATAGCACTCAAATAGGGTGAAATGAGTTTTATATACTGTTGGAAAACATATATGAAAATATATAAACTTGGGCTAGTAAATGTTGGAAACATGTGAAAAATAAGCAAAGTCTATGTTTTGATGATAACAAATCAATTTGAGTAAGTTTTGATCACTAGCATGTTTGTGAAAATGATTAAAGGTTACAAAAATGAAGAATATGAAGCATGACAAGTCAAGTCGATTTCCAAGTCGACTCGGGCATGGACTTAGGCCAAGTCGATCCCCAAGTCGACTCCAGTAGTGACTTCGATGCGTCATTTCCTTCCAGAGTTGAAATCAAGAATGAGAGGTGCCGAAGTCACATCCCAAGTCGACTCCACTTGCGACTTGAGGTGAAGTTGTAGACCAAATCGACTCCAGTAGCGACTTCGAGGCGTCATTTCCTTCCAGAGTTGAAATCAGGGATGAGAACTGCCAAAGTCGCATCCCAAGTCGACTCCGCATGACTCCGCATGTGACCTGGGTGAAGTCAAAGACCAAGTCGACTCCAGCTTCAACTTCAGTGCGGAACTTACAGATCAAAACGATTCAATGATAGATTCAAGTAAAGATGAAGGCCAAGACAACTCAAACACTCAAATGAAGATCAAAGCATGAAGGGTTGCATGAATCCATCATGTTGGATTATGAACACATTATTAGGCACTCTAAGATTCATGCATATACTCAAGATTAAAGGATTCAAAGTTTGCTAGACACGGAGCTAAAGGACATCAAGCCAGAATAATTATACTGAGTTCCAAGAGATATAATCAAGAGAAGAACATTAATTTGAAGAAAATCAAGTGATCAAGATCATCTCTGAAGATTTCAAGTTCAACTAGCAAGCTAAAGAAGTGAAGTCGCACCCAAAGTCGACTTCACCTGCGACTTGGGTCAAGTCGTAAACCAAGTCGACCTAAATTGAAACTTGAAATAGCTGCGGACAGGCAAAGTCGCACCCGAAGTTGACTCCATCTGCGACTTGGGTGATGTCGCACCCGAAGTCGACTCCACCTACGACTTGGGTCGCAACAGTCGAAAAATTTCCGAACGCTGGCACGTTAAATGCGTACCACCCACTTCCAAAAGTTCGGGTTCTCTCACAAATTATATAAGGCATTCAATATGAATGAGGAGGTAGCTGAAAAATTATTGATTGAGCATAACTCTCATCTCTAAGAGCTTCAAGTGATCAAGCCAACATCTAGAACAAGAACCTTGCTTCCAAACTGTTAAGAGCTGCTTGCTGAATCTCTAAGCCTACAATACAAGTTTTTCTTTGCGCCAAAACTGCCTCTACACAACAGTAACGTGAAGAAACTTTCTTTCATTTTTATTGTTGTATTGAACTTGATTTAGTTTGGGCAACTAAGATTAAGTGTAAGCAAAGTAGTATGTGATTGGAGTGGAACTCGTCACCTACTTGTGCTGTGAATTGTTGATGCCCCCTAGAGCTGGAATCTAGAAGAGAACAGTAGTTCTAGTTATATTTGTGAAATACATAGTGAAACCCAAGTCACAAGAGGTGTGAGCTTAGAAGAATAAAGTAGGGAAGGTTGCCCGAACCACTATAAAATCTTGCTCGTTGATTTTTATTTATGCTCTCAGCACTATATTGCTTTCCATTTTTTGCTTCATAAAGGAGACTAGATTAATTCGAGGTAAAATTTCTGTTTAAGTTGAAAAATTTTAATTACCTAATTCACCCCTCCCCTCTTGGGTAATTGCCATTAACTCGGAACCAACATAAAATACATAAACCATTTTCATAAATGCATTTGCATAAAAATATTTCTTTTCATTCCTATTATTTAAACTTTTGTATAAAACACCCTATTTTTAGGGTAATCATTTCATAAAAATTCCTTTAGGATAACTTTCATAAAAACATACTTTTATGTCCCAATCTTTGGGCTTTTCAAAAGCAAAACATAAGTAAATGTATTTCTCTCCATCCAATAGTGACATTGAGCAAGTGATCATACTACCTTTTGGAAGAGAATCCTTAACAGCATGCTAGCCAGACAGCTACTTATTCATCCTGCTCCCATCTCAGGGAGGGCGCCGCTGGCACTCTTGTTATCCCTTAGCGGCTTGGCCTTATGTAGAGTAGGCCTCGGCCATCCCGACCGTGCTCTACAACTGGCCTATTCCTTGTATTGGTGCACCATACATCATCCTAAAGGACCGCAATCCATTTAGTTTAAAGAACACAGTCCACTTATTAGGTTGATCATCCTTAAATCCCATTCAACAACATTTATATAAACATTTTTGAAGACATTTTCATTATAGATTTCCTTATCTAAAGGAAATCAAAATTTTTCGAATATCATTTCAAAACGTATAGACTCTGTCCAAATCATCATTTATATTTAATTATCATAACAAAAAAATCAATCTTTTTTCATAAATTAAATCACTTTTTCTTTTTCTTTCATAAACTTAGCTATTTATCATAAAACATCATAAGAGAATACCAAATCTTATTTGCTAAAAATTACTTTGTGAAAAAGGAAAAAATTTCCTTTTTCTTATAAAATACATTTGAAACAACATCATAAAGAACTTGCTTACTTAAAAGCAAATTCTTAAAACTATTGGCATAAATCAATAAAATTCTTTAAAACAATCGTCATGGAGATCTTGCTTACTCATAAGCAAATTTTTTAATTTCATTAACATAAAGCATCCCAACCTTGGCAACACTTGTAATAAATTATTTATCTTAAAAATTTTCGTTTGCTTCCCATCAAGCAAACCTTAAGGCTTTTTATTATAGTCATCCTGTTTCAAACTTATGACCTTTCATTAAAGTCAACATTTTCAAAACTTGTTCTTGCCCATTTGTTAAAACATAATCATAAAAACATTGACATAATCATCATTTCAACATATAGAGAAAAATCTATAATTTGAAAAGTTCGCTTGCTTGCCCAAGATCGTCATAATCCCCTTCCATTCTTTTTCTTTGCCTGTGTCTAAATAAATGAAAATAATATTTCATTTATTCACATCAATTTCAAATATATAAATCCCTTAGGTTTTCCAACCTACATAAATTCATTTGGACTTAGCTTGACCCACTTGGTGAGGTCTACTTATCATTTACTTTTTGGCATTTTCTTGCTACAAAAATCAACTCAAATCTCATCCACTATTTACCTAGCTGCCTAGGTCATTAAAAGGCTCATTTTCTATTTTTTAAAATTCAAAAATCCCATGCAATAACCCCTTGATCATCCATGTATGGGCCACCTTTTCATGCTCCTTTTGAGCTAATCCATTAACCATTAAATCATTCCATTAATCGCTTTATTTTATCATGGATTTTTTCAATTAAAGTAATTCATAAAATCCATGTGTAATTACCCCCTTTTGACACCTCATTTATGCCATTAATCATATAGTTAATCACCTTATTTTAACATAACTACAAACTTACTTTTTAGTGCACAAAAATCAAAGGTATACACCTTATTTTTGTGCAATCATGATTCCATCACCATTAACTTAATCCAAGCCTCTCATTGCAAGGATCTTATAATTTTAACCATTCATTTCAAATTTTGTCTCAATCCGACTTTCCTAGCTCAAGTTATGATCATTTGAAACCATCTTTAAATTTTGATAGTGATGATCAATTTTCCACCTAATTTCATCATTATTTTCATAATCCAACCTTTCCATAGGATTAAGGACAAAATTATGTGCTTACCTTTCAATTTTTATCTTAATTCGCCTTCCTGGCGTCAAATTATGGATTTTCTAGCAATTGCCACCTTTAATCCATAATTATTAATATAATCTCTCTTAATTAAATCTTAATATATGAGGTAATTATCCTCAATATATTATCATTCCCTAATCCTCAGTAAGCCTCTTTAATTATATTGACCCATATCGGCTTATATTGATCATTCATAATCACTTACCCTAATTGTAATTAAATCGTCAATATTGTAATGAAAATCATTCATAATTCCACTAAATCATACATGATCCGTATTTATATACCAATTTCATATAAATAAACTTTACTTGGGTCTGGGTATCACAATCTATCAATTAATTGTTATCTAAATCCTAGCTATTCAAATGCCCAAGCTGCTGCATCAATATGGAATGTCAAAGTGTCCAATTTTCAGCCACATTATCATCATCATTATCACATTAATTTTTGCATTTTTTGTAAATAAAAGTCCGCCCATTAATCACTAGGTTGACACATGTGCAATGGAAATTACAATTAGTCAACTTGCAATAATTGAGTTGACTTTAATTCTTGCCCAATTCACCCTACGTTGACATGTGTCTACTTGATGTAATTTGTCAACTCTTGCCCCCTTTCTCCACACTTTGACATATATCCAAGATGCAACCATGGTCAACATTTGTTGACTTTGTTTCTTGCCAAAACAATCCCATATTTATTTCTTGCCCAAACAATCCCATCTTACCACATGTCCTTTGATCCATTTAAATCAATTTTTCAATCATGACAATTCACCTTTTATTGCCCATAAGTCAACGTTGGAAATAGATTTATAAATGTCATGTAATCATTGCTAAATACAATGATAATTGCATTTCTAATTAGGACTTTATAATGTGGTTTGATATAATCAAGTCCACAATTAACTTAAGGTACCTTAATTTATCCTTTAATAAAAATGTTCATCCTAAAATGATGAACATAGGTTAAGATATTAGCCTTTCAATTTAATTAATTAAATTTCTAATTGTTTAACACAATTCCAATCACACTTTCTATGATCCATTCTGTTCATCATGTAGAGCATATTAAATTAGGATTTTTCTCAAAATTTCATGTCAATCCTCCTTGTATATCATAAGTATTAAGGTATCAAACCGCTAATCAATCTTTAATCAAAACAAAATGAAAAAGAGGCAATGATTAATCATGCCACCTTACCATCTCTATACCCATTTTGTCTTTTAGTGCCCATTTCCCAAGGCACATTAAACTGATTAATTTAAGCATTTTGCTTGATTAATCTTCTTAATCTCATCCATCTAGATCATAGAGCATGAAATTTTAACCTCGCCATTAAATTTTCACATCAATTGGAGTTTTACATGCTTAGGTCTAATGGAAATCGTATGGGTAAATATAACCCTTCATTTCGTTAAATTTTCCAAATTCTTCCTTGTACAAATTCCAAGTTCTTTTATTAGGCTTAAAATAATCAGAGTTTCACACTTTTCTTCATAGTTAAATCTTTACTTGGGCCTACCATTTGTGGAGAACTTCGCTTCATTAATATGTTGTTGTGTAACATTATTTGAATGTTAAGCTTTAACAATTACTTTATAGTTTTAAGGGTATTAACGGATCGAGTTGGATAGATTGGAATCTAATCTTAATCCTAAACTATGAAAAATGCCTCAATCCTAATTTATGTATTTACCCATTTGTAATCCATTTAATAAATGGTTTGGTGAGTCATTAATGGATTATATGTAACTAATTTTATTGTTATTTAACTTGAATATCGTCTAAAAATATTAGATAACTCAAAAGTTAACATGCCTGAAATTTATATTAGCTTGAAAATAGGAGCTCCAATGCAACAAGATAGAGCATAAATTATACAACTGCAACATGATAATATAATTTTGAAATTACCATAATATTTAATAATCATAGCCATTTAAACCCACATGTGAATCAGCAATAAAAGGCCATTAAAGATGAAGCTCCAAAATAAGCAATACTTTTCAATGGTGAGTTGGATGGCAGTAGTAGCAGTGATGGTGATAGAGTTGTGGCGCCCTGAACCGAGGTACCTAGAAGCCTTACTCCGGGATCTTTTTGATTGGTAAACGTGACTCAGGATTGTTGCCTTGATCACAAGGCAAGATTTTTTTTTCATTAATACATGGAAAATTTCCATCATTCGTCTAATAAGAAATATATTTTACATATCATAGTTATCACCCAACACTGTTTCATAAAGCAAAAATATTCATTTACATCTCCAAATTATCATCATGGTCTTTACATAAATTTTACATACACAATATTTCATCAAAACTGCATGTCATTTTAC
>JAXCLR010000050.1:38396451-38411671 GCA_035584095.1 Annona squamosa | reverse complement strand
CAAATAAATTTGACTGGATTTGTAATTGAGACAATCCAACTTGTACCCCAGGTGGGATTACAATTAGCTCTAATTGTACCCTAGGAGTCTCAGCCCTAGCCCAACGATGAGGATGATGAGGACGCGACGGAATCCGATTCTTGAGGGGAACCCAGTCCTTTCTTTTTACTTTACTTTTCTTTTCTTTTATTTTTACTTTTCATTTTATTTTCATTTTTAGTTCATTTTAGGATCATGCATTGAGGGCAATGCATCTCTCAAGTTCGGGGGGTGTATAATTCTCAACCATAGGTTAGTTTTCCATTTTAATTTTCATGCTTTAGTTTATGTTGCATGCATTTCAATTCCAGCTAATGAAAGTTGTCTTTGCTCCAATTCATCTAATTGTGAAAATGTGCAAGGCTGTGATTAATTTTGATTCGAAATTGAATTCATGAAAGAATGGGCAATTCAAATTGAAACAAAGTATAAAGCAAGTTGAAATTAACATGTGAAAGAATTGAAAGGAATTTCATAATACTTTGTTCTAATTCAATAACAGGAATATCTTTCAGACCGAGATGATGAAAACTAAACTAAATAAATGCTGACCAAGTACTTCAACGAGTTCAAAAATGATATTATTTCACAGGAATTACTCAAACATGTCCAATACCCCTAATAAAGCATTAAAAAAAAGATAAAAATGGGTAGTTGACCTAAGTTGAGCAACCGGGACTTGGCATCGACAAATGGCAAGGCTCGCATAAAAAAGCAAAGAAAAAATCACAGTAACAACGCTTAATAAATAAATAAATAAATAAACATAGATCTCCAGATATCTTGAAATATGGCGAGGAGAACCTTTGCAATATATTTGGGAGAAAAAAGAATGTGCAGTTGTTAGAGATTGAATTCAGTGATTTGATACCATTTGTTGTAACCAGTGTATTTAGTTTAATCGTTGGTTTGCTTGAGTTCATTGATTTCCTAACCAGTTTTCTGATTGAATGAAAGATTGATGTGTTGAAATATGACTTTGCACTATGAAATTTTAGCATCCACATGTAACTTCGTTTGTAAAGGAAAATTTATGCCTTGTTTGTATAATGAAGGATTTTTCAAGTTGAATTAATCATGACCTTGTGAAATGGCTAAGTGGATTGATCAATGCATAACCAGAAGCAAAAGGAGTTTATTTTTGTTTTTCTGCATACATACATTCATTCATTCATTTATTTATTTTGTTTGCATTTGTTACTTGAGGACTAGCAACATTTAAGTTTGGAGGTGTGATAACTCGTATTTTTACGAGTTATCATGACCCATTTCAAACTTAATTTGTGTATTAGTTTGAGACATTAGGCATAGTTTGCACTAATTTAGTTTAATTTTCACCCACTTTGCATTGTAGGAGCATTAATTAGTTTTTAGGCAATTTAGCATTATTTAGGCATTTTTAGTCTATTTATTTAGTTTTTTCCAGCTTTTGCAGGAAGGATGGGATGTACAATGGCAGAGCGAATGAGTTGAATGCTAGTTGAGGCATCCAGAGGCAGATGGATGGCGCCTAGGCGCCACCCTACGCATCTTGACCATTTGTAGCACACACAGCTAACATGCAGGGCATTCCAGAGAGTTAGCGCCTAAGTGCCACTTCTCTACATGAAACCTAAGTTAGAGCCACAAATCAGGTGGTGTAGTCCAGGGAGTTCGCGCCTAGGCACCAATACGCATCTGTATATGAATATTCCAGTGCGTAAGCTGCACAAATAGGACTCTATATATAGTTCCTAGGGGTTCGCATGTGAAGAAAGGAGAGAGAAGAGCCTGAGAACGGTCCAAAGTGTAGAAGAAAGTGGAAATCAAGATTAAAGCACGGATTGAAGAGAGGATTCAAGTCCCGTTAGTGGAAACCGCCGGAAACAGTTTTCTCTTATTCTTTTGAATTTTCTTTCTCTATCTTTATGGATGTAATGGATGTTAAGATCATGTCTTTGAACCAAACCTCTATTTGATGGATAGTTATGATGAATTGAATTCTAAACTATGTTGATCTTTGGTTTTTAGAATATTCAGCAATGAGTATTTAAGCTTATGTATGATTTTGTATGATTTACCTTTGTATGTGTGGGTTTAATGTTTTTTACGTGATTAACTACCTTGTAAGATGATTTAATTGCTTGATTTATCCTTGGAAGAAGAAGATCTTTGCTGGATTCATGTGTAAGACATAGGTTTCAACCTTTGTATAAGGAGAGTTGTTTAACGAATAGGAATATACTATTAAACCCTGTATAGTCATTATACAAGTTATGGACTTTTCAATTTCACTTTATTTAATGGCATCAGAGCATAGCACTTAAATAGGGTGAAATTAGCTTTATATACTGTTGAAAAACATATATGGAGATATGTGAACTTGGGCTAGTAAATCCATATGCAATCCACTTAAAAAGAACCAAAGCAATATAGTTTAGATTCAAGGATTCCAAGCTATCCATCTGTCATCCTTAATAAGAAAATCCATTTAAAGTATCCAGTAGTTTTGAACTTTTACTCTAATTTCTCATTGCAATTGTTAGCCTAGTTAAATCACAAACTCAGAATTTTCCACCCATCGAAAGAAATTTGATTAATTAATAATTTCGGTTAACAATTCCTAATGGGAACGATACTCTATTCACTCTTTATTACTTGACATAGTATGTATACTTGCGTAAATAGTGAGCATTCTAATTGACATATATGCAACTCGTCAAGATGCTGCATGACTAGCAAGAGCATCTGCTTTCATATTTTGTCCTCTTAGAATGTGTTAAATTTGAACTTATAAGAACCTCTCCAATAGGCTGATTGATTTTGGATAATAAAGCAATAATTCAAAATTTTTTTACTTTTACAATAAGCTTGGAATTCCATATATTTGCATATGATTGATTTCCACCTCCTATGTTATCTCTAAACCAATGATAAGGGTTTGATATTTTACTTCATTATTTATACATACTTCTATTATGATGAATGAATAAAGAATCATCTGATTGTTAGAGATACAAATACAAGCCCTGCTCCTACTAGGATTGCACCATTACTTGCTTTTTTTCATAATGCTCCAATAGTCACTCCTTTTGTACTTGAATTATACACATCATCTAGTAATCCATCGTTTAAGCTATCTCTAAAAGAAAAGAAATGTGTAACTAAAAAATCAACTAAAGTCTAACCTTTTACTGACTTTTGGGAGACATACATAATATCAAATTGGGAAAATAGGATAGCCCATTTTGCTAACCTAGCATTAAGTAACCATGCTTTAGTAACCAAAATTTTCAAAAGATTTATTTGGGATTTTAGATATACAATATTTGGCAATGAGTAATGTCTTAGTTTTTTAGTAGCTATATCAATGCCAAACATTCTTTTTCAATTGGCTTATAATTAAACTCTGCTCTTTGTAATTTTTAACTTAAATAATGTAAAGTTATCTCTTGTTCTTCATCATTATTTTGAGCAAGTAATGCCCCTAATGAATATTTTAGAACAAATGTATATAATATGAAGGGTATACCTTGTATAGGTGCTTCAAGCTCAGGAAGATTTCTAAGATATCTTTTTATTTCTATTAATATATTTTCACAAGCACTATCCCATATAAAATTTATATTTTTCCTTATCAAGCATGTAAAAGGTTGACATCTTCTAGCAAGATTTGCGATAAAACATCTGATATATGCTAAATGTCCTTTCAATGCCCGATTCCTCCAAATTAGTACGAGACTTCATTTTAAGGATAACTTTAGTTTTTGCTGGATTGACTACTATTCCATCTTTCTTTACAATAAAACCAAAAATTTTTCTAAAAGTTACTCCAAAAAAATATTTTAAAGGGTTCATCTTTAAGTTAAATTGTCATAACCTTTGAAAAACTTCTGAAAGATCTTAGAGATAATTTGTTCAATTAAGGCTTTTCACTATCAAATCATCCACATAGCATTCTATAGTTTTGTGTAACATGTCATTAAAGATTTTGGTCATTGCTATCTAATAAGTGGCGCTTGCATTTTTCAACCTAAAAGGCATTATTGTATAATAATAAATTCAAAATAGGCTCCAAAAGGATGTGTGCTTTTTATCCTCAGAGAACATTTAGATTGGAATATATCTTGAAAAATCATCCATGAATGACATAGTTTCAAAGCCACAAGAATTATCCACACAATTTCTAGCATAGGTATCGGAAACTCATCTTTTGTGCATGCATTATTTAAGTTATGAAAGTCTATACAAACTCGCATTTGTCTATTTTTCTTAGTAATAGGCACAATATTTGGTAAACATTCATGATGTTACTCTTCTTGAATAAGTCCAACATCTTTTAATTTTTGAACTTTAGCTTCTATTTTATCCATTACTTCAGGGCTGAATCTCCTTTGTATTTATTTAATTGGTTTTGCGTCGTCTTAAATACTTAGTTTATGAACAACTACATCAGGTTTCAATCCTGACATTTCTATATAATTCTAGGCAAAAACATCAATAAATTCACTTAAAAGATCAATACACACTGAAATTTCCTTTTCATTCAATGGTATAGAGCGTGGATTTTTGTTGGTGTCTAAATTAAACTACTTCACATAGTCTTTAGTTGGAGGCTTGACACCTACTCCATCTTCACTTTTATCAAAATGAATAACTAATTCTTTAAGATAAGAGGAATGAAAAGGATTGTTTTACTAATGATAACTTTATATAAACAGACTTATTAAGACTCATTTTATGTCCATTTTGAACGCTAGTTCAAGAGAATCATATGAATTTGCATAAGTTTTGCATTGGTTTTCATCATTTTGACATTCTAATTATTGTTTGTAGAAACTCATTCATTTTTAGTTAAAGTTAACATAATTCATGGCATTTAGGTTGTAGTAATCATATTGGAGTATTTAGAATTACATTTATTTGTTTTATCTTTTCTTATAAGCAAAATAGGGTGATTTAGCTCTTGGACCATATGCAAAAGTGGAGGGATGGAGAGAAGAAAGTACATTAAATGTTATAGAGGAATTGCATTTCACCAAGGTCGGCGCCTCAGCCTCACAAGTTGGTGCCTAGGCGCCAGATCACTGCCACTGCAGAAAGCTCAAGAAACCCTAAGTCAGTAAGTGTTAACAGAATCGGCGCCGGTCATTTGGCTTTGCGGCAATGACCCCCACTTTTTTCTTGTGCTATAAGAAGGGGGGTATAAATAGAACACTTAGGGTTCGAAAAAAGGTGCATGGGGGCTTGTGAAGGCAGCTAGAAGAAGAGAAAAGAAGGAAACCTAAGCTTAGGGTGATTATAAGAGAAAATCAAGCTTGTTTGGTGAAAACTAGCAAATTTCATCTCCTCTTACATATTTTTTTTTCTCTCTTGTTGGGATGTATTTAAACATCATTTCTAGGAGATTTGCTACTATGTTATTGGGCTATATCTCAAAAGATGGGAGAATGAGATGATATGACTCTCAAACTATGCTATTTTGAGCCTTGAATATGAATATATAGTTTGTTGATGTATGTGGTGTATGAATTTACCCTTTCATGTGAAGTTTAATGCTTTTTGCAAGCTTAGCTAACTTGTGCGATGATATATTTACTAAATTCATGCTTAGAAAACATGATTCTAGTCTAGAATCACATGAATGACACAGATTTTTAGCCTTGATAGGTTGAAATGTTAAAATAGATAGGAATACACCATTTAACCCTGTGTAATCTTAATAGGTTATAGGTTAATCAATCTCACCGTATTCAAGTTGCATGGGAATATAGCAAAAAGGATGTGGTAAGATTAGGTTGATACACGTTAGAAGGCGTTTATGTATATATATAAGAGCCTAGGTTAGTAAATCCCTATAACACTAAATAAAAAGGAATCAAAATAATATGGTTAGAGTCAAGGATTCCTAATTTTCTCATCTATCATAATAAGCCTTAAAATCCCTACTTTATTTTATCCATCCATTAGACGCTAACTCATTCTCCTTACTTTGGTGCAAACAATCATGCAAATTCTCTATTTCTCTAAGGCAATAGAATTTGAAACACATAATTAGTTTAGTCTAGTCCTCATGGGAACGATACTCTACTCACTATTTATTACTTCATCAACACGTATACTTGCATTAAACCGAACAATTTAATTAGATATATACATAGCTTGTCAACCAACCTCTCATCTAACTCTTAGTCCTCTATAATTGTAGGCTTTCTTCTTTTGTGATCGCCAGCACTTCAAATTTAGCTAAGTTCACTTTAGGATCCCAAACATTCATATTTGTGGAGATTATTTCATTATCAATGTCACCTTCAACCATGTGATCAAGATGATATCTTATACCATTGTGAAATTCAGGATTTTAAGCTTAATGAATTTAGTTGGAATTTTTTTAAGGATGAAATTGAAAGCTTTAGGAAATAAAAATGATTAAATTATATGTCTTTGATTAAGATGAATGAGATTAGGATAACCAATTAAGCAATGTGATTAAGTTAATCACTTTTGCTTAAGTGTGCACAAGAGCACAAAATCACTAAAAGACAAAAGTGGAGTAGAGATGATAAGGTGGCATGATATAGATGATGAAGTGGACGGTAATTAGTGCCCCATTTTATGTCATTTATTGATTAATTGTTTGATTAATTCATATCTTATGATATATAAGTTGGATTGGGATGAAATTTGAAGAAAAACCTAAGTTGAGATACCCTACATGATGAACGGTTTGGATCATGAAAATTATGGAATGAAAGAGTAATTTGTAATTAATACGAAGCTAAAGTAATAGATGAAAAGTCAAGTAATCCTTGACTTCCTTCAAAGGTCAACATGAGGTGTTAATGAGAGGTAATTTTAAGCTAATTTTTTGAAAAAAATAGAAAAAATGTGTAAATATAGTTGGTTAAGAGAGGTTTCTTAGGCAGCAAAAAAGAAAAAACGGGGGCAGCAGCTGGACATTCCAGCAGTGTTGGGAGGGAGAGAGAGAGAGAGAGAGAGAGAGAGAGAGAGCTTATATAAAAAAGGGAAAATGAGAGGCAGCTATGGAGGATGTCCAAGTCAAGGAGAAGAGGGAAGAGAAGGACAGCTGGGTGTGCTAAGGTGGAGCAAATTTATCTTCAAAAGCCAAGTAAGTAGCTACCTCTCTAATGATGTACATAAGCGATTGACATGAAGCATATATATATACACATAGGTATAGATGTCCAAAGCTGGGTATAATGGAAGCAAAACTCTGATTTCTTGATTTAATTTTATGATTAAACTGAGGATATATGTTGAGTTTAAGAACTAAGAATTAATGATTAAGGATTTTGCATGTATATTGAAATTAGATGCAAATATGGGAGCAAAACCTAATAGAAATGAAATAAAAAATCAAAATATGAAAGAAATAATAAATGAATGACTTTTAGCATGCACATTTATATGCAGACTCATAATATGATATTTAAGGAACTATCCAATTTTCAACTGAAAAGGTTAAGCAAGTTGCAAATTAAAAATTCGAGAAGATCAACCTGAACAAGATAGAACAGTTCTCAAGATCAGCTGCACTAATTAATTTTTAATACTTTTTATACAAGGAATTTTGAGTTAAAACTTTTATTTAGTATAGAAGAAATCTTGAATATTACTTAACAAAAATAAAATTTAATTTTTTAAGGGTGTAAATGTGCCTAATAATTAATGTGATTTGACCTGTCCCAAAATTAATATTGCTATCCAGCAAAGTAAAAATACCTAAATAAATATAAATAATTAATATTTTATGCTATAATTATTTATTTTGGTTAATTTATATAGTTATTAATGTATGATAGAAATTTCAAATTTAAATACCTTGATTTTATTATAAATAAAAAATTAGAAAAATCAGTGTGTCTGATTTCAATAAATATGGATAGATTGAGGAATAGTTAAAATAAAAGTTAAATTCTAGATTTTTGGAATGAAATTTAACTTATAATAGGATATAAAGAAGTATCATAAGTAATTATAAAACTTTAACCTACTAGAGGTGGATTTTGAAATGAGCGAGATAATAATCACTAAGATACTTAGGTAAACATATGTGAATATTAAAAAGTTAGATGTGAATTTGAGAAACCTTTCTTGAACTTATATTATAGTTTCAAGTAAGTATCTTAAGGGATTGGAAAAAGCGATAAATACCCTAAATTGGGATATTGTATGAAATAAAATGATTATATGTGACATAAAGAGATGAGAGTGTTCATCTCTAAGGAAAAATAGAATATAAAGTTGAAATATTAAGAGTCACATAAAAAATGATATCATAAAAAGGGTTGGGAATGAGTTAATAAAAGGTAAAACATGCAAATATATCACTTTATACAGGCGGATATAAGATTATCGTTTTCGCTTGTCTAGGAAAAGGCAAAGAAAAGACCCATGGTGCGGGTTGATTGCCACAGGTAAGTAAGCAACTTTTTTAAAATATTGATTTCATTCCAAATGTTGAAATAATTGAAAGTGCTCTATAATGATGCTCTATTAAGAATTTTCAAAATATCACTTTATGGTCATATACTGAGATGATATGAGTTTGCTTTATTAAGATGTTGCCAAGATTGATTGCTTACAAGATAAGCAAGTGAACTTTCAAGAATGTTCATTTCATTGTAAGTATTTATATTGATGATTTTAGAATTGCTTATAGAGTAAACAAGCTCAATTCTTGAAAGTATGATTTTATTTTTTACCATTGATATGTTTCAAGATGGTTTCACGTCAAGCAAGTTCTTAGAAATATTATTTCAAGAGAATTACTTGATGAGAGAGTTTCAACTCTTTTATAAAAGGATATTTGAAAATAAGCTTTGGAAATTCTATTCCTAAGGAGTTTCGAGAAAAAAGTGTGATTCTTCATATAATGGTATTTGTAAATAAATAAGGCTTTTAAAATGAGTTATTTAAGTGTCATAAAATGGTTTATTTAGATGCTTTGAAATGGTCTATTGAAATATTTTCAGCATCTTTGAAAGTTGAAATACTTTAAAATATTTTGTATTGATGTTCTCAAAAAATTTTAAGGATAATCAACTCAATAAATTGATGATATAAAGGGTGTGTTTGGGAAGTTGTAAAACTTTTGATGAAAAATTTTGTATGTAAAAGTTGTCAAATTAGTAGAAAATGATATGATATTGTATGGGTAATGATGAGGAGTAAAGAAAATAAATTTAAAATAAATAGGTTAGTTGTATTTGTAGTTGTGTAGAAATGATTGAAAAGTAGGTTGTTGTATAAAAAGATGTGTAAAAAATAATTTAAAAAATAATAGTTATGGAAAGTGACAAGTTTTAAATTGAAAAGTTTTAACTTGACAACTTTTGCAAATTGCCAAACACACCCAAAATGAGTTGATAACAGTTTGGTTTAAATGACGTTATAAAGATTATGCAAACTCTTCTCTATATAAGAGTGATAAAGATGTTATGTGGACAAAGCATATAATGCCGATAAAAATGGAAGAAAATGTGTTTGCATATCTTTTGTTCATAAAATGCTCGAAACGGGAAATAAAATGGTTATAAGAAAAGCCTAGTCTTCTCGAATACTGAAATGTTTTAAAAAAAATTTATAATGTAAATTCTAGAATTGTTTACCAACAAATAAGCAAAGTTTTGAAAAAAATATTGTTTTCTCAAACACTGCAAATGTTTTGTAAAATTGATTTACTAAAATGCTTCCAAAATTATTGAAGGGTGGTCATCCTAACATCATGATTTGAAGATGGATTATAAAAATATTTTATTTTTAAAATAATTATGCCCAGTTCTCAATTTGAGAAGGCCTTAGTCTGAGGACTACGATGGATTAAAATTGGCATGGTCTAATGATTGTGTTGATTTTATGAAATCATGCTAGCATGACAATGTAAATATAAACAAGTGTACACAAGGATCATGTACTAGGTCCATAGTAGAGGTAGTTGCAGACCAGAGCCCACCTCTACCTGTGGCCGAGTCACTAAGGAAAAGCCAGAGGCCGGTGGTGCCTTCCTTGAAATGTAGCAGGATCATGGATGACCACTTAGTTAGCTGTGCTGTCACATGGATGGTTTCTTTCCCATGAAAGGATGATTATTTAGTAAATGCCACCAACTATTGGACTTCAAGGCAAATTAAGCACAATCCATGTTTTAATGATTAACAACTCAATTTCAGAAATAATTAGCTACTAATGAGGTTGCTAAGTGTTACAAAGGTCTGGAAATTCATGATTCAAAAGAAAGCAAGTCAAGTAGCAACCCCAAGTCAACTCAGCCATCGACGTAGGTCAAGTCGACTCAAGAAACGACTGAGTGCCTAAAAATAGACAAACCTGAAATTGGGGCTCGAAAACAGGCGAAGTCGCAGTCAAAGTTGACTCCGCTTGTGACTTAGTTGAAGTTGCAAACCCAAGTCGACTCCAAATGTGACTTGGGTATAGTCTTGCTGAAGACTTTGAAATCTCAAAGTCAAGTCGTGTTCCAAATCGAATCCATCATGAGACTTAGGTGAAGTTGCAGCTCAAGTCGACTAGAGTATTCGACTTGGGTAAAGTCGAAGTCCAAGTCAACCCAAGTGTGCAACTCGAATAAATAGTCACTACATATTAATTTAAAATGTCTTATTAAAGAATGGACAACAAGATCAAGAAAGAAATATCTATCATGAATCAACACCACACAAAAGATATTTTAAGAGAATATTGTATTGCTTGGTTTAAGCAAAACAAGCATATCAAGGATATCTAATTGAGATCAAGAGATGAAACGGAACATAGACAACTAAAGTTCATTTGCAAGACCTTAAAGTTCCAAAGATAATCAATGGCTGGCGAAGTCGCATCCGAAGTCGACTCCACCTTCGACTTGGGTCAAGTCCGAGACTAAGTCAACCTGAACCTGAAACTTGAAGTGGAAGATGAAGAACGAAGTCGCACATGAAGTTAACTCCAGTCTATGACTTGAGTGAAGTCGCACCCGAAGTTAACTCTACCTTGTGACTTGTATGAAGTCACATGCCAAATCAACTCCAATTGCAAATTGGTTCACAACGGTCGAAAGAATTCAAACATTGGAAAATTAAATGTGCGCCACCTGCCACCAAACATTTGAATTTACTTCTCATTTTTAAGGAGCATAAAGAGAACGTAAATGAAGTAGGAAAAACATTGAATGAGCTCATCTTCCACTCTCTCTTGCATTTAACTTTGGCCTACAAGAAGATTGAAGAATAACTACGCTTTAAATCTGCTGAAAGCTACCTTGCTCAATCATTTACTGCTTCTATAAGTTCTTCTAAGTGCGATAAACTGCCTACACAAATCTTTAATGTGTAGACTCTTTTCATTTATTGTTTACTTACTTTTCCCACTTGGTTTGATATTGGATATTGAAACTAAGTGAAGGAAAAATAGTGCGTGATTGGAGTAAAACTCATCACCTACTTGTGCTGAGATTGTACAAGCTCCGTAGAGTTGGAATCTAGAACAGAGCTGCTTCTCTAAGTTGTATTGAAATACAATAGTGGAAGCAAGCCACAATAGGTGTGTGCTTAGAAGAGGAGTAAAGGAGGTTGCTCGAACTACTATAAATCTCTATCTCTTAGAGTGGCTTGATTACTTGTGTTTTGTTGCTTTAATTCTCTCCATTTTACTAATTATTTCATTAAGGGGATTAATTCCATAAAAGGGGAAATTTTCGTTTAAGCAAAAAATTTTAAATACCCAATCCCTCCCCTCTTGGGTAACTGCCATAAACTTGGGGCCAATAAGTGTTATCAGAGCAGTTCTTTGAGTTTAAACCAAAGAGATCTTATAAATGGCATCCCAACCAACTTCCACCCCCGCATTTGCTGAAGGCCAATCATTTACAAGACCATCACTTTTTTATTGGAGCAACTTTGGTCACTGAAAGTTGAGAATGAAACAACTTATCATGGCCACAGACATAGATTCTTGGATTTCTTTCCAAGATAGTATTGTCTTACTGATTGATGAAAGAGCCTTTACTTGCTCTAAGGAGGAGGTCAGAACCATAAAAAGCAATGCTAAAGCCATGAACTCCCTCTTTTTTGTTCTTATCGCTTCTGAATATGATAGGGTATCCTCGTGCCAAACTGCCAAAGAAATAAGGGATACACTAACATGTATCTATGAGGGAACTTCTCAAGTCCAAGGGAGTAGAAGAAATATTTTGATTGGAAAGTTAAAAAGTTTTAAAATGCTAAAGATCGAAATCATTTCTGAAATATTTGCTAGATTTTCAAAGATCACTAATGCACTAAAAGGTCTCGGGAAAGCAATTTCTGAATCTGAGTAGGCCATTAAGATTCTAAGGGCTCAACCTAAGTTGTAGACTCCCAAGATCATAACCATTGAAGAAGAAAAGGATCTGAACACCCTAAGGCTGGAGGATCTCATCAACTCACTCATGTCACATGAGCTGATAAAAAGAAGAAATGAGGAGTAACACCAAGGAAAAAGAGCAATTGCTCCGACGGCTGCAACAAACTCAGATGAGTCCATATCATCTTCTCAAAATGATGATGAAGAGATTGCCCTACTCACCTGAAGATTCTGAAAATTTATGAGAAACGGAAAGAATTTTAAAGGATTCGATGAGAGAAATGGAAGGAGAAAAAGAAGGAGATAACTAAGTGCTACCGGTGTGGAAGAGTGGGACATATACAAGCTCAATGTCCCACACTAGAAAAAGATAGGACAAAGGAACGACGAGTGAAGAAAGAACGAAATGAAAACTGAAAGTTTCAGAAAGCTAGATGTACGTAAATTAGGAAACGTCCACAACAAGCAGCTCATTGAATGAAGACAATGAGGTTGCAAGCTATGCTAAGATATGTTGCCTGGCCACAATGGAGGAAGAAAACAACTTCTGCCTTGCTACAACAAAAATTTTAAAGGAACAAACCAACTCAACAAACTGCACAAGTAGTAGGAGGTAACTTCTAAACTAAAAATCAATCCATTTTCTCTTCTACAAATGAGTGTCTCAAATGTGCTAAATTAGAGGAATTACAACAAGCATATGATTCATTATATAATGAAATAAAAAATTAGGAAATAAATTCACAATAAAGACAAAATAATGTGATTCAATAATTATTTTAACTGAGAAGCTAACTGAAAAGGTTGACCACCTGACGAATGAAAAGAATATGATAACTCGCGAAAATGTGAGTTATCATGTCCCATTTCAAACTAGTTTTGCCCGTTAGTTCAAGAGAATGTGGTTAGTTTGCACCCATGTAGCTTAGTTTTTACTCACTTTGTATTTTAGGAACAATATGTAGTTTTTATGCATTTTTAGTATAAAATAGGCATTTATAGTTCATTTATTTAGTTTTAGTAATTTTTGCAGGAAGGACGGACAACTACAAGCGTGCGAGTGAGTCAAATGAAAAACCGAGCATAGTGAAGAAGCAAGCAGGCTAGCGCCTAAGCGTCAACCTACATGCCTTAGCCGGATGTTCCAGCACCTCACATGACAAAAAAGCTTTCAATGAGATGGCGCCCAGGCGCCACTTGACTAGCAGGCAAAGGCATCTCGAAAAGTTTTCAAGTCAAACAGCATATAGGGAGTTGGCGCCCAAGCGCCGGCTTGGGGCGCCGTGGCGAATCCACACACGTGCGTTTCTACACGTGTGTCATACATGTTGGAAATATGTGGAAAATAAGCCAAGTTAATGTTTTGATGATTAACAAATTAATTTAAGTAAGTCTTGGTTACTAACATGTTTGTGAAAGCGATTAAGGGTTATAAATTGGAAGAATATGAAGCATGGAAAGTCAAGTCGATTTCCAAGTTGACTCAGGCATCAACTTAAGGCCACGTTGATCCCCAAGTCGACTCCAGCATTGACTTCGAGGTGTCGTTTCCTTCCAAAGTTGAAAACAGGGAGCAGAGCTGCCGAAGTCGCAAACGAAGTCGACTCCACATGCGACTTGGGCAAAGTCGCAGACCAAGTCAATTCCAGCATCGACTTTGAAATATCAATTCCTTCCAGAGTTGAAGTCAAGACTATGAAGTGCCGAAGTCGCACCCCAAGTCGACTCCACTTGCGACTTGAGGTGAAGTCGCAGACCAAGTCGACTTCGGTAGCGGCTTGGAGGCGTCGTTTTCTGTCCAGAGTTGAAACCGAGAACTGGAGGTACCGAAGTCGCATCCCAAGTCGACCCAGCATGCGACTTAGGTGAAGTCGCAGACCAAGTCGACTTCGGCATCGACTTTGATCGGACAGAGGAGAAATTTCAGAAGACAATTTGGGATTAAATTGACTTCAAGGCAAAATTGTGTGAAGTTGAAGATCAAGTCAACATTAGATGTTCAAATTGGAACATATGAAGACTAATCCAAGTCCAAAGAAAGCAAGTTGCATAAACTCAACTGTTCTAATCAAGATATACTGAACTTGCTCATGAATACAAGATTCAAGACTCAAGGACTAAAGGCTTGCAAATCATCGAGCTAAAGGAAACAAGCTAAAATGAAGACACATTGATTCAAAGAGAACTAAATCAAAGAAGAACAACAAAGACATGAAGAAACCTAAGCAAAACAAAAGCATTCCAAAAATTTCAAGTTTGTCAAGCAAACTGCCAAGGTGAAGTTGCACCCAAAGTCGACTCCACCTGCAACTTGGGTCAAGTCGATGACCAAGTTGACCCAGTTAAGAACTTGAAGAAGCTACAAACTGACGAAGTCGCACCCGAAGTCGACTCCATATGCAACTTGGGCAAAGTCGCACCAGAAGTCAACTCCACTTGCGACTTGGGTCGCAAAGGTCGGAAACTATTCGAACATTGGAGCATTAAATGCGCACCACCTACCTTCAAACGTTCGGATTCCCTCCACAATTATAAAAGGCATTCAATGTGAATGAGGAGGGCAGCTGAGATTCATTAACTGTTCATAACTCCTATCTCTAAAGAGCTTCAAGTGATCAAGGCAATCTTTAGAAGAAGAACTTTGCTTCAAACTGCTAGAGCTCAACTGCTGATTCTTCAAAACCAACACTACAAGTTCTTCTTTACTCGAAAACTGCCTTTACACAACAATAACATGAAGAATCTTTCTATTTTTCTTATTGTTATATTGAACTTGATTTAGTTTGAGGAACTAAGATCAAGTGTAAGCAAAGTAGTATGTGATTGGAGTGGAACTCATCAC
>JAXCLR010000050.1:38378917-38391857 GCA_035584095.1 Annona squamosa | reverse complement strand
CACGTTTCATCAAGGGGATTGAAATTATAAGGGGTTAAGTTTTAATTTACCGAAGAATTTTTCAAGAACCCAATTCATCCCTCCCCTCTTGGGTTTTTCCATAAACTTGGGGCCAACAAGGACAACCACGACTGCTTCTCAAAGCTAATCTATAATTGATGGTTCTTAATTCTTGATCCAGTCTATCCTGGCTACTATTCATTTCCATTATCGTCGTGTGGATGGATACTGTGAAACCCCAACCTATGTAGGACGCAACGGGATGCATTTAAAATATATAAATAATTTATATGTGATTTAAATAAATTTTGAATGATTTATGGATGATTTTATGATTGAATGATATTTTGCAATTAGGATTTAATTAAGAATGGTAATTAAAAATTTAATCGCTGGAGCCCAAAGTGAGTCAGTATGACCCGAGGAGCTTAATGAGGATTTAAAGGTGACAAGGTGTCATGAATAATCATGTTAATTATCATGATTTAATTTATGGAGATTAAAGTGTAATTATGGAATTAAGATGAAAAATGATAAAAAATTCATAACTTAACGCATACAAGGAGGATTTCAATGAAATTTGAAAGGTAAGCTCACGACGGTGGGCCCAATCTTATGGATGGTTTGGATTAAGAGAATCATGATGGGATTAGGGTGATAATTAATTATTTTTATCCTAAATCCAAATGATAGATTCAAGTGGCCATAACTTGACGTAGAAACGTTAGATTGAGATGAAATTTGAAACGATGGAATAAAATTATAAAATCTATGAGATGAATGGAATGGATTAAGCTAATTATCATGGAAAGTTACTTTCTTAGAGAGCAAGTAACAAGTTGCTTAAGAGCTAAGTAAAGAAGGGCAATTGTGGAAAGTGAAAATAGAATTTACTAAAATGCCTATGGCATTACTTAGGCACCAAGAAAAGTAGCTTATAAAAAGAAAAAAAGGGAGCAAGGGGGTTGGACATTCCAGCAGCAAGGAAGAGGGGAGAGAGAGAGAAGGAGAAAGAGAGAGCGAGAAGAGAAGAAAAAGGGAGAAAAAAAGAGATTTTCTCCAAGGACCAGCAGCAAGCACGTCAAACCCAATAAGGAAGACAAGAAAAGAGAAGGAAAAGAAGAAGGAGAAAGAAAAGGAGAAGCTCGAAAAGCTTGGGGCAAAGAATCGGCGCAATCTGATAAATATCCGTTGAGTTAAGCTTTCCAATTTCCGAGTTTGCTTCTTGATATTGGAATCATGATTTTGAATCATAATAAACCTCTAAATAGAGATTAATAACATTCTAGAATTAAGTTTGATTGAGGGTTTTGGCATATACATTGAAAGGAGATGCAAATATGGGAGCAAAACCTAGAAAAAATGAGGCAAAATTCTAAAATATGGAAGAAATATTTAATGAATGTTTTCTAGCAATAAAATTTGTACAAAGACTCATTATAGGGCGATTAAGGAACAACCCAAGTTTCCGCTTAAAAAGATAAGCACATTGCAAATTAAAAATCCAGGAAAATCAACCTGAATAGGGTTGCACGGGTGGCAGGATCAGTTGCACCAAAGGATTTTTAATAATTTTTATACAAGTAATTTTGTGCTTAAAAGTTTTCAAGATATATAACACATATTTAGAACCACTCAAAAAAATTAGGTTTTGATGTGTATAAATATACCCCATAATTAACGTGATTTGGGGTGTCTAGAAAGGGATGCTGCTGTCCAGCAAGGTAAAAATACCAAAATAAATATAAATGCTTAATTTTTTATGATAAAAATATTTATTTTGATTAATTCATGTATTTATTGAGGTATGGTATAAATTTTAGATCAAAAATACTTGATTTGATATTAATTCAAGATTTTGAGAATTTAGCGTGCCTGAATTCAGCATTATGGCAACTTAAGGAATAAATCAAGATAAGTATTAAATTCAAGGTTTTTGTGATGGAATTTAACTTCTAATGGGATATAAATCATGAATTAATGTAATTCATATGATGATTTATGAATGGGTTGCTGATTTTATAAAGTATGGAACCTGGGGTTACATATATGACTCAATTTTTCCATTTTATGTTAAAATGGTGGAAAATGAGATTAAATGATTTATGAAAGTTATGTAAGGTAAAATAACCTAGGATTAGGTTACTTTGGATGCCCAAAAGGATCTGAGAAGATAAGCCTTAAATCTGATTTTTATGAATTTTATGAATAGGTGTCCAAATGGGGTGAAAACGATACCTGCAATAGGGAAATAAGTTACTGTTTTGAGAGGAGTTAATATATGAATTTTAAACATATGTTAATACCCTAAATTTGGGTTAAGAAAAGAATGGTTTAAGGCTGGAAATTTTGGATTAAAAATCTGTTTAGATCATGTCGCTAAAGGGAGCGTTGAAATGATGAAAAACGAATTCTAATGTTGCTAAGTATGAATACCCGACTTGAAAGACAAGTGGGTTAAGTTAGATAAACTTATGTAGGTTGGAAAACCTTAGGAATATAAGTATTTGAAGATGATGGAAATAAATGAAATATTATTTTCATTTATCTAGGCAAAAGCAAGGAAAAGAATGGAAGAAAAGGAGTATGACGATCTCAGGTAAGCAAGCGAGCTTTCTAAAATGATGTTTTCTTTCTATGTGATGTTATATGATTAAAGTTGTTTATGATTATGTTTAAATGAATAGGCAAGCATAGGTTTTAAAAATGATGGTTTTAATGAAAAGCGATAAATTTTGAAAATGACGACTTTAATGAAAAGTCGTAAGTTTTGAAAAAGAATGGCTTTAAGGAAAAGCCTCAAGGTTTACTTCATGAGAAGCAAGCAACGTTTTTAAGATAAAGAATTTATCACAAGTATTGCCATGGATTAGCAATGCTTTATGTTAATGGATTGAGAAATTTTCTTATAAGTAAGCAAGTTCTCCATGATATTGTTTTTAAAGGATTTCACGTTTTATGTCGATGGTCTTTTTAAGAATTTTCTTTTAAGTAAACAAGTTCTTTATGATTTGTTTCAAAAGTATTTTATAAGAAAAAGGGAATTTTGCCCTTTTTCACAAAGCAACAAATGTAAATAAGTTTTGAATTTATCTTATGATGTTAATGAAAAATAATCATGTTATAAAGAAAAGATTTAATTTATGAAAAAGATTTGTTTTGCTAGGTCATGATAATTAAATAATAAATGATAATTTAGACATAGTTCATATGTTTTAAAATGATATTCGAAAATTTTTGATTTCCTTTAGATAAGTAAATCTATGTTGAAAATATCTTGAAAAATGTTTATACAGATGTGTTGAAAGGGATTTAAGGATGACCAACCTCCTATGTTAATTTCATAAAATGGTTTGATTTCGGGTTGCTAAATGGTATGTAAAAGATTATGCAAGCCCTTTTCGTAAAAATGAAAAAATTGATATGCATACAAAAAATTGATTTTAAGATGGTTGAGAAGGGGTTAGCACAATTGCATAACTTTTGTGAGCAAAAGGCCCCAAAATAGAAACCAAGAAAATGTTAGGAAATATATAGTTTAAGCTTGAAAATTCAAAGGTTTTGAAATCTTTTATAAGGATTTTAATATGTATTATTTTTAAAATATTTCAAATGTTTATCAAAATATTTTACTCAAAATATTTCTAAAAGAATTTAAGGAAGATCATCCTAAAATTAGTAGATTTTAAATGATAACTTGTTTAAAGTGGGTGCGCTCGCTTTACAAGTTAACACAAATTGCGGTCTGTGATGTGTTTTTAAAAATAATTTTTAATGATATAGACTTTGGTCTAAGATTTTGTGTATGTTATGGATGCAAACAGAGCTCTGTGATCCCGGTTTAAAAGGACATGGGCTGTGGTCTGTTCTTCAAACCAAACGGACTGCGGTCTGTCATAATAATATACGGTGAACCAGTATAAGAAACAGACAGGTTGTAGAGCATGATTGGGATGATCGGAGCCCACTCTACATAAGGCCAAGTCACTAAGGGATGACAGGAGTACTAACGGCCCCCTCCCTGATCTGGGAGCAGGATAAATAAATAGCCACCTGGCTAGCATTCTATTAAGGATTCTCTTCCAAAATGTAACATAATCACTTGCTAAGTGTCACTTTTGGATAGAAATGTGTTTGCATACGTTTTACTTTTCAAAAGCCCAAGGATTGGGATATAAAATCATTTATACAAAAATTTATCATAAATTGGATTTCTATGAGCCATTATGCATAAGTTAACCTAAAAGTAGGGTGTTTTACACAAAATGTGTAAATATTAAGAATAGAAAAATGGTTTTTCTACAAAATTTTTCATGATATAGATTTATGACTTGTTTGCTATAAACAAGCCCCAAGATGGGGATAATGAAAAAGGGCTTATTTTGGAAAATATTTCGGACATAAGAATGTCCATTTCCAAAAGGTTTATGTGGAAAAAATGGTTGGAGATGAGGATGTCCATTTCCTAAAGAGATTTATGTTGGAATGTGTGTAGACATAAAAATGTCCATTTTTAAAAGAGTTTAAGGGATAAAGGTGTTTACAGACATATGAATGTCTATTACAAAAAAGGCTTACGGAAAATGTATTTTGGATATAAAAATATCCATTATCAAAGTATTTATGCAAAATAAATTTTAGGACGTATAAACGTCCAATTCCAACAAGATTTATGTGGAAAATATTTTAGGATGTATGAACGTCCAATGCCAAAATGATTTATGTGGAAAAATGTCTTTTCGTGGACATGAGAATGTTCATTGCCAAATATGGTTTATATCAAGATGTTTTGGGACATAAAATGTCCCTAGCCAAAAATGATTTATGATAAAAATGTTTTATGAAAAAAATTCCAAGGAAAGTCTTGCCTCAAAATACTTGCTTACTGAGTTATCACTTACTTTTTGTTTTTCTAAACCTTAGACAGGTACCAGAAAACTCAAGGTGTCAATGAACCTAAGCAACGAAGGAAGGTACGAAGTAGTACCCAGGTGGGCTAAAAGAATTTTCCATGGTGAGTGAAATACTATGAATGGAAGTTTTCAGGTATGTTAATGTATATGCGAACTTGTTTAAAGTTCCGAGTTTTAGGTGAACTAATGATTGGATAGATGTATGTATGTAATGGAAATGCCATGATTAGGTGAAGAGGGCCTATGATGTATAACAACATATTGAAATGATTTAAAGGATATGTACAAGTGTGTCATTGCTTATGTTATAAATAAAATGATGATGAATGAAGAAACAAAAAAAATTGGACGAGTTCCAATTAAAATCCCGCCCCGTGATCAGGGCAACAATCCTGATTCACATTTGCCAATCAATAGATTTCTGAGGTAAGGAACTGACGCTTGGGTTGGGGCGCCACAGATACCAACTGCTGTGTGACTTGATCTTCCATCTCACTAAAATACTCCATAATGGTTTGGGAGGAAGCGAATCGGTCGGGGTATCTCGTATGAAGATCTGGAATCTAGGAACAACAAAGTGAGCAAGACCCGTGGGAGTGAGGTGACGCTGGGGCTACAGGCATTGGAGGTGGAGAAGGAACTGGGTCGGGTTATGGTAGCTCCTCCCCCTCAGGATGATCACACCCGGCTTCGGGCTATTAATCATATCCCAATCTTTCTTGTATCCTCCCAACCTTGAATTCTTCCAAATTGATCTTCATCTGGGTTGGGAAGGCCTGATTGATGGCATTGTTGGTTTTGGGAGGGCCTGATTGATGGCATTGTTGGTTTTAGAACCTCAAACGGTTCCCCATCCAGGTCAACACCAAAGTAAGCAATGATTTTTGTAATCCACATCTCATATGGTAGAACACCTCGTGGATTCTCCTTTTTATGCTTCATGGCTTTCAAAAACAGTCTTGGCAAACTAACTTTGACCCTGTTAGCCACTTTTCACAATATCTCCGCTTCTTGCAGTTTCAACTAATTATGGCCTCCACCTTTCGAATAGATACAGTGAGAAATGAGTAGTCGAAGGACCCGTAGTCTAGGAGACAAGTCCATATAGTGTAGAAATGTGATGCTCAGGTGGTACTTGTTGTTGTTTGTGAGTTGGTTGTACATCCGCTCAAGTGACAAGCCCTCTAGAATCGGTTTATTGTCTCTAAGTACCCCCAAGATATTAGCAATTCGACTAAGGGCATTGGACTTACTAATTCTATTTCCAATTCCTAGATTTATCTCAACCCCTTTAACATAGGTATTGAGATATTCTTGATCCCATAAGTAGTAAAATAGTATGGTCAGATCAAGAGATATCTGGTCATCTGCTTTTAATAATCCAGTCCACCCTTGGAAGTCCAGAAGTTCCTTTATCCCAAACTCATATTCATTTAGAAACTCAAAATCAATTATTTTGGGAATAAGAATCTTCCGTTCATAGAAATGACTATGTTGTTATTCGGTTCTAAAGTAGTCAGTAGGCATTTTTAGAACTTGCCCTCTCTGAGTTGGTGTTCCTCTCTTATTTTCACCTGTTTCACTTTTGCTGCTGGATTCCTCACTTAAATGATCATCTCAAGGAACGAATGTGGAAGTATTACCTTCGCAGAATTGAACCCGTCGCCCTGAAGAAGTTGGGGTCTCGTCCCGGACCCGCTTAGACGAAGTCCGTTGCTATCGTGGCACTCCCTCACCTGTATTTGATTGGGATGGCCTTGATATTGGAAATTTACTGGGTTTAGATACGACTTTGGGTGCCATAGATTTAAGGGAAAATCTTTAATATGGTAATGGATGATTGCAAGAGTGGAGTGCTATGGAAGCTAGAGCTTGAGGGATAGAGAGACAGCTCGAGAGAGAGAGAGAGAGAGAGAGAGAGAGGTCACCATAGAGAGAGAGTGACATTTGGTGAGTGAGAGAGAGAACTGTGAGAGACAGAGAGGAAGAACCGGAGAGTAAGAGAGAGAAAGGAGGAATGAGAGAGAACTGAGAGAGAGAGAGAACCTTGAGAAAGAGATGAATAGAGAGAGAGGATGCTGAATCGAGAGAGAGAGCTTGGAGAGAAAATGGGCGTGGGAGAAGAAAGAAGAAAGAAGAAGAAGAAGAGGGGAGGCGCAGCAGTGCAGTCCTCGCGCTGAAGTCGACTTCGCCCTTGTGGAGTCGACTTCGGTGAAGTCGACTTGGCTCTATCAACTTGGGATTCTGTACCCTTTCTAATTTGCTCCCCCTCTCTAGATTTAACATATCATGTTTTTAATCAATGTCAATCATACCCATATCATTTCTAATTCTATAAAATGGTTCCTTTGCCAATAGTTTAGTGAAAATATCTGTAATTTGGTCCTCAGTTTTAAATACTCTAAACAAATATCATGATTTTCAACATGTTTCCTAATAAAATGATGTCTTACATCTATATGCTTAGTTCTAGAATGCAACACAGGATTTTTTGTCAAACAAATAGCATTATCACATCTAATTGGAATATCTAAGAATATTCTTTGGTGACTAATCCCGCTTTATTTCTTACTACAAGTCCACTTGAGTCTAATATGTTCCTAAAAATCCATTTGGTACTAATAACCATACAATTCTTGAGTCTAGGAACTAGGTGTCATACTTTATTTCTTTCAAATTGATTTAGCTCTTTTTGTATTATAGTGATCTAATTTTCATCATTGAGAGATTGATCAATAAAATTTAGTTCAATTTTAGACACAAAAGCAAATTCTTTACAAATATTGTGTCTAGACCTTCTAGTTTTTACTTCTTCATATATATTGCTAATAACTTGCACAATTGGATGGTCGTTTTTGAATTTTAAATCAATAGGAGGTTTATAGGAACTATTACTTTCACTTATCCTTTCCGCCATGAAATTCTCTTGCTTTGTTTCAGCTCCTCCTTGTTGTTCTAATTGTCCCTTTTCTGTATTTCTTAATGCCTCATCTGCATCACATAACTCAACTCATCCTCCTGTTTAGGATTTTGGTTAAATTCATCAAATACAACTTATATTGATCTTCTACTACTTGATTTTTTTGTTAAAAACTCTATATGTTTTGTTATTTGATAAATAACCAATAAATATTGTCTCATCACTTTTGGCATCTAACTTTCTCAAGTTTATTTTTGTATTATTCAATACATAGCAAGTATATCCAAAAACATGAAAATATGAAATGTGTAGTCTTCTTCCCTTCCATAGTTCATATGGGGTTTTTTTCAAGATTGCTCTTATGGTAACTCGATTAAATACATGAAATGATGTACGTACAGCTTCACCCTCAAATCTTTTGAATAATTTACTCTCATTTAGCATAGTTCTAGCCATCTCTTGTATTTTTTTATTTTTTCCTTTCAACTACCTCATTTTGTTGGGGAGTTCTTGGTACAGAAAATGTGTGGTGAATTCCTTTCTCATTACAGAATTTTATAAATCATTTATTTTCAAATTGACCACCATGATGACTTCTAATGGATATGATTGTATTCTATTTTTCATTTTGCACCAAATTTGAAAAGGTGACAAGCATAGAGAAGGCTTCGTCTTTGGTAGCTAAGAGTATTATCCATGTAAATTTTAAAAAATCATCAACTATGACAAAGACATACTTTTTCCCATCGAAAGTTAAAATGTCTGATGGGCTGTAAAGATCCATATGTAGTAGTTCAAGTAGTCTAGGTGTTGAAATTTTTTTGGTAGAAAATGACATTTTGGGTTGCTTGGATAGTTGACATAATTTATATATTTTGTCTTTGCAATGCTTAAGCTTTGGCAATTCTTCCACTAGGCTCTTTTTTCACAAGGTCTTAATATTTGACATATTTATATGTCCAACCCTTTAATGTCATATTCATGGATCATTTTCAGTGGCTATAAGACATTTTTCATCTAGCTTATCAAGACAAACCAAATATACATTTCAATGTCTTTTGCCACTAAAGACTATATGATCTTCATCAAATACATTGCATACAGAGGATTCAAACACAACTTTATAGCCTTTATCACACAATTGACTAATGCTCATTAAGTTGTGTTTGAGTCTCTCAACAAATAATACATCCTCAATACATGCATTTGAATTTCCATAAATATTGTCTTTACCTTTAATTATACATTTTTCGTTATTTTCAAATGCAATCGTCCCTTCACTACATGATTTAATCTTATGGAACAATCATCTTTCTCCCATCATATGTCTTGAGCAGCCACTATCCATGAACCACACGTTGTTGGCCTTTGCTTTAAGACATACTTGCAAAATAAAATCATGTAGAGCTTATCTCTTTGGTACCCATTTTACGGGTCCATTTGGGTTAGTGAGCCATTGGAATCTGCATTGTTCTATTTTGGAAGACATGAATCCAATGCTCTTTGGTACCCAAATAAATTTTGCACCATAGTTATACATTTTCTTTATTTTATATTGATAAATCTTATGACCCATTTTGTTGCAAGAGTTACATGCCCCTAGAAGTCTTGGAGTGAGAATCCATGTAGTCGATGGTTCCCAAATTGATCTCTTTGTTAAAGCAAGATGATTCATTTTTGGTTTAGTATAGATGGGCTTCGCTTGGTTTTTGAAAGTCCTTGGAGCATTAGATTTGCTACCTTCTCTTTTCTCAAATGTGGAATATCCAAGTCCTCTTTCATTGTTTTGGGCGGTCATATTTAGAAATATTTTGACACTTTCCCCTGGATTAGAAAACTTTGCTAATGATTTATTTTCTCTTTTTAGTATTTCCACCTCATTTGTTAAGGTATTCTTTTCATTCGTTAGGTGATCAACCTTTTCAGCAAGTTTTCCGTTCACAATAATTATCGAATCACATTGTATTTTCTTTATTGTGAATTTATTTTTCAATTTCTTTATTTCATCATATAATGAATCATATGGTTGTTGCAGTTCCTCTAATTCTGCATATTTGAGACATTCATTTGTAGAAGAGAAAATAGAATGAGTTTTCAGTTTAGATGTTACCTCTCCATTGCTTGTGCAGTTTGTTGAGGTGGTTTGTCTCTACAAAATTTCTGTTGTAGTAAGGCAGATGTTGCTATCTTCCTCCATCATTGCCAAACAACATATCCTTGCACAGTTTGCAGCCTCATTATCTTCATTCGATGAGCCGCTTGTTGTGGACGTTTCCTCATTCACATACATTCCTCTTCCTTTTTTCTTTTGAAATTTTCAGTTTTCATTTCAGTCTTTCTTTTCTTATTATGCCTTAGTTTTAATCTCCTCTGGTGTGGGACATTGAGCTTGCGTATGTCCCACTCCTCCACACCGGTAGCTCATGCGATACGAGTGAGCTGAGAGATCCTCTATCCTTAGAGTGATTAGGTCTGTTGCTTCTTCGATAGCTATGATCTTTGGAGTCCACGAATCAGGTAGAGCCCTTAGAATCTTCATAACATGCTCAGATTCAGAAATAGCTTGCCCAAGACTTTTTAGTGCATTAGTGATCTTTGAAAATCTAGCTAAAATCTCAAAAAAAATTTTAGTCTCAAGCATTTTAAAGATTTTTAGCTCTCTGCTCAAAATATTTCTTCTCGTCCCTTGGACTTGAGAAATTCTCTCATAAATAGATATTAGTGTATCCCATATTTCTTTGGCAATTTGACATGAGAATACTCTATCATATTCAGATCCGGAAAGAGCATAAAAGAGGGAGTTCATGGCTTTGGCGTTGCTCTTTACAATTCTAACTTCCTCATTAGACCATGTGGAAGCTCTTTCATCAATTGGTAATACAACACCGTCTTGGATAGTAATCCAAGAATTTATGCCTGTAGTCATAATAAGTTGTTTCATTCTTAACTTCCAGTAACCGAAGTTACTCCCATGAAAATGTGGTGGCCTTGTAAATGATTGGCCTTCAGCGAATGCAGAGGTGGAAGTTGGTTGGGATGCCATTTGTAAGATCTCTTTAGTTTAAACTTAAAGACTTGCTCTGATACCAATTGTTGGTCCCGAATTTATGGCAATTACCTAAGAGAGGAGGGGTGAATTGGGTATTTTAAAATTCTTTGCTGAAACAGAAATTTTCACCTTTTGGAGTTAATCCCCTCAATGAAACAAACAAAAAGATGAAGAGAAATAAAACAGTAAAACACAAACAGTCAAGCCAATCTAAGAGGCAAAGGTTTATAGTGGCTCGGGCAAACTTTCCTACTCCATTCTTCCAAGCTCACACCCGTTGTGACTTGGGTTCCACTATTGGATTTCAATACAACTAGAGTAGCAGTAGCAGCTCTCTTCTAGATTTCAGCTCTAAGGGACTCATACAAATTCAGCACAAGTAGGTGACGAGTCTTACTCTAGTCACACACTACTTTTCCTTCACTTGGTTTCAATTTCCAATATCAAACCAAATGGAAAAAATAAATAATGAAAAAATGAAAGATCTACACTTTACAGATTCGTGTATGTAGTTTGCAGCACTTAGAAGAACTTGTAAAGGCAGTAGAAAATACAGCAATGCAACTTTTAGTAGCTTGAAGCACAGTTCTTCTCTTGTCTTCTTATAGACCAACTTAAACACAAGAGAGAGTGGAAGGTGAGCTCAATCAATGCTTTTCTAATCTTGTTCACGTCCCCTTGAAGCTCCTTAACTAATGAGAGGTGAATTTCGAACGTTTGGTGGTAGATGGCGTGCATTTAATGCACCAATGTTCGAATTTTTCTGACTGTTGCGAACCAAGTGGCATATGGAGTCGACTTAGCATGCTAAGTTGCATGGTGGAGTCAACTTCGGGTGCGATTTCACCCAAGTCGCAGACTAGAATCGACTTCAAGTGCGAATTTGGTCTTCGGCTTCCACTTCCAAGTTCTAGCTTCATGTTGACTTGGTCTCAGATTTAACCCAAGTCGCCTTCAGGTGCGACTTCACTAACCATTCGATTATCTTAGAACTTTGGATTCTTGCAAGTGACCTTCTTCTTGTACATTTTCTTTTCTTTTCTTGTTCTTCATTAAATGTCTTTGGTATCCATCTCAAACCAAAGCAATACCATTTACTCTTGAGAAGATTTTCTTTGTTGTCTTGATTCATGATGATTGTCCTTTTTGATCTTGTTGTTGAAACTTCAATATAAAATTGTTCATTTAATAATAATCCATCTTTAAAGATATCTGAAGTAGTCGTATACTTGAGTCACTTGCTTGGGTCGACTTGGTATTCGACTTTATCCAAGTTCATGCTCAGGTCGACTTGAGTTTCGACTTCACCTAAGTCGTATTGTGGAATCAAGTTGGAAAGCGACTTGACTCTGAGAATTCAAAGTCTATAGCAAAGCTATACTCAAGTCGCATCTGGAGTCGACTTGGGTTTGCGACTTCATCCAAGTTGAAAGGGAGTATTTAATGCACTTGAAGTCGATTCTAGAGTCGACTTGGGATTGTGACTTGGTCTGCTATCTTTTGAAACTTAAGTTTTTATCCTTTGAAAACACTTAGCAAACTCATTAGTGATTAATTAATTCTCAAATTGAGTTGTTAATCATTAAAACATAGATTGTGCATAATTCGCCTTGAATTTCAATAGTATGGGAACATAACAAATAGCTAAAATAGAGTTAAGTTTGTATATATTGGAAAACATATATGAATATAAACAAAGTAACCCAAAAAAAAGAATCAATTTGACATAATTATGAGTAAAAGGAATTCATACTCCCATCCAATTAAAATCATCACAAGGAAATCTCAACCCATAGCTATCCTATCCTTAGTCCTTTATGACTTTAATTAGATAAGTGTGAATTTAGTTCTTTGAATACAATTCTCATTTAAATTATCAATTCACTATAGACAATTGGAATTTGAGGTAGTATTACGTCTAATCACAATCTTCATGAAAATGATACTCAACTCATCATATATTACTTGATCGACAAGTATATGTTGGAAATAATGCTTCAAAAACAAAACAAAATTGATCAAAGATTGAGTTTTGATGATTAACAAAGACTAACTTGA
>JAXCLR010000050.1:38337469-38378817 GCA_035584095.1 Annona squamosa | reverse complement strand
GGATAGCCGCATCCATGTGGTTTGGCTCAGAAATGACAAAACCACCATTAGGCAGGAATCCGAAAGCCATCGAATGCGCCATGAGATCTATAAAGGAGCACTTCTGAGTGTTAGCAGTGAGAAATTAAGTAAGCATATAAAGACCATAGTTTTCAGCTCTTAAAGATGAAGGAAGAATGTTTCACGTCGGGTTTACCATTTGTTCTGGCTTCGTTAAAAAGTATTTTCCTTCGGTTTTGAAAATAAATGCTTAATTAATTCCCCAGCAAAATTTTAAAGCATTTAATTCTTTAACCGAGTCCGAAGAGTATATCATATAAATATTTTGTATTGTGTTCCACATTCTGATTTTACATCTTCAACAAGAAAATCCTTGATTAAAAGAGCTGAATACAATGGTCTATAAAAAAATACTTATTTTTATTGAAATAATGATGAAATGCATAGAAGATCTTTCTACATCTTTACAAGCGCATGAAAAATCGTGTCTGACAAAAATATAAAGATAAGTGAGTACACTTCGCCCTGTGTCGTGACCCAAATGTGAGGTATATGATGTCAAGCGCCATGACTTAATTATGAGGTACATGACGCCACGCACCATGACTTAAATACGAAGTACATGACGCCACGCGCCATGACTTAAATACGAGGTACATGACGCCACACGCCATGACCTAAATACGAGGTACATGACACCACGCGCCATTACTTGAATATGAGGTACATGACGCCATATGCCATTACCTAAATATGAGTTTACGCTTAGCCCGTCGACCAGCGATGCTCGGTTTGGGAATTAGTGAGGGGCCCGTCGGCTACACTAATGGCCCTACACAACAAACTAAGTGCGCTCTTAGCTTCTGGATTTACACAGTAGACCATCATGTCCTGCTTTCAGCTTCTGTACTTGTACAAGAAACTAACGTCTCCTGCATTCAGTCTCTAGATTAAATAATTGGGTTGTTTTACCAAGAAATGAATTCAACCGAATTTTAAAAGTATTTTTGGGTCAACTTTAACCATTTAAGGAGGTTTGAGCCCAACTAAGCTTGTTGAGGGATTTTGGGCCCGACTAGGCCAGTTGAAGAGTTCTGGGCCCAAGCGGACTTGTTGAAGAATTTTGAGCCATTTTGGGCTTGTTGAATAGTTTCGGGCCATCTTGGGCTTGCTCGAAATTTTGGGCCTAGTGGGTTTGTTGGAGGGTCTTAGGCCCAAAAGGGCTTGCTCAGACATTAAGGCACGGGTTGAGCAAAGAGGTCATTCAATTTTTTTCATATATATATATATATATATGTATATATATAATGAAAAGGTACTTAGCCCCATGTATCAACTTAACCCATTACCTGAGGAGTATTTACTCGAGAAGAAGTATATAAAATTTCTTTTAATAATATACACATATATATTTTTGAAAGTCTCTAAGATATGTGTGTATAAAATATATATTTTTTGGGACCCGTGGGACAAATATATATTTTTTGAAGGCCCGGGAGACACATTATATTTTAGAAAACAAAATATTCGTTTTTAGAGGCCCGCGGGACTCACATATATATTTTAAAAAATAAAATATTCATTTTTAAAGGCCCACAGGACCCATATATATTTTAGAAAAATAAAATACTCATTTTTGGAGGCCTACGGGATACGTATATATTTTTAGAAAATAAAATATTCATTTTCGGAGGCCTACGGGACCCATATATATTTTTAGAAAACCAAATACTCATTTTTGAAGGCTCGCGGGACACTATATATTTTTAGAAAATAAAATATTCATTTTCGGAGGCCTGCGGGACACATATATATTTTTAGAAAACAAAATATTCATTTTTGAAGATCTTTTGATATATATATATATGTATAATATTACGAGGCTTTATATATATACATATATATATATATATATTATCTCGGGATCCTTGGGTCACTCTTTTTTTTATGAGGAAACTTATCCCGGGATCCCTGGCCATTTTATGGCACACTCGGTAGAATCTCAGAACCCCAGGCCTATATATATACACTACTATTTTTTATATCATAAAATCACTTAGCCTTAAATATACATATAAATATGTGGTGGCCCTTGAGATCCAGGACCCCTGCTCTTATATATATATTATATGGCGGCCAATGAAATCTAAGGACCCCGACTCTTTTATATATGTATGCTGTTATATATATATATATAACTTTATATATATATATACATATATATATTATATGGCGGCCCGTGAGATCCCGGGACCCCAACTCTTATATATATATATATATGTTGTTATATATATATATATTTATCATAAAAATGCATAACTTTATATATATATGTATATATATAGCGGCCCGTGAGATCCTGAGACTCCAGCCCTTTTATATATATATTATTATATATTTTTATCATAAAAATAATACTTAGTTTTATATATGTACATATATATGGCGTGCCCGATGAGATGCCGGGTCCCGGGCCTTTATATATAGATATTGTTATTATTATTTTTTATCGCAAAATAATAATAATAATATATGTAGATGCATATATATATTTTTTGAATGAGAAAATGTACTTAACCCGCATGTCGATTCAACCCGCCAGTCGGAGAGTATCCACGTTGAGAAAAGTATTTTTTTTAAATATTATATAGTATATGTATATACCTAACCCGTGTATCAATTCAACCTGCTAGTCGGAGAGTATCCACATTAGGAAAAGTATTTTTTTTAAATAATGTATATATGTATATATATTTTTATACATATATTTTTTTATTTTATTTTTAAAGGAGAAAAATACTTAACCCGTGTGTCAATTCAACTGGCCAATCGGGAAATATCCACGTTGAGAAAAGTATTTTTTTGAAAATAATATATATGTATATGTATATACTTTTAATAAAACATATATATATATATATTAAAAATATATACACTTAACCCGTGTGTCAATTCAACCTGCCAATCGGGGAGTATCCGTATTGGGAAAAGTAGTTTTTGAAAATAATATATATGTATATATATATATTTTTATATATAGAAAATATACATATATATTATTTTATTTTTAAAGGAGAAAATTACTTAACCCGCATGTCAATTCAATCGGTCAATCGGTGAGTATCCATGCTGGGAAAAGTATATATATTTTTTGAAAGTAATGTATACATATTTTTTTAAAAAAACTTTAAAAAAAAACTTATGTTCTTTTTCTTTTAGGGTGAGCTCTCGGTTTCTCTCCTTCTGCTCCGAAGTTCTCTCCTCCCGTCATGTCTTGCGGTCTTATTTATAAGCCCAAGGATGCAGTTTCGCGGGTAAGAAATCATTCCCGCGGAACTCTGCTGCGCGCATCTTGAGCAGAAAATCTTTACCGCGAAACTGTGTTGCGCATGGCTTGAGCAGAAACCTTATCGCGGAATGTGTTACTGCGGAATTCTATCCCGTCACAATCTGCAGCAAGAGGCCCTTCTCTCCACCACTACAAAGCTTCAGTGCCATGTCTTCAGCCTCTTTGTGCTCTCAAGCATTTTCACAGGCATCTACGCCATAGAATTTGGCTATGTCTCCTCCGTGTCCACCCGCCACAGCTCATTCTCATAGCCCCCGTGCAAAGGACGAAGCATCTCCTCGAATTGGCTCAGCAGCTGCTTGAGAGGAAAATCGCACGAAGGCAAAACCTCAGCTTTATCGGCTTCCGTTTATACGTTCTCTGATCTTTGAAGCTATTGCAAGGTCAACAGACATGACATCTCGAAATGCCTGGCGGATCCACCTGAAGAGAGTTGAACACCAAGTTTTTTTTATGTTTTGTTGTGTAGCACGTATCCATCTTTTTCTTTCTGGGCTTTAAGAGTAGCATCTTTTGTGGCAAAAACGTACAAAGCAAAATCCCTTAGGGGTACCCTATTGATCTTTCATTATTCGTATTTCCAAAATTTCTCCACAAAGAGAAAACATCTCATGCAGCATGCTCTCAGTGATGCTCCGAGAAATACCCAACCATATGGCAGCCTCTTGTTCTTCTTACCATCAACCCCAAACATTGAACATGTGCCACTGGGATAAATCCCATCATTTGGAGGATGCTTGAGATCACATTTCCTCATATGTCTCCGAACTTGTTTTTTTTTTTTGCGCTTTATGAAATTTAGGCGTAATTCACAAAAATATAACTTTAGAGTATCATTGGTGGAAAAGGTGAGAAGTACCAGGTCTCGGTCTCGGTCTCGGTCTCGGTCTCCACATGCTCCATCTTCTCGTGTGTCATGCCTTTGCACTAGCCTTCCAAATACATCATGTTTCCGATCCAGATGATGTGCAGCCTTGAAGATAATAAAGAATTGGGATCCGTTGGTATCAGAGCCAGCATTGGTCATGGATAAGAGACTAGATCCATCATGATGGCTAAGCTTGAAGTTTTCATCTTCAAACTTTCCACCGAATATGTCATCTTTCTTTGAAAAATCACCTCCCTGAGTAATAGATCCTTTGTAGTGCAGGGGCTTTCTATTCGTTGGTCCAATTCCCTTCTCACTTGTACAGAGGGCTCGAAAATTTTCTGACATCTTGGGACGATATATATATATATATATTAAAAAAAAGCTCAACTATCATAAAAAACTAAAGGATTCTTCTTTTTTGCCATTTTCTCCAGTGGTGCCTTGGGCAGAAGCTAGTGCACTCTGCTGCGGTTGAGACGGTTGGATAACTTGGAGTCGCCATTTCCGTCGCAGAGACTGTGAGACGAGGATTTTTTTTATCATCTCATTTGACCGGCCAATCATTTTTATATTTATATATATTTTTTATTTTCTTTCGTATATATACTCTTTGTAATAAATTTAGCAGTCTAAAAAAAACTCGGCTATAATAATTTTTTTAGCCATCTGCAATTTTTTTCTTCTTCTTTTTTTTTTCTTTTTTTTTCTTTTTCTATCAATTTTTCTTTTGTTGTAATTTTTCTCTTTCTTCTTTTTTTTTTTCTTTTCTTCTTCTTCTTCTTTTTTTTTTTACATATGAAAAACCATACCAATCATATAATCGTAGTAGACCCATGGTTAAAATTATACCTCATCAGTCTTTTACTGAACAGAGAGAAATGTATTTATATGAAAATGCAACATGCTTGCTTACTGAGTTCATCACTTAGGTTTTATTTTCCTAAACCTCAGACAGGTATAGGGGAGCTCAAGAGATGGAGAACATGATATAATTGAAGAAAGGTATGATATAGTATTCATGTGTGTGCTAAATGATTAGTTATGTTTATCAAATGATATGTTTGGAATTTTAAAGATATGATATTGTATGCACAAGTGTAAGTGCTTAGCATTTAATTAGGAATGAATTTTATATGGTTATGGTTTGGTCAGGTTGTGTAAGCCAAGGTTGTAAGAAAATGAGATGAAGATTTTATTAATGATGTATATAATTGATGTTAACTATCAAAGGATATTTTTATGAATAAGTAGCTAAGGGAATCATATAGTATGTTAAATTGCTATGTGCAACAAAATTACAAGTGTATTGTTGCTTACAAGATGAATATGTGCAATACAAAGAAAAGAAATGAGAACGGATGAAGAAACAAATTGAAAAAAAAAATTGGACGAAATCAAATTAAGAACCCGCCGTGTGATCAGGGCAACAATCCTGAATCACATTTACGAATCAATAAGATCTTGAGGTAAGGAAGTGACGTCTTGGTTTGGAGCACCACAGAAGTTAGTATCAGAGCATGGACTGGTAAATAAGTGGGAGAAGGAGAAAATAAAGGATGATGAAAGGATAAATCTGATACCACAAAGCTAGATATCAAGACAAGAATTGGTAAATAGGAGTGGAAGGAAAAGATTTGATATCACAGAACTTGATATCCGAGAAAGAATTAGTAAATAGATGTCAAAAGAATAGATATATCACAGAAATAGTATCCTAGCAAGGATTGGTGAATAGGCATAGAAAGTGAAAAATAAAAGATGAAAGAAAGAAGGATATGATATCACTGAGAGTGATATTATGTCAAGGATAGTAAGATAATTGTGGAAAGAATGAGGGAAAGGAAGGATGTGAATTGAAATTATGATATGTATCTATATGCCATCATGTATTGTTTTCTATAATGTAGAATTGAAATGTTATGGGTCAGGAAGAAGAGGAAAATTATTTGAGATTTTCTTTAATCTCAGTGTATTTGGAAGATATGTATGAGAGGGTTTTCTCTCTTCTATATTATTCATATAAACTTATGGAAAAATGAAAATGAAAAAAGACAATGATGAGTTATAGAAAATGAAAGTGCAAATGATAATAAAAGACCTCAGTGAAGGGTTCATATAGAATGAAAAAAGATGAAAAAGGCATCGAATTAGTTTAGCACTAATACAGTCACAAAGGAGCTTACATTAGTATGATATGTTCATAGGCACTGTGTAGTGAGATTAAGATAGATGAAGTTAGCAAAAGTTTATTTTGACTTTTTAAATGTATGATGTTTTGATGTAAAGGTGTTATTAAGGTACAAGTGAAACATATTGCACTTGTATGATAAATATATGTATAGGAAAAGGAAAGATTGGTAATCTTTCTTTTTAATGAGAATAATTAAGTATTAATATGATTTTTATATATGTGTAAACTATCATGTTTATTACAGGAGCTAAAGCTAGACTGCATAAAGAAAATGAGGTTGCAAATAAGGAATCTGTAAGTTAAAGGGAACAGATCTAAATAATCAAGATAGAAAGGACAATCAAACCCAAGGACTCGTCAACGACGAGTAAATGTCAACTGTGAACCAAAGGATGAAGGTAGAACTGTTATAAGTAACACCACTTAGATAAAACTTATAGAAGCACAGGTAACCACAATTATAATAGAAACTATACAGTAGGTTACTCGGGAATGGGCAGCCCAAATAGTGAAAGTAATTCAAGGTTTTTGGGAAAAGGCCTAATGGAGTTATTTAGAAAAACATGAAAGGAATGGGCTGATGCAAGCCGCACATCCTAACCCAATACCTAGACATATAAGAATTGATGATAGTATGTTAGAAACATATAGGAAGGATATTAATGTTTTTTTTTTTAACTCAACATCCCCCTGAGCTGATAAGTGAATCGAATCCTAATAAGGAAGAGCAATGAGTGGCTGAGGTTAAGAAGTTGTATAGAATTTTCCTTTGTAATGATAACCAGAAGGTTTCATGCATTGCTCATTTATTGACTGAAGATGCTCAGGAATGATGGGAGACCTTCTTAATTTATACGCCACAATCGGGAAAAAAATGATATGACAAACATATATGGAAAATTCAATAATGAGTATCGCCTAGTAGATCTCCAAAGTAGAAAAGTTATTGAATTTAAGAAACTATACCAGGAAAAATTACAATGATGGGATATGCAATAAAATTTAATGCCCTGGTAAGGTATATCCAATAGATAACAAATGTATCTATAAAAAAAAAAGATGAGACAAAGTTTCCAGCAAGGGCTGAGGCTATACTTAAAAGGAAAATTTTACACCTCTTTTGATTTAGGAATTATACGTCAAGTATAGAAAAGACAAGAGCCTTGGAAATAGAAATATTAAGGACTTAAGAATCCCAATAAGGGCAAGGATAGCTTAATTCTGGCTCTCAGGAACATGATATAGGAAAAGAATGAAACAAAAAGTTGACAAGGAAACGGAAGTTAAACCTAAAGAGAATGGGTGCCCTAAATGGTGCTAAATGGTGAAAATTGTCAAAAATGTTCCTTTGATGAATGATTAAATGGTTGAAACTAATGTTATAAGTATGGATAGATGGGCCACGTAGCGAAGAACTCTAGGAGTGCTAAGGCAAGATTATTAAAGTATTTTATTTGAGATCAAGTAGGATATGTTACTTTGAAATATCTAAATAAAGCGCAGAAAGTAATAGAGCAAGGAAGATTAGCTTAGCAACGAAGGACTGCAGTTGCTAACCAACAGGGTACTTCTAACAGTTTTGTGCAGATACATACGTTGACTCGCACAGAGTCATAAGCACAAGAAGAGGAAGTAGTTAAAGGTATAACTTATGCTCTAGGAAATTGATGATGCTATTGTTTGATTTTTGTACTGCGTATTTATTTATAACATGGTTAGATGTGACTACTCCTACATTGCTAATAGAAGAAATGAATAATACCTATTATGTAGAATCATTTGTATAAGAAACCGACGAGGTTTAATTAGAACAACGCAGAGGCGTGACGGATTATTTGGAGTATAAGGACGAAACCATTTGTAAGGAGGGAGGATGTGAAACCCCACCTATATTAAAACCTAACAAATATAGTTCAAAGCTTGTATCAAGATGAAATTAAAGAAAATTAATTTTAACAAGGTGATTAAATTAATTTTCCAAGATTATTAGGATAATTATGCACAATGAAGGATGGAAAAATATTTATTTGGAAATTACAATTAATGATAATTATTATTTTAATTTTGATTTAATAATTGATGTATTCATATCTTATTATTTACAAAGGAGAATGAATTAAAAATTTGAGAGATAGCCTAAGATGGTATGGTACCTTAATCTATGAAGGGTTTACAGGTATACGTTAGGCACAAAAATATGATTCCTGAGAGATTTAAATAGATTTTGAATAATTTTATTATTTTGAGAATTTATTACAATTAGGGCCAATAATTATAAATGACGATTGAATTAATCGTTATAGGCCAATATGGGTCAATAGAATTAAAGTGGCTTAATGATAATTGGAAAATATAAATATATCATGAATAACCATTTTAATTTTTCATAATTTGATTAATGAAAATTAGGATGATAATTAACAAGTTAAGTTGAAAAATGCTAGCAAATTCATAATTTAATGCCTATAAGGCCAATTGAGGTGAAGTTTGAAAGACTAGCATATAATTATGGGTTTAATCATATGGATAGTTTGGATCATAAAAATTATGATGGGAAATAGATTAATAGACTAAGATTTTATAATGTTTTATTAATTAAATTATTTTGCTAATATCTTAGCATCTATTCATGTTTTTGAGATGAGATTTTATATGACTAAGCTAAGGTGCATATGTGACACATGGTGGGAACGCCCATGGTGATATGCATTATATTTTAAATTTTTTAATGATAAATATATAATTAAATCACCTATAAAATTAGGATAATAAATGGCTACAAAATAAAGTGGAATTCTATGGCATAAAATGCCATAATATAAAGCTAAATAAACGTGCATATTGTGGACAGAAATGTGCATAAATTTTGGGCAATTATTATTAACTAAAAAAATGCAAAAATCTATATGGAAATGCAGCAACCTAGTGATGCCCATAGCTATGAAATAAATGGGTAGATTTTTAATTGATGAAGATGTGTAGCAACTAAATGCAGTGGACGGCTGATTTATGTAGGGAAGGCGTAATTCATTGCAGCAACAATTATATACTTATAAAATTATTTTTCTTGTAGCAGCCATTAAAAGAATGGACAACATGAATGTCTATTGGCAGCTATGAAATAACTGGACAGATTATTTAAATGATAAAAATGGGCAGCAGCAAATTAATGCAAGGGACAGCATGTATGGACGTCCATTTTATTTCAGCAGCTATTAAATATTAATATAAAATATTTTCTAGAAAAATAGGGTGGAAAATTAGGTCAGTAAGTAGTCTGTAAACTTGGGTAGCAAGTAATGAAATGGATGTTCCAGATTTGATGATAAAAATAGAGAGGAATGGATGGTCAAAATTGTTACAGCACACGAGATGGATTAATGTATGAATTCGGTGGCCTGGAAAAGGGGTAGATTTCAGCTTATATAAATATATGATGGGCAACAAGGAGACATGGATTTAACATGAAGGGGATAAAGAAAAAATGGTAGATGCATGGAGGCAGCAGGAATAGTCCAAAATTTCCAGGTATGTTGCTAAGTTTATTTTATTCATTCCCTCTCAATTCACGACTAGAAATTCATGGAAAAAAATATTTAGCCATGTTAATTAGACATCCAAAATTCCAGGAATGTTGCTAAATTTTATTTTATTCATCCCTTACCTAAGTTACGTGCAACTGATATGATATAAATATATGATGGGCAACAAGGAGACATGGATTTAACGTGAAGGGGAAAAAGAAAAAAATGGCAGATGCATGGAGGCAGCAGGAACGGTCCAAAATTTTCATGTATGTTGCTAAGTTTATTTTATTCATTCCCTCTCAATTCACGTCCAGAAATTCATGGAAAAAAAATATTTAGCCATGTTAATTAGACGTCCAAAATTCCAGGTATGTTACCGAATTTTATTTTATTCATCCCCTACCTAAGTTACTGCAACAGATATGATATAAAAAAAATTTCATATAATTTATTCTTTGCCAAAATCACGTCTAGTAGTATGATATTAAAAAAAAATTCATTTTAATTATTTCTGCCCAAAACTACGTCCAATAGGTATGTGGTAATAAAATTTTTATGCCAATAAATTCCTGCTTAAATTACGTTCAGCAATACATGGAAAAAAAATAGTATTTACACCACAACTAGCGCCCAACCTACATAAGAGAAAATGTGAATTTTTGTTTTTAACTGGGACGTCCAATTTTAGATATGGTGCAAAGATTTTCATATTTTGTATTCCCTATTCAAATTACTACCAGGAGGTATATGAAATATATATATTTATGCCATTTAATGGACGTCTAAACTGCATGAAAAATAAATAAAAGTCTTCCTAATTAATGGGGACGTGTAATCTGGATGAAAGGGGGGAGTTTCTTGTTATTTGGATTTAATTCAATAATTAAATAATTGTTATATGATGAATTATTAGCTCCAAGGCTTAATGAATTAAGATATATCATATATGGGTATTCTTTCAAGCAGACGCCCAAATCATGTATAGATTTAAATTTCTGATTATATGTAAGTTTTAGAAATTTTATGTGAATTTAAGGTATTATGAATCATAACAAGCTCTACAAATGGTTATGAGAAAGGTTGATGGATATCGTCTCATGTATGGATCGTTAAGGTGTAAATTTCATAAATGAAATTAGAAATATGAGAGTATATAGGGCTGTTTTGGAAAAAAGGGGTAAATTCCATAAATTTTGATTGAAATTAAATTCTTATAGATTCCATATAAACCCTTAAGTTGATTATAAAAATTGTTGGTTGATAATTCTTATATATGTACATGCAAAGAAATGAATGGGTATGAGTAATATATGATAAATATGCATGTATATATGGATAAACTGAAATGGATTAGCTTTCGAAAATTTAGAGTGAATTTGGTTTGTTAAAGGTTGTAAACAAGCTAATTGAATGATTTCATTTGCTTAAAACTCTAAACATGAGGATTAAATGAAGCAAGAAATAGCCACTAAGTTGTATAGGTATGTGATTGTTAAAAAGATAAATGTAAATTCAAAGAATTGAATATAAGCAAGTCTCTTGAAATTTAAGTGAATAAATATCTTAGACGTGGGTATTTAATAAAATGAGCCATTACTATGCTTATAAAGATTGGTATGTTATAGGATATGAAAGGATATTTTGAGTAATTTTAAGAAATTCCTATACAAAATATACGCATAGAAGAAAAGGAACAAACCATGTATTAAATTTGTATGGATATGTGGTTATAAGGAAATACAAGTGTTAATGTCAAGGAAAGAACGATTTAAAATTGGCATATTACGGGCCATATGGGATTAAACCCATGTGACATGTACACGTGAGTTGAAGGAAAAAGCGAGGGATGGGAAGCACAAAGGAATCGACTCAGGTAAGCAAGCAACTTTTTGAAAATATAGATTTCATTTGGAAAGTTGAAATGATTACAAATGCTTTATAATGATACTTTAGATAACATTTTCAAATGCTATTTCTTTTATTAAGTGTTGAAATTATTTGAACATGTATTGTTAAGATGTTTCAGGATTGCTTACAAGGTGAGTAAGTGAACCTTCATGAATTTCAAGAGACTTGCTTATATTCAATACTTGGCTATCTAATAATATAGCTGATAATGTATAATAATATATTTATTTTTTACATAATTAAAATTAAAGTCACAAATGTCATCAATGACCTAATGATCATCAACTCATTATTTAAAATTAAAAAATCTTCCCCACTAAGATCGCATGAAATATACAATTTATGCATACAATTATTAAAAACAATTCATATAATAAAACATCATAAATATAAAAGATATTTATACATTTTTTCGATTTACAAAATATTAAGGAAGAAAGAGAGATGAAACATTAAGAAAGTTACAACATGTTGTGCATGTTTCAAAAGAAAATAAATTCAAAATGATTTATAGAAGTGAAAACATTTTTAATAATTTAAACTTATTTCAACGTAACTTTAAATGAGTTGAACTTTTTTCAAAGCCACATGCATAAGACTAGACGCCTAACTTAAGTAGGAATTAATAATTAGATTTTTATATTTCATTAAAAATTACAAAATTGCATATGCTTAATTCATTATATAAACTAATTAGGAAGGCTCGGGACTTTTATATTTCATAACAAAACTATGGAACCGCATAGCAGAGATTTCTTTCATCAAGAAATTAGAAGCCTAAAACTACGAATTAATAACTGGATTTTTATATTTCAACATATAATTTATTTGTTGATTTTTATATTAAAAATTTGGTAACATCCTCCCATTAATATTTGCTAACAACATAACATCATGGTTAATAACAAAAAAATTTGTCCATATGCAATAGGCTTGAAATATGAAGAACCTTTCTATGTATATAATTTATTTTTATAATGAAGATAAAAGTGTACCTTACCTCGTCCAAGGATTACAGGTTTGTTGAAGGATGCAAGAGTTTTAATGAGAACAGAAGATATGCAACGGAGTAAAAGGATAAGGTAGGATAAGCTTTTAGAATTTTAATCTTTTTTGTTAAGGGTGTTATTGGCTTTTTATTTAAGCTAAGTGTAACTAACTTTTACGATATGGAAAAGCTTGGAATTGTTGCTTATGTAGAATTGTAATTTTTTTTATACTTATAATTCCTTATCGTTGTTTAATGTTAAGGTAGGAATTGTTTAATGTTTCAGACTTTCAGCTAAACAACTTTGGAAATCACTAAATCAACGATTTGGTGAGTTTAAGCTTGATAAGAGCCTTGAAATGCTCCACCAAACAGTTCTTTAGTCTCTTACAGAGTAAATACATTGTGAAGTTAGGCATAGCCTGATGGTTTCACATCATGGTTTGCAAGCCACAGGTTCACATTCAACTTTACTAAGAGCATGTCTCCCTTCTCCCCTTCTAATGTAAGAATAAAAAAAAAGTATAATATATTAGTTGTGTTGTAGGAAAATTAATTATTTAGGCGTGGCTAGCAACATGGAAATTTTTTTGAAAACTTTTTATCATTTTCTTTCCATTTTTAATCTACATAATATCCTTACATTTTCAACTTTGAATATTATTTTTTTGATCTAAAGATAATTTCTTACATATAATACTTTTTTATTCAATCTACTCATTCCATGGCAATGGACAACTATTTTCTGGGCATTGAATGATATAGGGACGAAATTTTGTATTTCCAAAAAGCAGAACTTTTCTCGTTCCTCTACTGTATAAAACTTATTTTTCTAATTTTACATTATTTTTCTCATTTTTCATAATTTCAAAAAATTAATAATTTTTACTTCATGGAAGTGAAAACTATTAATTTTTAAACTTATAAAAATATAAAAATTTTAAAATAATAAATTTTGGCATATATAAAATTACATGTAGGCTTTTATAAAATTGAAAAGAAAAATAAAAATAGATAACAATAAGTACTCCATATTATGTGTTGATGTTTTCAGTCATTACTTTTTCTTATATTGCAAACAACGGTAGTACATCTTTCATTCTATCTCCTTATCTCATCTCCATTTGTGTTCCACTCTCCTTAATGTTCAATTTGCTTGTTTACCATTTGAAGTTGGAATGATTGAAAGGGGTTGTGGGCTGCATTTTCATATCTCACGAGACTTCAAACTTGATTTGACCCCTATAAATATTTTCTTCTTTATGATAGGAATAAACAAAGTGTTACTACTTTGTAACCTAGGTTAATATAAGTTTATGTTAGTCCACATTAGAAGATATATTTTTATATATTTTTATTTTTTTATGAAAATAGTTTTCTAAGTTTATTATCATGTGTCATAATGAAAGAAAATTAAAGTGTAATAGCTACAAAAGCTAGAATTAGAAGATCCTCATTAATCGATTTGAGCTATCAAAAATCTAAAGGTATGACATGACTAACTTTAACACTCAAATCTTTATTTTTTAAGCTTATAAAGTTTTAAATCAACATTTTTCAAGGTAAAAATGGCTTGAATTTCTAAAATATTAATATTTAAAAATAAAAATGGAGACTATATCTACAAATTATAAAACTTTTTCTTTGCTAAATGCTTTTGCTTGTTTATGCAAAAGATTTTTTTAAACTAAAGGTGTGTTTAGGAAGTAATAAAATTTTTAGATAAAAAGTTTTTGGCGTGAAAGTTGTAAAATTGGTAGAAAATGATATAATATTATAAAAGTAATGATGAGATATAAAAGGAATAATGTTGAAATAGATAGATTTCTTATATAGTTAGTTGTGTAGAAATGAATGAAAAACATAACAGTTGTATAGAAAAATGTGAAGAAATTATTTTAAAATAAGATAGTTATGAAGAGTGAAAAGTTTTAGTTTGACATTTTATTCTCATTGCCAAAGAGTGTTTTTGAGAAGTGATAAAACTTTTGATGAAAAATTTATGGTGTAAAAATCTTTTAAATAAAAGGAAAATAATATAATATGTTAGGTGTAATGATATGAAATAAAAAGAATAAAGTTAAAATAGATAAGTTAAATGTATGGACAATTTTATAAAAATGATTAAAAAGTATGATAGTTATATAAAAAGAAATGAAAAATAATTAAATAGTAAGGTAGTGGTGAAGAATGAAAAATTTTAATTTGACAAGTTTTTTTTAGGTAAGTAAACAATTTTTAAAACTTTTCTATCTTCATAACTATTCTACTTTTCATTCATTTCATTATATTTTTATACATAAGTACTCCAAATTTTAATCATTTCTTAAAAATTTTTCATACAATTCCCATAGTTTTCTTCTGTTCGAAATTCGCGAGTTCGTTGCCTAGCCATGCCAGGGCCCAGACTCTACTGACAACGCACAAACTCCTCGGCCGGGGAGTCGTGGCTAGCTAGCTCAGGCTCACTTTGGAGCCTTGCCTTCAACTGCAAGTCTGCAACCAACCTGAGGGAGTAAGGATCGCTCAGAAGAAGGATTTCCATCTTTCCGTCTTTCCCTTGGCTGCCAGCTACGAATTCTAAATTCCAACCTCGCAGAAATCAGGGAGAGGAGTTTCGCGCTTTTCTTCTTTGCCATGGAAGATTCTGTAAACCGGAAACTGGCGATGCAAAACGAGGTATCGCTCACATCCCAGGCTTGATTTACATGCCCTTTCGTCGTTTTTTTTCTTCTGAAATTGGGTACCCCAGACCCCACCAGCTTACCTCCCTGCAAACACGGGCAGATGGCCCCGCACACTTCTAAGTTTCCAATGCTTTCGATGTACAGAGTATAACCCACTTTGCTAATTCATGCGCTACCTGATTCCCTTTTCTCAAAACATGATGGAAAATAGCAAGTTCAAAAGAATTACAGCATATCTTCGAGGACATGTTTTACATTAGAAAGGAAAGAACTATTAACCGAAAGAGAGTTGATAACTAACGAGTCGTTCTCAACTTCAATCCTTCTTACTCCATGTTCCGCTGCCCACTGGATTCCCAAAAGGAGGACTTTGGCCTCCATCCATGGACGATTAGTGCACCCGATTTCACTCCAACAGCTGGCTGCAATGAAACATGACCTGGAAGAAATCAGGACTGCTGCACATATATTTGAGTACGTATAGGGCATATCTGTTAGTCATAATTTATACCAGTTCATTTGAACTGCACTTGGGCACTGTATGCAATTATTGGCCGAGTCCTAGGTATTGTACCATCACACCCCACCAAAAGTGTGCAAATTGATGCAAGTTTCTCATCCGAGTACTCATGGTCCGATCCTTCGTTCCTTCTCTCATCAGAAATGGCTTGTCAGAAGAAATTTAAGTGTCCTCTGCTTGATTATGATATCCGCATTGTCACTGCTGCTTCTAGCATTGTATTCTACTTGTGTTTATTCTACACTGAAAGCACAAGATGTGTCAAAGCCTCCTTTTCTGTCCTTATTATTTTGATTGAACATTCTCCAGCAATTAATGATCACAATTATTAACTTTTTTCACATTGTTACACCTATTTCCTCTATTACTTTATGAATGCTATTATGTATTTGCTTCTGTTGTGTTGACATGGTTGTCTCCCCTTCGCCACTTTCTTTTCAATAATTTATCTCATTTTTAACTTGATATTCATGTTTTACTTGAATTCACCATGTTTCATGAGTCCAAGAATCCCTGTGGTGTCAAATATCACTCTGCAGGATCCTGATTTATTTGCTGCATAGCATTTTTTTCTGGATCTCCATAAATTTATTCCTGGTGACTGTTGTGTTAGATTCTGAAAGGGTTGGATGAATTGTCAGAGAAGCTGCAAAAGAGGGCAGATTCTACTACGGCTGATTTACAGGAGTTAATAGAGCAGACTGGGGTTCTTGAGGGAGATCTGAAGAACACATTCAATTGCTTTCGCTGTCTGTCTGATCACCAGTTCATTGCAAATGCAAGTATTCGTGGGTTCAATTTATTATTAATTTTTGTTTTATTATGTACTCTCTTGGAACTATTTGTCTTGTTTTACTATTTTACTGTCTGAGAAGAGTCGTTGCCCATTGCTGCAGAGAATTGCTGATGGGGGAATAACTAGCCGAATGAATGAAAATAATTCTGTTCAAGAAGGCATTCGGGCTCAGAGCTATGAAGCCGACATATTACCAAGATACAGAGAAGCTTTATCCCTGGCCACAAGTTCATACAAGGTTCACTTGCAGAAAACTAGCATGGGTAAATCAAGAGGTTCTGTTTTCAAAGTACGGTTCCCTTTTCATATTGCTCATGTGTGCTTATCATTTCTGATATAAGCCCCATTTTTTGTTCAATGTTGTGACTGTTCAGACAAACTTGGGTTTGTTATTTCTGCAGCTTGCACCGATAACAAGATATGCTGATTACCTGCAAATAAGAATCCATTGTTATTGCTCCTTATATTGTTCTATGTTTTGGAGGCTTTGATTCCTCTTCATTTTGGAAAAGCTGCACTTGTTAAGCTGCCTTCATTTCTCTTTGAGAATGTTGAAACTAGCATCTCTTTGAAATATATTTCATTCTTGAACTCAGTTCAAAAACTTCATAATCTTTTATGACCTGATGGCAATTTTTGTGCTTCTTCGAGTGTTTTATGTTGGAACTAGACATGTAGATCTGTGAAGTAGAAACCTTTGAGATAAATTTACTTGTTTCCTGTTTCCTTGTGTACATGTTTGAAGATTGGGTCGGCACATGGTCTGCTTCCTCATATAATTGGCTCAGCGGAATATATTCACGACAACACCTGTGGCTTAGCAGTTGGTAATGTGTTACCTCTCCCAAAGCTAATCCGAAATTAATTACATGCCATTTCTGTAAATGCTGCTGCAAAGCATAGGGCAATAATTTTGCTTTCGTTCATAAAAATGCAGATAATTTCTCATCAAATGCAGATTTTAATTTCAATCCTGTGGTGGAATCAAATGCATTATTTCATTCGAGTGTAGGAGAGTCTAGCTCCCATGGGAGGGAACAAGGTGTATCTGAGAAGGCAAGTTCAATTTTCTTGCATTATTCTAGTAGCAAGAATGTTTAACTCTGATTATTGTTGCCATGTCCATACATTTCACTTGCCTTTAGATTCAACAGTTTCCTATGAATATCTTCATCATCTAAGGAGTTTTATTCGATGTGCATCAGCGCAGCACAAATCCAGATTTTATTTATTTTATTTTTTCTATGTGAAGATTCTCTTTCTGAAGATTTTAATTCCATTAGTTATAATTTCCATTCAAGGATTATCCACTTTCATCTTAGTTGCAGTCAATTTCTTGTTTCAATATACAGCTTAATTGTATTCTGAAAGTATTCATTATTATCAGGTTGGAGGTGAACCTTTTGTATCTGCTGCATTAAATTTCAAAGCGATGCTTGAGGCAGCACTCCTTAGCCCTTACAAATTCTGTAAGCTGTGGTTTTGGTTTCATAGTTTCATGCATGTTAATAAGTTTATTAGAATATGCAAAGTGTTTGTTCGCTTGTTTATTCTTTTTATCCAGCAGAAGGCTATTCTTTGATAATTGATTTTGTTACTGTACTTATTATTCAACTTGATTATGGAGTTGCTTTCATGATCTTTTAATTTGGGAACCAAAACATTAAGGTTTTAGCAGTTTCATTTAGGGATGAAATGCCAAGGTTTGATAGCGGTGCATAATCTTCTTAGTTTTTCTCTGAAATATTTTATTTAAAAAATCATTTTATTTTCTGAATCTCTTGTTATTTTCTTCTTCTGAGTTTGGCCTATCTTTATATGATATGGAAGCTCCTTTCCGATTCACAGATGACGAGGATAATCATTCGTTACACGATGCTGTCAGTGGATTTAACAACTCAATGGGGAGTTCACAAGAGGAGGTGGCTAGTTAGTTTGATTTCATTGTGGAGTTTTCTTCTCAACCATTCCATCCTAGCTTCATCTGTTCTTTTTCTTCCCCCAACACTCTATTTCATTGTGCGTGTGTGCGTGGGTGGGTGCGTGGGCGTGTGTGTGCGTGTGTTTCATGGAAATTTAATGTTGCGGATTCTTTTTTTTTTTTTTTAAAGAAAAGACTTTTTTAAAAAAAAAGAAAAGACTTTCTCTTTTTGTGCAACTGTAGATTCTCACAGTTCTCTCTCTCTCTCTCTCTCTCTCTCTCTCTCTCTCTCTAGCTTGATTTAACTCTTATATTTGTGAATTTCTCTGTAATTTCATAATTTGATTTAGAGGACTGTTAGGGCTATTAGCAAGAGGAGATGGGCCCTGGGTATGGGCTTACGCCCAGAGAAAGTATTAGGCCTTGACCCAGCATAGAAAGAGGTGTGCGTGTGTGAGAGAGGTGTCAAACATGGGATAGGGACGTGTGTCACTGACTGGGCAGCACATGGGCAGTGAACTGGCAGTCTTTGCTGGGTAGGATGGTTGGTGCTCATGTCTATAAAAGGGTTCAGTGCTGTTGTACTTGAGGGAGTCAAATGGTTTGAAATTGCTTTTAGTTTTTTCATTTTTCCTACTTACAAGAACATTAAAAAATTACTTGATCTCAATAAAATACCAGAAAATTTTCATTGTATAGAGATTGGAACCAATCAGACTACAATTGTCATTTGACTACGGCAGGTAGTTGCTACTAACAATTTGTCGCCTTGGAGCACAAAAACTGTATGTATTTAGAGCCAGACTAAGCTCTTTTTAAAAAGTAGTATCTTGTTAGCTGGCAAGATCAATCTCTTTCATCTGAAAATTTCTTAATGTATTTTGATATTATTTTCTGCAGGATCATCTATTATGTACGAACTCGAGCACCAATACAACATCAATGTTGCAAAACCATACTGTTGCTGTGGATGCCACTACCAGTGTGTCCAATACTGCAAAAAACCTCTCCTTTTTAGGTGATTCTGGCATTCCAACGCATCAACTAAATTCTGCCGTACTTTCTGAGAGTCTCTTTGATACAGAAGAAGAATCACCTCATTCCACTCATATGCAATGTAGTTACACTTCTACATCAACTTCAGAGGCTGCTGATTACGTCAAGATATCTGGAAGTACCTCAGATGCATCTCTCCAAGAAAGTTTCGAAGTTTTCCCGAATAACGAGAACGAAATTCTGAAAGAAGAAATACAAAAAGTTTTAACATTTCAACAAAGTAGTTCTTCAGATATCAGTTCATCATCTTCATTGCTTTGTGAGAGAACAGACAGTGGTGAGGTACCTTCTAGATTCAATTCTTCTAGTTGTGAAGTTTCGAAGGAAAGGGTATCTTCAGGCAGCAGTTTAGTGATTTCTTATGATTCTTCTTGTCACAAGAGTTCGTTAGATGAAGCCATATCATCGTCCTTGCCACTTCCCTTGAAAGCTATGTTTGATGATTTTGAAAATGATGGCAAGATTCATCTCCCAGAAACTCTCTACTCCATGGGACATCAACTTATTCCAAAGACAGAAGTCACAGGTATAACTTCCGAAGCCAGCCATGCCACCTCCACATGCGGGCTTAGTTTTTCTGGTGTAGGTGATATTGTTGACTCTAGGACAGAATTGTCTAGAAGTACCATGTTATCGGTGAAATCATCTGAGATGGCTATTAAAGGTTCATTTTTACAGAGAGAATTCACACAAAATAAAAGAAGCAAATCAGTCATCCATGAAATGCCTAGGCAAGAGGAACTAACATTCTCAACTGTAGTTTCAATTTATCAAGAGCAAGGTAACCCGTTTGCACCAGCCATGAGCCATTTATATGATTCGGACGCTTCAGTGGGCCCTAGCAAGGAGAATACAAGTAATGTTACTACCCTTGACAAAATAGTGCAAGCAGTGGAAAACTGTGACCTTGCAGAATCCTCAGGCAAGAATTTGCAGTCATAGCGGTTGTTGGAGAGTCTGGTCCTATTTGGGATGATGTGGCAGCAGTGGACAATATTCAAGAATTTTCAATTCCTGCTGTGCCTGTAGGAGTGCCCTCTCTGGAGAATGATGAAAGACAAAGATTACACTTACCTTAGTCTGAGAAGAGGTTTTACTTAAAACCTGTTAATTCCTTAATGTTTTTTTTAATGATATCATTGGTTGATAAGGGCAGCACTATTCATTTTTCTGTCATTCCATAGCTTTCTGCTTGGATATCTTTCAAGTAGGGGAACTCATTTCCCATTATTGAGATTTCCAGTTGGTTCATGTAAATCAGAAACTTTCTGTTGGTTATTTTACATATTTTATCGATTTATGCATAACATACATATATACATTGAGGTTTTTTTTTTATGTTTGATAGAAAATACAACTCATTCATTGTATTTAACATCATTTTTTTAGTTAGGAGACCACATTTCATCCAAATCAAATATGTGCATAGTTTACATTTACTCAAAAATAGTTGTATTCATGCGAAAATTAGGAAAAATGCTTAGATCTATTCGCATTCGCATATGTATAAAATGTAATAATACTTTATAGAATTATTTATTGACATATTAATGATATTTTTAGATGGTTTAGATGTTAACATAACTTTCAAAATTAAAATTTTTAATATTAAATTATTTTATTACGTTGATTTTACACATTTGTAGATACGACTCGTGCACAATGAGATCAGACAAGTGAATGAGTTTTTAAGATAATACAAATAATGCTAAATGTGATAAACGTAGTAGATTTTTCATCAACTATTAAAATATTCAAAATGAAGGGATTGTGGTGTAGAAGAAGGGTTTCATAGAAGTAGGCTCGATACGTAATGCGAGAATGTTGCTATAAAACCCCTCTTTTATATAATTCCTTTTATTTTTAATATTTTAAAAGTTAAAAGAAAATTCATTTCATCTATTATATTTAACATTATTTATATTATCATAAAAAATTTGCATTTTTTTAGTATTACTTTAATGGGCTCATCTATAAATGTGTAAAATAAATATAATAAAATGATTTAATACTAAAAGTGTTTGACAATGTGTAAAAAATATCAAGTTAAAATTTTCTAATTTAAAACTTTCTGCTCTTCATATTACTCTATTTTTCAATTATTTTTTCACGTCTTCCTATATAACTATTTTACTTTTCAATCATTTTTATACAATTGACTTATCTATTTTAACTTTATTCTCTTTACTTATTATCATAACTTCTATTATATCATATCATTTTCTATTAATTCAAAAATTTTTATGCCAAAAATTTATCACTTTCCAATAACACTCTAAAAAGTATTTTTAAATAATATTTTCAGCATCTAAACTATTTAAAATATCATTATTATGTGGACAAATAATTTTAAAAGTGATATTATATTCTAATACATATTAGAATGGATCTAAGAATTTTTCTTAATTTATACATGAATATATTTATTTTCTAATGAGCTATTTGATTTGGATGGAACTTGGTTTCCTAACTAAATAGATGATATTATATACAATGAATGAGTTAGATCTTTCATTGTTCTTCATATGTATAGATCTTCATTTGAGCTTTTAGTCTGTTCAATATTCCTTGATTACTTGATAAAGGCTTTTAATTTGTCTCGACTCAAGCTTGTCATTGTCTCTTAATTTTGGTCTTTATCTTTCTGAAATAGGAGTTTAGAAACATCTTTGATCTTGGACTTCACTCAAGTTGAAGTTTGAGTTGACTTGAGGTGCGACTTCACCCAAGTCGCACGATGAGGTCGAATTGATATGCGACTTAACTCTGTCAGCTTCAACTCTTCCAACTGAAGTTTTCCCAAGTTGCAGACTGGAGTCGACTTGGTGTTGCGGCTTCACTTAAGTCGCAGGCGAAGTTGACTTCGGTTGCGACTTCATCTATCTAGAGGTCCAGATTTCATTGCTATCGATTTTTGAGGCTTTGAAGTTGATATTGAAGTCAACTTCGGTATCGAATTCACTTAAGTCGATGTCTTAGTTGACTTAGCATGCGACTTGGTCTGCCACTCTTTTGACCTTTGAGCATTTGAATCATGGCATCACTTAATAAACACATTAGTACTAAAGTAGTTCTCAAATTGAATTATTAATCATCAAAACATATATTGTGCTTAATTTGCCTCATATTTACAACAATCTCTTCCTTTTTTATGATTGAAAAAAGCAATTTGAGATAAACTTTTCATTTTTATCATTTAATAAGTGTTTCATATTTTTGTTAACACTTTGTATTGGATTCTATTGTTAAGTCATGTTGGTTACACAATACTTCATAAGAATGACATTTCATTCATAACATTGCAAGTACAAGATAAAATATTTATTTAAGTCAAGTCATAAATATATAGAAATGATGCAATTTTAATTTAATTCATACATTCTAACAAACCCAAAAAATAACCTTGTTTTCTCTCTCTTTTTCTCTCTTTTTTGTCAAAATATAAAAAAAAGTTATGGGAAGCGAGATTTGTGAAATTGAAAAGTAGAGATGCAGTAGGCAATAGGATGAGATGGATGCATAAGACGAGTGTTGGCTGAGGAAAATAGAGACGATGGAGCCTGAACTGTGGGTTTAGCTTGGATGGATTCACTCCAATAAGGATCAAAGTCAGGTAAGCTTGGAATAGGCTGGCCACAGTGACTACTTGAGGCAAGTTGATATTTGATAGTCGTCAATTCTTGATCCAATTTTTCCTGCCGTTCATGCATTTCCATCAATGAAATGTTGATTGCTCCCAATTCTTAAGAGAATGGCTCTCCATGTGTTGAAGATACTCCAAAATTGCCTCGGAGGTGGACGGTTGATCCGGGGAGCGGGCAAAGTGATCAGTTGCCCACGATCTATTAGGGGCACATGGTCCATGAGACGCAGGTGAGGCGAGAGCTGGAGGAGCAGGAGGTGGAGATGAAACGGGATCACGATGAGGCATATCCTCTCCCTCAGGATGAGCTTCCTTGACTTTTGGTTGAGCAAGAGCATTTTCAAACTTATTTTCCATTCGTTCCCGTAATCAATCAGCTTGAAATGCTTCCAAGTCGATCTTCATCCAAGTCAACAGGGCACAATTAATGGCGTTTGTGGGTATTAGCACCTCATAGGGCTTGTCATCTAAGTCAACATGATAATAGGCTAAGATCTCTGTGATTCACATGCCATATGGTAAAACGTGCCTTAGGTTCTCCTTTTTCAATTCAAAGGCCTCCATAAATAGTTTTGGAAGACTGACTTTGACCCGATTGGTCACTTTTCATAGGATTTCGGCTTCTTGAGGATTGAGTTGATTTTGGCCTCCTCCTTTAGGGTAGATATAGAGGGCGATGAGCAACTGTAGGACCTGTAGTCTTGGAGATAGATCCATGTAGTGCAAAAACTTGATACTTGGATAGTATTTATTACTATTTGTCAATTGATTATATATTTGGGTAAGTGTTAAGCTATCTGGAAGGGGTTCGTCATCTCTTCGTACTCCTAAAATGTTGGTCACTCGATCAACTGCAATTCTCTTATTTATTCCATGTCCAAGCCCCAAGTTTATTTCCACCCCTTTCACACAGGTGTTCAGATATTCCTGATCTCATAGGTAATAGAACAACCAATTTAAATCAAGGTATATCTCGTCGTCTTCTTTCAATAGCCCAGTCTAACCTTGATAATCCAATAGTTCATCAATTCCAAACTCATATTCATGCAGGAACTTGAAATCTATGATTTTGGGCAAAAAAGTCTTCCTGTCATAAAAACGTCTATAAAACTGACTGTGCCGTCGTTCAGTTCTAAAATAGTCGATTGGTATTTTAAGGACTTAGCCCCTTTGAGTTGGAGTTGAGTGGGAGTTCCCTTTCTCTTTCCACCCATGTCTGAGCTATCACTAAGTTCAAGATTCGCTTCTTCTCTGGGTGCCGAGATGAATGGATTACCTTCGTGAAACCAAACCCAACAACCTGTGGAGGTTGTAGCCTTTTCCCAGGCTCGCTTGGACAGTTTTCGTTGGCGACGAGGCACATCCTCTCCCATTAGTGATTTAGACGGCTAGAAGTGGGAAGTGTGGATGGTTTTGATATAGCTTTTGGTGCCATGGGTTCCAAGATTGATGGATCTTTGAAAGTTTAGCTGGATGTTGAGATTCAGGTGAAGAGGATGTATTTCTCTTGGGAGGAATAGGGAAAAAATGAGAGATGAATGAGATAGGAATGAGAGGGAAGTTGAATTTAGCCTTTTGTAGGCGAGCAGCCGATTCGTCGGCTCACGGAGTCAACTTAGGATGAGTGGAGTCGACTTGGCTCATTCGACCCAAGTTCTAAATTTGCATTTTGTTTTCTACTCCCTCTTTTTTAGTTGCATAGTTTTCACAAAAATATTTCTAATTTATGAGTCAATATCAACCATACCCATGTTATTTTTAATTTTTTCAAATGATTTCTTTGCTAATGGTTTTGTAAAAATATCAGTAATTTGATCATCTGTTTTAACATATTCTAGACAAATATCATGGTTTTTAACATGTTCTCTGATAAAATAATGTCTCACATTTATATGTTGGTTCAAGAGTGCAGTATGAGATTTTTCGTTAAGTATATTGCACTTCTATTGTCACATCTAATTGATATATCTTTGTATTTAATCTCATAGTCTTTAAGTTATCGTTTCATCTAAAGTAGTTGAGCATAACAGCTCCCACCGGCGATATATTCGGCTTCCGCAGTAGATAGAGCAACACTTGTTTATTTTCTTGAAAACCATGAAGTCATCATATTTTCAAGAAATCGACATATCTAACTAGTGCTTTTTTTTATCTCCCTTGTAACCCAAAAAATCCACATCTGAGTAGCCAATCAAATCAAATGTTGAACCCTTACGATACCATAGCCCTAGATTAGTAGTATTAAGCAAATGCTTAAAAATTCTTTTTATAGCTATTAAATGTGATTCTTTAGGACATGATTAAAATCTCGAACACATGCAAACACTGAATAAAATATCTGATCTAGATGCAGTCAAATATAACAAAGATTCTATTATGCTTCTATACAACTTTTGTTTAACTAATTTACCTTTTTCATCCTTGTCAATTTTGATGGTTGAGCTCATAGTTGTTTGCCCTTTTGCTGTTTTGCATTCCAAACTTTTTGAGCATTTCTTCGACATATTTGGACTGATTTATGAAAATGTTTTCACTTAGTTGATTAATTTACAGCCTAAGAAAGAAATTTAGTTCTCCCATCATGCTCATTTCAAATTCATTCTGCATAATCTCATAAAATTCTTGATATAATTTCATTAGTAGCACCAAATATAATATCATCTACATAAATTTGAACAATCAATATATCTTTTCATTTTTATTTGATAAATAATGTGGTATCAACCTTTCCTCTTTAAAAATTATGATCAATCAAGAATTACTTAACCTTTCACGCCATACTCTGGGAGCTTGTTTTAATTCATACAAAATTTTAGTTAACTTAAAAACAAATTTAGATTGATCTTTCTCTTCAAAATCAGGAGGTTGTTAAACATGACCTCCTCGTTTAGGTATCCATTTAAAAATACACTTTTTACATCCATTTAAAACAATTTGAAATCTATGTGAGATGTAAAAGCTAGTAGAATGCATATAGCTTTTAATCTAGCTAATAGAGCATATGATTCTTCAAAATCAATTCTTTTTTCTTGGAAATACCCTTTGGCTATAAGTCTAGCTTTGTTTTTTATCACAAGTTTAATTTTATCTAGTTTGTTCGTGAAAATCTATTTGGTACCAATAATCGTACAATTTTTAGGTCTAGGAACTAGGTGTCATATTTGATTCCTCTTTAATTGGTTTAGCTATTCTTGCATTGCTGAAATTCAATTTTCGTCATTAACAGCTTGATCAATTGAATTTAGCTCTATTTTGGATACAAAAGCAAAATTTCCACACATATTATGTTTACATTCTCTTGTTCTTACCCCTTAATGTATGTTGTCAATTATTGTTCAATTGGATAGTCATTTTTTAATTTTAAATCCTTTGGAGGTTTGTAAGAATCATTACTTTCCCTTATTTGTTCGGGGATTGCTTTTGCTTTGTTTCTAATTCTCCTTGTTGTTCTATTTGTAGCTTTTCAGGGTTCTTTGACATATCATCTGCATCACTTAAGTCATCCTCTTTTTTAGGATTGAGATTAAATTCATCAAATACAAAATATATTGATTTCCCTACTATTTGATTCTTTTTATTAAAAAATTTATATACTTTGTTATTTGATGAACATCTAAGAAATATTGTCTCATCGCTTTTGGCATGTAATTTTCATAAGTTTGTTTTTCATTATTCAGTACATAGCAAGTACAACTAAAAGCATGGAAGTATAAGATATTTGGTTTTCTATATTTCCATAGCTCATATAGAGTCTTTTTCTAGATTACTTTAATGGTAACTTGATTTAATACATGACATGATGTACTTGCAGCTTCTCTCAAAAATTTCTTGGATAATTTACTTTTGTTTAGCATAGTTCTAGCTATCTCTTATATCGTTCTATTTTTTATTTCAATTACTTTGTTTTGTTGGGGAGTCCTTGGTGAAGAAAATATATGATGAATTTCTTTTTCATTTCAAAATTTTATAAATTGTTTATTTCCAAATTCACCACCATGATCACTTCTAATGGATATGATCATATTTTGTTTTTCATTTTGCACTAAATTTGAGAAAGTAACAAACATTGAGAAAGCATCATCTTTGCTAATTAAAACTATTATCATGTAAATCTTGAAAAATCATCAACAATGACAAAAAACATACTTTTCCCTCCAAGAGTCAAGATGTCAGATGATCGATACAAATCCATGTGTAATAGTTCAAGTGGCTTAGTCGTGGAGATTTTCCTTTTGGGGAAAAATGACATTTTAGGCTTTTTGGATAGTTAGTATATCTTGTAAATTTTGTCTTTGTCATATTTAAACTTTGATAATCCTTCTAATAGACTCTTTTTCCACAAAGTCTTAATGTTTGACATATTTATGTATTCAAGTCTTTTATGTCATATCCATGGATCATTATCAATAGCCATGAGACGTTGTCTATCAAGTTCATCAAAGAAAATCAAATATACATTTTCATGTCTTTTGCCATTAAAAACTATGTGATCTTCATAAAAAATATTGCATATGAAAGATTTAAATACAACTTTATAGCCTTTGTTACACAATTGACTAATGCTCATTAGATTATGTTTAAGTCTTTCAACAAATAATACATCTTCAATATATGCATTTGAAATACCATAAACATTTCTTTTATATTTTACGATACCTTTTTATTGTTTCCAAATATAACAGTTCCTTCACTACATGGTTTAATCTTGTAGAACAATTATCTTTCTTCTATCATATATTTTGAGCAACCACTATCCATGAATCATACGTTGCTGGCCTTCGCTTTAGGACATACCTGTAAAATAAAAACATGTAGTGCTTATCTCTTTGGTACCCATTTTATGAGTCTATTTGGGTTAGTAACCCATTGGAGTCTATGTTGCTCTACTTTCAAAAGCATAAATCTAATGCTTTTTAATACCCAAACTAATTTTGCACCATAGTCATGTAATTTTTTTTATTCTACATTAAGAAATTTTGTGACCCAATTTGTTACAAAAATTGTATGCCCTTGGAAGTCTTGGAGTGGGAATCCATGTAGTGTGTGGTTCCGAGGTTGGCCTTTTTGTCCAAGTAACATGATTCATTGGCTTGGCTTAAAAGATGTTGGCTTGGCTTGGTTCATACCAAATTTTGAAACATTTGATTTACTACTTTCTCGTGGCTCAAATACAAAATACCCAAGTCCTCTTTTCTTGTTTTCATTAGTCATGTCTAAAAATATTTTCTCACTTTTCTCTGGGTTGGAAAACTTTGTTAATGATTCATTCTCTTTTCTCAGTCTTTCGACCTTATTAGTTAAAGCATTGTTTTCATTTGTTAAGTGGTTAACTCTTTCTGCTAGTTTTTCATTCACAATAATAACTAAGTCACAATGTCATTTTTTTAATGTGAATTTACTTTCCAATTTTTTGATTTCATCATATAATGAATCAGACGCTCGTTGTAGTTCATCCAATTCAGCACATTTGAGACAATCATGTATAGAGGAGCAGATAGACTTAGTATTTGAGTAGTTGAGTTTGGAAGTTACCTCTTCACTGCTTGTGCAATTTGTTGAAGCAGTTTGTCCATCTATAATTTCAGTCGCAGTGAGGCAGATTGTGTTGTTTTCTTCCTCAATCATTGCCATGCAGCATATTCAAGCACAATTTACTGCTTTATTATCTTTATTTAATGAGCTACTTGTTGTAGATGTCTCCTCATTCACATACATTCCTCTTCCTTTTGATTTTTGAAATTTTTTATTTTCATTTTTGTCCTTTTCTTGTCATCTTTTATTTTGCTATATTCTGGTGTAGGATACTAGACTTGTATATGTCTAATTCCACCACACCTATAGCGTTTAGTTATTTCCTTCTTTTTCTCCTTTCTATTTTTCTCCTTGGGTCCTTTGAAGTTTTTCCCTTTTCTTAAGAACTTTCTGAGTCTCCAGGTGAGTAAAGCAATCTCTTCGCCATCATTCTAAGAGGACGATGTAGATTCATCTGAGTTCTGTGTAGCCTTTAAAGCAATTGCTCTTTTTCCTTTATGCTACTACTCATTCCTTCTCTTTATCAGTTTGAGTGACATAAGAGAACTAATGAGATCTTTCAGTCTCAACGTATTCAGATCTTTTGCCTCTTCAATAGCTATGATTTTTGGAGTCCATGACTCAAGTGGAGCTCTCAAGATCTTCATGACCTGTTCAGATTCAGAGATTGTTTTTTCAAAACTTTTTAATTTATTAATAATCTTGAAAAATCTTGCAAACATTTTAGATATATTTTCAGTGTTTAATATTTTAAAGCTTTCTAGCTTTCCAATCAATATATTTCTTCTCATCCCTTAGACTTGAAAAATTTCCTCGTATATTGCTGTTGGTGTATCTCATATTTTTTTAGTTGTTTGATACGAGGATATCCTATCATACTCTGAAGCTGTTAGAGTACAAAAGAGGGAGTTCATGACCTTGATATTGCTCTTTACAATCCTGACTTCTTCTTCATTCCATTCAGAGGCTCTTTCACCAATTGGTAGAGTTACTTCGTCTTGGATAGCAATCCAAGAGTCTATATCAGTGGCAATAATGAGTTGTTTTGAATCTTAATTCTTCTTTTAGGAAATTTAAGTATTTTTATTTTTGGATTATCATGTTTATAGTTAACGATTTATCTTTTAATAGATTTATGTCCTTTTGTTGAGACTTTTGGATAAAATCAAATACTATCTCTTTTCCTAAAATTTTTGTTGTTATTCCTTGGTCTGTTACTGTGAAAGACTTGATTAGTTCTAAGAATGGAGTTCCTAGAATTATTTATCTTTGAAGATCTTTTACTAGTAGGAAGGTTGTCTTGAAGGTCACATCTTAATATTTTATTTCTAGTTTTGTGAATTTAAAATTTATTTTCAATTTAGTTCCACCTGCGCTACTTAGACTTTCCGTAGTTTTTTTCAAAATATTTTGTTGATATTAGACCTTCTCGAATACAGTTTAGGTCTGCTCCTGAGTCTATTAGGGCTATGGCTTCAAGAATTAGTTCTTTATTGATTAATAGCGTAAATAATTGCAAAATAAAACAAGGATCTTTACCCATAGCACTTGTTTATAGAATCCATTATAAAGCAATGACTACAGCCTTCAATACAAAAGCTATTAAACAATCCCTAAAAGGAGAAACAATATTGCTACAAACTGATATAAGAAAAGCAAATGTAATGGTACCCAAAACTATAAAATGGGACCAAATTACTCTTCCATCTCATTGAGAACTTCAAACTGATGTTTCGCCTCCTCAAATAAAAAATCTAAAATTAGATAAATAAGTGAGGATGAAGAAGGAAATGTAACAACAGACATAAACTCTTTCAGAAAGTCATTCTCTTTTAACCCTAGAAGATCTGCAGATGAAACTTTAGAAAGATCTTTTAAAACAACCCAATCAAGAGCCTCATGCTCCTGAATACCCACATGTAACAAATCAAACATAAAAATGGAAAGAATGAATATAAGTCCTCTAATTCCCCAACCAATCTACTCTGTGGAGCCAAATGAAGAAAGTATTAGCCCAAGGATGTCACCTACCAAAACAGATATGAGAGACTTTGACCCATCTATAAACATTATTGAAAAGGAATTTGAGATAGACAAAAAAAGCTAAGGGAAAACTTTTATAATAAATTCAATAGAGAAAAAAGAAAAAGGTTTTACAAAAATTATGATAAAGAAAAAAGAAAACCTATTCAAGAAGAATATTATGAATTTATGAAAACACATAAGGTTCATATGATTTTCTTCGAATAGTTCAAAACTTTCTATTCCCCTGAAAAGTAAGAAGACTATCTAGGAACTATAGAACCAATATGGAAAGACTCCACAGGAAAACAATTAAGACTCTAAATAATCCTCCAGAAAATAAAATCATAATAGAATTCAAAAACAAACAAATAACATGCTCTCCATATAAAATTAGATCAGACATTGATACATCTCCCAATGGAAATGAATTAAGAAATTACATGAACAAAATAATTATACAAATCAATCTCTAATTACCTATCATCAATACATGAAAAATTTCTATCATTCATCCAACATGAAATATATTTCACATATCACAGTTATAACCCAAAACTATTCCATAAACAAAAATATTCATTTCCATCAAAAAAATTATCATAATTGTCTTTACATAAAATTTACATATACAACATTTCATCAAAACTACATGTCATTTTACATGCTGCCTTCATCATCTTTTTTTTATCTGTTATCAAAAAGCATGGGTGAGTAATAATACTCAGTTAGCAAGCCACACATAATTTTTCAATCATTTTCCTGCATTTCATAAAATGCAAATGTAATGCATACATAGCATTCATGACATTCCTTTGGATGCGACGCTAGCTAGGTGCTCATCCCATACATACTCCCATTTCAGGGAGGTCGCCACCAGCCTGGGCCTATTAAGCGACTTGGCAATAGCGAGGGTAACGTCCGGTCCGCTTACTACCTCAACTAAGGCCTATTCCTCGTGCACATGCTCATTTTCATATATGTGCCGGTATGCCATTTGCAAATCATAAACAATTGCATAAAAAGCATTTAATAAACAATTTAACAAACACATTTCAATTTATGTAAAGCAGTTATAGGTATGGCTAACCTTAAATAAATTTCATAAAGCAATTCACAAACAATTTCAAGCATTTTGGAAATAATTTGTAAAACATATAACTTCTTACCTTTTCAGTTGGTGTCTTCGACCTTCTCTTTTCCTTTTCCTATTCAAGGAGAAAGGATATTTTCATTTCTTCCATTCAAGCTGCTTTTCATGCATGCTTTATAACATTTGGACATTATTTCTTTATATGGATATTTTTATCCATAGGTTCCTTAAAAATTTCATCATTATATTTAAATATTAATCACAAATTTTTTTCAAAATCACACTGTTTACTGTAGCAAATTACTGTAGCAGTTACTGTTCATCCGAGGTTACTGTTCACAAAGACGTGGTTACTGTTCATGGGTTCTAAAAATTGACATTTTTTCAAAAATAAAAATATTATGACATATCTTATGCTTAGTATATCATAGAAAAATTTATAAATTTTAGATTTATCATCATTTACTTAGCTAAAAAAATCACTTTCTCCATATACTAAAAATCAACATAAATTTACTTAAGTATAATCCTTAATTCCAAAAATTATGAAATTAATATATCATCATTGCAACATCATATTTATCATAATCATACATCCTAAATCATCATTTATCAATTTTGGAGCATTATTTTCACATATCATATGCTATCTTTCCGAATATCCTATCTTCGATTCAAATTTTTGATATTTTGGCATAATCCCATTTAAACATTATATATATATGTATTTTCTCATGATTAGGCATTATCTAAGCATGATTTTACCCTACTTAACATTCGAAAGAAATTTAGGCAAAAATCACTTACCCGAAGTAGAGATATTTTTCTCACCTTTTTTCTCTTTAACTTCCTCCTTTTCTTCTTTGGATGTGTGGGAAAGTTTGGGAATTGAAAATTTTCAAATGGAGCTGGGTTTTGGATGCCTTGGACGTTCTCCCCCTGCTGGCCTATTTATAGGATTGGATTTTTCAAGAACTTGGAATTTACCCCCTAGTTTTGAGGTATTTAATTATAAATTGATATTTCTTTTTAATTTTGAAAAATTCTTTGAGTCATGTGCTTCCCACCCTAGGCCTGCTCCAGCCCCTATGCAGCCCTATTTTTACCTATTTTATTTTTAAAATTAATTAAATTAAGCTAAATTAATTCTAGCCATTGATCTTTGATTATGATGAATTTTGACCATTGATTTTGGTCAAGATACCCCCTGCACGACCTTACATGTAGCTGCTTTGCTTTTAATTTTTAAATTTTTAAATTTTTTAATTATTTATTTTAATTAAAAGTCAAATGCTTAATTAATGTAAAGTTGATTCACTTTTTCACTTTGTATTTGAAGCTTCATCTTGACCTTTGATTTATGATTTTCATCATATCTTAATCCATTCATCATGTCCATCATGTATTTTTAATCATCCATAAAAATTTTCATCGAATTCCGATGCTCGGATCGCAATTTATGAATTTTTTCTATTTTTCCACAAAAATTTAAATTTGGATTAAAATATCCAAAAGAATTGCAATTTCGTCTTGTATTGATTAAATCTTTATTTTGTCTTTTTGTGATTAAGTTAATCCAAGTGATTAACTCTTAATCATATGTTTTAATCCTCATTTACTATTTATATTTACTATTCATGTGCACTATTCACAAGGTTAAATTCCTAATTACATTATTTCAATCTCTAATATACATATCCATTAATATAATTCATGAACTTTTACTTATTCATAAAATAATTACAAAATTATAAATATCGAAATGATGCATATATGGTCAGGTTTTCACAATCATAGTATTTTTTATTTTTGGAAAAAAGGTCAAATTTTGGAACTCATGAATAGTAACCCACGTTACTGTGAACAGTAACCTCGGGTGAATAGTGATTTGCTACAGTAAATACGTGATTTAGAGAAAATTTGATATTAATATTAAAATCTAAGAATGGAATTTTTTAAGATTTATAAATAAAAATCCATATAAGGAAATAATGACCAAGTATTTTTAAGGTTAACCTCTATAAGAAATTATGAAGAAAAATAAGGTAATAAATGAATATAACATATGTATGATAAAGTATGTATATTCTTTTCATTTGTATAGGAAAAGGAAAGGAAAGGAAATGATAAGGGATTCAAATTGAAGCAACGCGAAGGTCAACAAACAAACTTTTTAAAATAATTTTTATATGTTTTATATATTGCAACCATGAAATATGTCGGAATTGCTTTATCATAAGCAAATCCATATGGAAGTAAGGAAAAATGTTAAGTTATATGGAAATTCCTTTATCATAAGTAAATCCTTATGAAAATAAGGAAAAATGCGGAAATGGTTGCATTATAATAGAAAAGGAAAATTTTGATTTCCAAATAATTTGTGGTTTTATCAAGTGAATTTAAAATAATTTATTAAAATGGTTTGAAGCGGATTTAATCAAGGCCAACCGATAATCGATTTGAATAAAGATTTTTTTAAAGTAATGACCAAAGGATCATACAAGTTTACCTTCATAAAGAAGTAACTCACGTGTCATATGGACAAAGAATATGATACCATATAAAAAAAATGAATTATGCATTAATATATTCTTTGTCCATAAAAAAGCCCAAAAATGGGAAGAAAGACATTTGCAAAATTTTGATCTTAAAATGGTTTTGAAATTATTTTACTGCTAAAAAATTATTTAAAAATATTTTACCAAAATTTTGAAAATTCTATTTCTCAAATATTTCCTTTAAATATTTTAAATGATTTAGAAAATGTTATTTAAATATTTTTAAAATTATTTAAGATTAGTCATCCTTACAAAATATTTTTATTAACTTGTTAACTTGGGCTGTGCCAAGTTTTCAAGTTAGAAAAGGGAATACAGGCCAATGTCTATACTATTTTAAAATGACATGCTAGCATCAAGTTTTGAAAAAGAAAATTCACACAGACTAGGGTCTGTGGAGTTTTATAAAAAGCATGCTAGCATATGAATATGAATAAAGGAATGTGCATATGAGTTATGTACTAGGTCTACTATAGAGGATATGCAGACTAGACGCGGTTGCAAGATGGGCCCCCTCTACATAAGCCAAATCATTTCAAAAGGCAAAATGTCAGCGGCGCCTTCCCTAAAATGGGAGAAGAACATGGATAACTGCTTAGCTCGCGAGTTATCAATAGAGATGGTTTCTTTCCCAAAGAGGAAAGAGTGATCACTTGGTAAGTGTCACATATCAGACGGACAGAAACGTTATGCATAATGCATATGCTTGTTTTAAAAAGGTTTTATGAAAAATATTTTGAGGACATGAGAATGTCCTTAGAGAAAGGAAGTTTTATGAAAAATATTTTTATGTTCATGAAAAAGAGGTTTGCATGTTAAGTTTGCAAGCACATATTTTATGAAAAGATTTCCACTCGTTAATAGTAGAACACTTAAGAAGTGTCTAATATTGAATGGGAGAAATGCATTTAAATGAAAAAAATGCTTGCTTACTGAGTTTCGACTCACGTTTTGCTTTTTAAACTATAGACGAGACAGCACAAGCCAGAAAGGAAAGAAAAAAGAAGGTACGAAGAAAATTTTATGATATACTGATTTGTATATGATATAAATGAACATATGGTAAGAAATTTTCAAATTAAATGATCTGGTCAAAAGGACCTATATTATAGAAAGAGAAAATGTTATAAATAATATTTGCAAAAATTTATATCAAGAATGTGTATATACGATGATATGATGTTATATGATGAAAGAAAAGAAATTTTTTTTTGATGAAATCCAATTAAGAACCCGTCGTGCGATTAGACAACAATCCTGATTCACACTTACCAATCGACAAGATCCCGGAGTAAGGCCTATGTGAATGCCTCGATTCAGGGCACCACAAGCTCCCTCGCTCTCCTTTTGAAAACCCTAAAGAAGGTATTGATAACCCCTAGCATTTGGAGCTTGAACATTGGACGTTTACACACGTACGCCTTCATGGTCGCAACCTCCATGTTGCTTAACATTGGTGGTGCAAAGCTGCTTAAGGTGGTTGAATTCGTGGTCGCGACCTCCAAACCTGTGGTTGCAGCCTCCATGTTGCTGGAGATAGCATTGCACAATTTGACAATGTCAAGTAGTTTTTCACATTCCATGCTCTTTTTGGCTCGAATTATATGGGAATTACTCTCCATTTCCTACAACAAAGAGTGAAACAAATAAATACATTTTTAAATGATCAATTGAAACTAAAATAACTAAAATGAGATGAATTTAAGCTAGATGCAACCTAAAATGTACGAAAACTACACAAGATGCAAGAATTACCCAAATGATGAAAACTAATGCAAAACCTATGCAGATTTATATATTTTCCTTAAATTAATATTTCAAATGAGTATAAAATGAGTGTTGATAAAATAGAGTTATCATCCCACTATTTTCTCCATTTTCAATTAACCAAGTTGTTCCAATTTCAATGATCCTTGCATTGTGATATGGACTATAAAATTCGTACCCTTTAGATCATTCTGGATACTTAATAAAGAAATAACTAATAGTCTTTAGGTCTAATTTCTTTTCTTGTGAGTGGAGTATCCTTGCTTCTGCTTGATAACTCTAAATATGCATATGCCTCAAACTTGGTTTCTTGCCTGCCCTCAAAGTAAATAGAGTTTAGGAACAATTTTTTTGGGAACTCTATTGAGGATAGATACATATATATATATATATAGTAGTTTTCAAAACTTCACTCCATAAAATAAGGGTAAGAATAAGTTACTAATCATACTCCTCACCATATCTATGACAGTACGATTTCTCCTTTCAAAAACATCATTCTGTTGGGGAGTTCCTAGAATCATATATTGAAGTTCAATACCATTCACTTTTAGAAATTTAGTAAATAAACCAAGGATTCAACCTAGTGGACCGCGTTTGCCTTAATATTCACCACCCCTATCAAATTTCACAATTTTAATTTTTATATCTAATTTTTTCTACTAACTCTTTGAATATTTTGAATGCATTCAAAGATGTAGACAATAAAAAAATAGAACCATAGTGTGAGAAATCATCAATTAAAGTGATAAAATACTTTTCACCTTCAATACACGGTGAGAATGGACCACAAATATTAGTGTGGATCAATTTTAAAGTCCATTATTTCTTATGGCATTTTTTCTGAATTTTGATTTATTTTTCTTTAATACGATTAATACATATGTCAAAATTAGTAAAATCTAAAATAAGTAGTATCCTGTGTTTTACTACTCATAACGTCCTTTCTTTTGATATTGATAGGTGACCTAATCTTTTTTGCCATCACATGGACAAATTCTTATCAATTATACCATGTTTATCACCATCACACACAATTAAGATGGATGAACAATTAAGAAATGAGAAATTTCCACTTATTTGCTATAAACTATTAAGAAATATTCTAATACCAACTAAAATAAAATCTTTAAATACAGAAAACTTAGAGTTTGCAAAACTGAAAGAATGACCAATTATATCAAATTTCGACAAAGAAATTAAGTTTCTAGAAATAAACAAAATGTAGAAAACATCATGTGGTTCTACAAAATGTCTCATCTCAAGGTGAAGTCTGTAATTCTTAACTGCTTTGAGTTTAGATTTTATTAGGTTGCCCATCAAGATTGATGATTTATGTAGTTTTAGGTTGTGGATTCGATAGAATGCATGCAAAGAGTTTGAAATATGGAAGCAACACTAGAGTCAATAAACCATAAATTAGAGGATAAATTTATGAAATTGGTTTCAAGGCAAACATGCATATAATTATCTCCTTTCTTTTTGAAACAATTCTTCCACTTAAGACAACCTTTCTTAAAATGTCTCTTCTTTTTACAGAAGTGGCACTTGTCAATAGACTTTGTTGATCCATCTTTTGTGCCTTTCTTTAATGAAAATTTATCTTTTGCTTTCCTTTCTTCAACTTATGCTGCTTAAAAGTTGATGCAAAATTAATAGTCATTGATCCATCTTGTTTTAACCTCTCTTCCTCTTATATACACATGGATATTAATTCATTTAAAATCCATTTATCTTTCTTTGTGTTATATGAGATCTTAAATGGTAAAAACTGAAATGGAAGAAAGTTTAAAATAAATATAACTAGGAAAGAGTTAAGTCCCTAATTTATTAAGTTTCTCAACTATATTTAACATTTTCATTATGTACTTTCGCACATAGCAAATTTCATCATATTTCGTCGAGGTCAATTTGTTAGTGAGCATTTCAGCCAAATCTTTATCTAACCCACTTCATTTATCTTTAATTAAGTCAAGATAAGTTTTAGCTCTTTCATCGTTATGGTAAAAATAGATCTACTGGTTTTCCTTTCGATTGTACTTTTATTATCACAAGAGACAATCCGTTGGAATACTCCCATTTATCAAATTAGTTCCTTTAACTATCAGTACGTTCAAGCATTAAGTCATCAGGTTTTGCAGCACAAAGGTAAATCTAGATCCAAACATTATAAGGTAACTGGTAGCTGCTTATGCCAATCAAAGTAATTTGGTCTATTTAGTGTTGATGTAGTAGATTGATAAGATTGAGGAATTGGAATCACAGATGTAACAAAAATTGATTAAGTTGACATCACCATCATAATTTAGATAAACTATAACAATACAATTAACAATAATCAATTATAGATAAATTTAATAGTTAATTACACAAGCAATAATGCATGATTATATCCAATAATTTCATGATAAACAATAATATTTAATAATTAACTAAGAATACACAAAAGTCAAGAATATTCACACCTTCGGACAAAAGATTCTTTACTTTTATGCAGTTCTAGTTAACCATTAATAAAATATTCAATTATAGCCATCTTCAGACAGAACTACAACCTAATATTCTTTAATAATGTAATTTTTATGAGAGAAAAATAAATTATAATTTTCTTTCTTTATTTAATAAATTTGATTAACTAAACATCTTAGGCCCTTTGGGGTGACAAAAGATAGAAAGATGAACAATGTTATTAAACATAAATTGTATGATGACAATAAGTAGCAATTTCTGTTATGAGAGAAAATAAATAATAATATTCTCTCTATTATTTAATAATTATGAAAAACTATGTATTTTATGCCCTTTAGGGCTATTAAAATACAAAATAATTAAAATTATTAAATATAAATTACTCAATAATTTATTAAATTAAAATCAACATTCTACACACTTAAACAACAAATAACAAGAGCCTGTATCTAAATATGAATGGTGATAAATTTGCATGATGGTGGATTAATTTCACCCTTAATAAAGAGCAATAAATCTATAATGTATTTAAAAATGCTTTACAAATAACTCTCTCATAAAAAATTAACCACTTAATTAATATCATATATGTTCCTAAATAACGTTCATTAACCATCTAATATTTATCACATGCATCGTTATTAAAAATTTATTTTTTAAAACGAAATAATAAAAAATAACATTTATTGGTATTGCATGTCTACATGGATAAGTGTACAACCAAAACATTGTGATGCCTGCATATACATCCAGTTTCGTGAATTGTCGGAGTACCAAAATTGATATTTTTCTTCCTCCCGAGTAAGCTTGAAAATCCCGGTATCAAAAAAAGGAAAAGTTGTTGCCGTTCATGAATGCCTCCTCCTTTTTTTTATTTTAATTATTGTAGGTTGGCCATCAAAAGTTCAATTAAAAGGGAAGAAAAATTGTGTTGCAGCAATTTGAATGATAGCCCGTTACTTATGATTTATTTTAAATTTCTACCAAAACATTGCTGCCCAAATCATTATATTTTGTGAACATAATAATAATATCTAATCATTATTACACAACACTAATCAACAAATCAAAAATTTCTATAATAAGTCATATTTTATTATGTTTACACGAGCAAACCAAAAGTTTGGTATATATGAACCTGTGATTTCTTTTTACACTCAAAATATGTGAATCTCAAATTCTTCTATTTCCAATCATACATTAATTGTTAACAAAAAACAATAATGAAATAAAAAATCCAATACGAGATCTCGAAATGTATTGATTACATCAATAATTATCCCATATAATAAAACCTAAGCCCATTTGTATTTGTCCCCAAATATATGTCCACAGTTCTAGCTCAAGAAGTGAGGAGTGTTAACTAGTGAGAAAATCCCATATTGTTAAAAGGTTTGGAGAGTTCCTGGTTTATATGCTTTTTCACTTGGCCAGTCATTTTTTATTGAATCCATGTGTATAGATTTCACCTAAAGAACATGTATAAAGCTTGGAGTGTAAGGTCTTCTCCCTCGGTACTTTCCCTATGATACCCGTAGTAGATGGGAAACACTTATATTTATGCATGTAAGAAAGAGGGACCTACTCCTTTATTTAAGTAGAACCCTTTTTATCATGACTCTTAGTAGAAGTGCAATACTTCTTACTAAGATTGCATACGTATCATATATACACTGGGCTACCTCTAAATTAGGCCCAAAAACTACTATTTTAATTAGGGCACTTTAAGCAATCATTCTAACATTCTCCAATAATTTAAAATAATATGTAAAAGAAAATTTAGATACAAAATATAATATTTGGATTTAACATTTGGAAAAAATTACTAGATGAGTGCAACCATTTGAAAAACATACCTCGTTGTTACATACGCAATTCCATTTTAGTAGTCAAAATAAGAAAATTTGTCATTATGGATCATGACAGTTATATAAAATATGTAGCTGTGAAACCTAAGTGAGATTCAATGTATGCATTGAACATGTACATGTGACTTATATATGATTAAATGTAATTTTTGGATGATTTTAGGATTTTATGATATGTTGCAATTAGTGTTCCACTAAGAATGGTGATTCAAAATTTAATCGCCAGAGCCCATTATGAGTCAAGGTGACAAAAGGAGCATAATGAGAATTAAAACATGCCAATGTGGCATGAATGTTTAGTTAATTTTCATAATTTAATTAATGGAGATTAAAATGGAAATTGTGGAATTATGTTGGAAAATACTAGAAAATTCATAACTTAACGCCTGTAAAGTGGATTCAAGTGAAATTTGAAATGAAAGTTGATAATGTTGGGATTGATATTATGGAATTATTGGGTTATAAAAATCCTAGATGAAATTTGATTAATGATTTATTTATCATATTTCAATTTCAACCGTTAACTTTAAACGGCTATAACAGGAGCTAGGAAAATCGGATTGAGATGAAATTTGAAACGGT
>JAXCLR010000050.1:38301464-38337369 GCA_035584095.1 Annona squamosa | reverse complement strand
ATGAATTTTCATTTATTCATAAAATAATTATAAAATTACAAATATCGAAATGACGCGTATACGGTCGGGGTTTCACACTTTTCTTCCCATTTTTGAGTTTTTCATGAACAAAGGATATACCAATGCATAATTTATTTTTTTATATGGTATCATATTCTTTGTCCATATGACATATGAGTTACTTCTATACGAAGGTAAGCTTGTATGATCTTTTAGTCATTACTTTAAAAATCTTTATTCAAATCGATTATTGATTGGCTTTTCTTAAATCCGCTTCAAAATATTTCAATAAATCATTTTAAATTCATTCGATAAAACCAAATATTATTTGGAAATTAAGATTTTTTCTTTCTCTATCATAATGCAAAAATTTCCACATTTCTCTTTATTTTCATAAGGATTTGCTTATGATAAAGCAAGCTCCACATATCTCAACATTTTTCCTTACTTCCATAAGGATTTGCTTATGATAAAGCAGTTCTGACATATTCCATGGTTGCAATATAAAAATATATAAAATTATTTTAAAAAAGTTTGCCTGCTTACCTCTATTTTGCTTCAGTTTGAATCCTTTATCCTTTTCTTTCCTTCTCCCTGTACAAGTTAAAAGGATGTACATATTTTATTATACATATGTAATATTTATTTATGACCTTATTTTTCTTCATGATTTTCTATAGAGGTTAAACTTAGGTCTATAAAATATCCTAAAAACTTTCATTATAAACACTATTTTTCATATCCTCAATCAAATGTTATCAAAAATCACTATTCTCCTAGGTTACTATTCACGTGGTTATTGTTCACAGATTATTGTTGATGGTTATTGTTCATGATACTGTTCACGATTATTATTCATCCGGGTTACTGTTCACAGCGAGTTGGGTACTGTTCATGGGTTCCAAAAATTTTCATTTTTTTCAACAATAAAAAATATTATGACATAGCTCATAGTTATCATGGAAAATTCATAATTTTGAATTCATCATCATTAACTTGGCTAAATAAATCATTTTCTTCATATACTAAAAATCAACATAACTTAAGTATAATCCATAAATTCAAAAATTATGAAATTAATATATCATTATTTAAACATCGTAATTATCATAAACATTCATCCTAAATCATCATTTAGCAACATTGGAACATTATTTGCACATTTTATACATGATTTTCCCGAATACTCTATCTTCGCTCCAAATTTTTGATGTTTAGGCATAATTCTATTTGGGCATTATAACTATACTTATTTTCTCATGCTTAGGCATTATCTAAGCATGGTTTTACCTCACTTAACACTCAAAAAAATTTGGGTAGAATCCCCTTACTTCAAATGGAGAACTTCTCTCCTACCCGTCTCTTTGTCTCTCTTTCCTTCTCTTTTTCCTTCTCCTCTCCTCAAGCTAAAATGTGTTGGGGGTGGGAAAATGCCCAAATTTGGAGCTGGGTGGTGTGCTTTGGTTGTTCACCCATGCTTTCCTTTTATAGGGTGGCATTTTGCACATATTTGCAATTTATGCCCTAGCTCCATGGGTTAAATTATAAATAATTTTCTTCAAAATCCATGAGATTTCTTGAGCCATGTGCAGCCCTCCAACTACTTTTCACACCCCCTAGTTAGCTCCTATTTATTTAATGATTTTGGTTTATTAAAATTAATTTTTTAAAGCTAATTCATCTCAACTGTTGATTTTAGGATAAGATTGATTTTGGGCCATTGGATTTGGCCCCAAAAGTCCATGCTTATCCATGCCCAAGCTGCTCCTTGGATTTTGCATTTAATTATTTTGCTTTTTAATTAATAAAAGTCAATTTGTAACTAATGAAAAAATGGGCTACTTTTTGATCTCGAAACGACGTTTCATCTTGACCATTGATTCATGATTTTTTTCAAATCTTAAACTATTCATCATGATCATCATAATATTTTGGTCATCCATAAAAATTGTCATCTCAATCCAATGTCCGGATTGCAAATTATGAATTTTTCTTCATTTTTTTTTCAAAATACCTTTAAATCCGAAAATCATTAAAAAATTCAAAAAACATCACTATTCCTCTTTTGTCTTTTAGTGGAAAGATTCCTTTTTTGTCTTTTATGATTAAGTTAATCCAAAATGATTAACTTGCACTTCCCTTGAATCACATGATCACTATTCACATTTTACTATTTCTCCGAATTAATATTTCATAATTAGCTATTTAATCCTCCAATGCCATATATTGCAAAATATCATTAATATATATATATATCATTACATTACCTAGGGTTTATAACTCTAGGGTTTCATACACGTTCCTAAAATCGGGATTTCATACATCTTCAACCCTTCGTGGTGCTTCAGTTATTGTAGTCGGTTTTCAATGTCTAACTCTTTGTTTACTATGTTCGTAGCACTATTATTTGTTATGTCCCCCTTTATTTTTACTCATCCCATGCTTACATGATTTAAGTTTGCAATCATCAAACCTTATCCTAAAGATGCCCACCTTGTGCCTACCTCCATGCCAGATATCACGCATATTATTTCTTTTGCTTTTGAGCATGAGGGTTCGCATCCTGCCACGATTGAGGAACTTTAAGTACTTGCGGATAATGATATTGGATCTTAGTTCCTCATATCCTAATTTGAATGTTATAAGTTGCGAGAGGGTGTTTTACTTTAAGCTTGATGCTAATGGAAGTATGGAGTGATTTAAGGCCTACCTTGTTGCTAAAGGCTTCCATTAGGAGGAACACATTAATTACATGGAAATCTTTACTACCCAATTGAAGCTAGAAAGTTTGCATATTGTCTTAGCTATCGCAGTTGTTCAATAAGGCTTATTCGACAATTTGGTGTTAAGAATGCTTTTATTTATGGTGATCTTGATATGCCTATCTATATATAGTAGCCACTTGGATCCAAGGATTGTGATCATTTTAATTATGTGTGTTTACTAAAATGCTACTCGCATGGTCTTAAGTATGCATTGTGTGCTTAGTTTGAGAAATTTAGCATCTTTTTACTCTCTTGTGGTTTTTTTAATAGAACCATAGATCCTTCCCTTTATGTTCTTCATTGGGGTTGTCACGTGATTTTTCTCTTCGTTGATTTGATGACATCATTCTTACAAGTGATTTTGGAGCCATTCTTGCTGATCTTATTTGCAAAATCTTATTGCTTCCATCTCCATGAAAGATCTTGGCCCATTGCATTATTTTATATGTATTAAGATTCCTCACACAATGGGTGAGCTTTTTCTTTTCTTATTGAAAGTATACCTTTGATTTATTAAAAAAGGTACTTATGTAACAAAGTAAGCCTCTTAGGACTCTGTTACATTAAAATGTACTATAGCTTATGGGAATGAGTTGTTTGATGATTCTTCCTTCTTTCACAACATTTTTAGCGGGCTATAATATTGAACTCTTACATACTTGATCTTTCCTTGAATTAAGTTTTCAAGCATGTTCTCCTCTATTGTTGTTGCTTTTCATAGTCTCAAATACATTTTACATTACATTCATAGCACACTGGACATCAACTTGAATTTCTTGTTGCTTAGCACCCTTGATCTTCATGCTTTTACTGATGCTAATTGGGCTAGTTGTTAGTCCACATATTACTCTACTTTTGGTTTTTATGTATTCTTTAGGTATATTTTTGTTTCTTGGAGTGCTAAAAAATGGCTTATGGTTGCTTGCTTTTATATTGAAGCCAAATATAAAAAACTTTCTTCTATTGTGGTGGAATTAATATGGATTTCTTTTGTTCTTCATGGCATTAGTATGGTCTAGCCTCGCCACTATGTTGGAAATTAGGCTTATAGATGCTGCCTCCTTGCCTAATTTGAAGGAGTAAAGTTGCCACTTGTCTTAGTACTGAGTATTACTGGAAGACTTTTCTTTTGTTCAAAAGTTTTATTAGCCATAGTCTCATGGATATCATATTCCATATTTTGTTGTAACTATTCTTTATCGTATAAGCCTATATATTGTAACTCCATCATGTAAAATTGTGTGGAAAAGAATATGACAAAAACCTTTCTGCAAACCTTCTTTCATCTTGTCAAACTTCTTTAGCAACTAGTGATAAATAATTTAACACTAGTTTGGAACAAAAAAAATTGGAGCTAACTATTTGGCTGCAAGGAATTTTAGTAAAAATAAAATAAAATAAAATCATAAGAATGACCCCAATATGAGGTATCTACAACAATGATGTCAAAGTGAAAATTGGGAGCACAATATCAAATACTATTTTCAAATTTTGTGACTCCAAGACCATGCAAATCAAGGGATACCTAAAGAGAAAAGCTATGATATACTCTTAAACTCAGGTAGCTTGCACAACTTCATTAATGATAACCTAGCTACTGTGCTCAATTCAAAGCTAGGGATAAGATAGAAGTTTGAGGTACTAATGAATTTAGAGAATGATATGTCAATATGGGATGATCTAAGTAGATTAATCATTTCTTGTAAGGAAATTCTTTCATAACTAATTTTTATCTCTTGCCTTCTAGAAGCTTATAATGTCTTCCTTAGCACTAAGAAGTTAAAAATATTGAGACCAATTGTTTAGAATTTTCTCATTTACTAATATGATTCAAGCTAGAAGGTAATGAAGCATTATCATGTGGTCTAAAGAAACTTGAACTTTAAATTGTTAAAAACTATCTAGTAGAGGCAATTACTAAGAAACATGGCAAAAGAATCCTTCTACAAATGCGAGAAAGTTAACTAGTAGCCACTTCATTAGTCATTATGCTTGAAATTAAGCAGTTGTTAAAAAGGTTTAATAGTGTTCTTCATAGCGTTGAGGTTAACCTCACTTACGAATGCAAGATCATCATATTCCACTACAAGAAGGGTAGTAATAGTTTTGATTAGGCCAAGTCACACCCTCATTATCTGAAGGGAGAGATCGATATTATAATTATAAAAATATCATTGTAAGGAGTTATTAGACCAAGTAGAAGTCCTTAGGTGATAGTTCCCAAGAAAACCACAATCAAGGACTAGTTTCTAATACTTACAATTGATGAACTTCTTGATGAACAATGTATTGCATTTTTTCAAAATTAGATCTTCAATTGGGGTATCCTCAGATTTATATTCATCCACTAGACATATAGAAACAACATCTTGTACTTATCAAGGGCATTATGAATGTCTGGTGATGCCTTTTAACTTCACTAATACACTATCCACTTTCTAATTACTCATAAACAAGGTACTCAAGTTGAAAATTTCATTCTAGCTTTTTGATGGTGTTCTTATTTATAGTAAAAATTGGGATGATCGTGCAACACATTTGGAATTAGTTTTATCTATTTTATGAATCCATTAGTTGTTTGTAAAGGTTTAGAAATGTTATTTTAGCCAAAGGGAAGTTAAGTACCTTGGTCATATTATTTCTGAATAGTGTGTGGTTGTAGATTAAGAGAAATTTAAAGTTGTAATAAGCTTGTTCAAACCAATTAACCTAAATGCTATGATAAAGTTCCTTAGTCTTTGCAGTTACTATAGGAATTTCATTCAGAATTTCAAAAAGATTATTACTCGTCTCACTTGTATGCTGAAGAATAATAATTTTACACAGTCTGGTAACAGATGGTGCCTTTGACTAGTTGGAAAAGCAATATTCAAGAACCAACTCTTTCCCTTTCATTCTTTAGCAATTCATAGTGAAGTGAGATACGTGCTATCATTTGGCAAGAATAACTATCACTTTTTTTTAACCATGCTCTACTAGGGAACCACCTCCTACTTTTTAGCATATAAAAAAGAAATTCTTATGTTAGTGTTAGCCATTTAAAAATGATTGTCATATCTATTAGGAGGGTAGCTCATTACTTTAATTGATCCCCAAACTCTTGAGTACTTATAAACTTCAAAAATCACCACAAGGACATGACAACTGCAGTTATTTAAGCTAATAAGGTATGATTTTACTATGGAATGCAAGAAGGTGAAGAAAAATATAGTTATCAACTCACTCTTTAGGAAAACTAAGGGTGTTCACAAGTTCCTTCATAGCTTTTTCTTTATAAATTCCAAACTAGTTGGATTCTATTAGGAATGAAAATTTCTATAAATCCAAAATTTAAGAGTGGATGAAATGAGTGGGGGAATGTTGGATAATTTCAAAAATGAATTGATGCTATCTAATTTTTTGGACAAATTTTATGTTTTTAATTTTTACATAACCTTTTTTATTTGGCAAACTATAAAACTTTAATCACATGGGCTATATCTTGCAAATGATGCACACGAAGTCCTATTTGGTTTGTAGCTGGATTATGGAATATGAGGGGACTGCTTATGTTATTCATATGTGTTATGCATGGTACATGGTCCATGTTAAATTGTAGTTAGGATCTATGTTATACCTAGTAGCTGGCATCCTTAAATTAGCCTTTTGCTTTGGTATTTATTGTTAGTTTATAATTAATCATATCAAGTTACATAGAGTGCTTCATGACATATTAGAGAGTGTTGCATAAGAAATTACTTATGCCTAATTGAGGTCATTTATGCTTTGTTAGTTCTAACTTTATTTAGAAGTTATTCATGTCAAATGTTCTAATGCCAAAAAATGAAGATGCTTTCTTTATTTGGTGTTCGTTTCACTTTTTGTACATTACAGGCATTTGGAATAATATCCTTAACCATAGTGAGAGTGGCATATATTGCCTTAAGAAAAATAACATTATGACATGCTCAAAGTAAAATTGAGTTTATTTGCTTGCTGTTACATTCTTCTAATTTTTTTTGCATTTGTCTCCAATGGCTCGTCACTTAGTATTGTTGGTTTCACTTTAGATAATTACATTAGTACTAGCTTTGATTGGTAGCAATGATGACTTCATTTCTATTTGACACAACTCATGATGGTCCATGTCCTCATGACCCTGAGGCCAGAAGCAAAGACATATGACATGGTATAAGAGCAACACATCAACATCAAGATAAATTGAGACATAGACAACTATATTTGTAAAGATCATATTATTGAGTCACTTTTAGATGCTTTATTCAATTTATACTAAAAGGTGTCAATAGCCAAAGAAATTTGAGATGTACTTCAATACAATACTAACAATATAATAAACCATATTTATATCACATATTTTGAATGAATTTGTATTTATTTTTTCATAAATTTTAATAATGAAAGATGTTTTCATCATGGTTTCTACTTGATTTGAAGCAAAATATACTTAGAGAGGTCATGAAATAAAATAGAAAGAAATTACATGAATAGAGGTCGAAAAAGGAATACCAGGATAAGCACCTTTTAGGATGTTCTTTTGTCATAACAAAGCACCGAGGTGTATGTTTTTGAAGTGATGCCTAAATAGATGGAGGCATGACCCCATGTATTTTTTTTTTTTTTTTGTAACTTTCCACTAATGCTTTATAAGGAGTTGAGCACAAAATTACAAAAGAATTTTTCACACATGAAAAGGAGACACACACAAAGGAGGATAACATTCAAATAGACAAGAGTTACAAAAGGAGGAAAAAGGAGTAAGTTTGAGAATTAATAAGTTTTTATTTTTCTTTCTCTTTTGATTCCATTATTTTATCTTTGAATTTATTGAAGTCATGTTTGGCTAATTTTATTTTTTGAGTTAAAGATAACATGTGAATAATTTATGTGGATGTTTTGAAAATAATTATTTATGAAGAGTAGTTTGCGTTAATTTAATAACTTGTGATTTTAATCATTTGTTTGGTGTTTAATTACGCATTTTGATATTATATTATATATTAAGTAAAGAAGTTGAAAGGCTAAAGTTTAATATATAAAAATTAAGATATTAAAATGGGAGTCTTGAACTCGAAATAGGCAAGAGCTTGTGAGGAGTTATATGAATAACTACCACGCTTAACAAGTTTTTATCAAGTTAACCAATCAAAAAAGTGTTTATCAAGTAAACTATTATGAGAATAAGATTTATTTTGACTAAAGAACATCTTTCATACCTTAAAAATGATGTTAGAATAAATAAGGGCGAGTCTCCTTTAATGTAGATTATCTAGATTAAATAAGTAAGTTAATTGTCCATTGTGGAGAGTTCGTATGTGAAATCTTAGACCATAAATCTATCTTTTCCTTGTTTTTGTTCATATATTTTCTTAGATTTCTATTTACATATTTAGTTTAGATTTTTTACTTTTCATCTAGATTTCACTATATTTTTAATTCTTTATCATCTAGATAATCAAATTCACTATAGTTTAATTTTTAATCGGATCCTCATAGGAATGATATTTTATATATGATAGACTATAATTTGTGCACTTGTAGAAAGCCTAACACGATGTAGGAGTCAAAAGTTTCTTGAGAAATGATTTCCTTGAGCATGTTGTGATTGATGATAAGTTCGTCCTCGAATAAGTTCATAACATTAAGCATATCATTAATCAATTATAGTCTAAGGATAACAAAATTGATGAGTCTATACTTGTTGGTGTCATATTTTAAATTATCGCCTAGCTAGAACAACTATTGTAAAAACTTAAAACAAATGAAGGGAACTTTGAATTTAAATAGCCTTGCTCTTGATCTTTGAATCAAGGAAGCTTTTAGGAAGAGAGAAAAGAGAAAAAGTAAATTCAATCTAAAACTCAAATGGTTGAACCTCTAGATAAGCCAACAATTAGCAGTAATCTACCCTCAAAGAGATTGAATAAATATCAACAAGAATTTAGCATGAAGTATAAAAGATCTTATTATTACTGCAAGAAAATAAGTTACTCAAAGAGAGTTTATACTTATCAAAAGAAGAATAACACTCAATCCAAACCAAAATGAATTTTTATGTTGTAAGTAATGACCAAAGTGGGTGGCTTAATTTTAAAGCCACAAGGCATGTTTGCAATAATAGGAGTTACTTCAAAACATATTAATATAAAAAAGTGAAAATAATTTCTATGGATAATTCTTCTATTATTAAGGTAATAGGTTTTGATCCACATTAATGCAATTGACTTTTGGAGAATCTCTTATCTTAATGAACATATTACATGTACTAAAAATTCATAAAAATCTTATCAAACCTGAGGGAGCATTAGTGTAAGAAAATAAGTTACTTAAAGAAAGAGATTATGAATAACACTCAATCCAAACCAAAGTAAAACAAAGTTCTTGATGCTCATTTGATTGAGGAGAATTTCATTGTCTTGATTTCTGAATTTTTATGTTGTAAGTAATGACCAAAGTGGGTGACTTAATTTTAAAGCCACAAGGCATGTTTGCAATAATAGGAGTTACTTTAAAACATATTAATATAAAAAAGTGAAAATAATTTTTATGGATAATTCTTCTATTATTAAGGTAATAGGTTTGGATCCATATTAATGCAATTGACTTTTGGAGAATCTCTTACCTTAATGAACATATTGCATGTACTAAAAATTCATAAAAATCTTATCTCTATCACTCTTTGTGGCACTCCAAACATAAGGTAGCATTATAATGATAACCTTATTCCAAAATTATTCAGTTGGTAAACTATGATTAAGACTATGAACATTTTTCAAAAATTATAGAAAAAATTCCCTTTTATATAATTTTATTTTATCCCAATTTTTAAAAATTAATTTTAATTAGAAGATGATTAAATCTACTAGGCTGCACTTAGCTTCAGGGAACCCAATTATACTAATTTTTTTATATTTTTAATTTTTTATAAAACTGTTAATCTAGGTGTATTTAAGATGTAAGATAAATTTTTTCCAATTTCGAAGATTTGTAACCAATTTTTAGATTTAAAAATTAAAATGCCCCAATTTTAAAAATAAAAAATATAAAAATCTCCAAAAATAGTAAAACTTCATATGTATGTTACATATGTTTAGATTAATAGTTGCATAAAATTTTTTAAAAAATATAAAAGATACTTTTTGTACCTGGGTGCATAGTATCATGGACCTTTTAATTCATGGCAAATCTTGAATATTAGTCTTAATATGTAATTACTATTCTCAAATCTATAAACATTATAGTCAATACATAAAGTTATAAAAATCTTAAATTCATTTTTGTTACTTCAAAATTTTAAGTTTTGGCCACTTTTTATGCTACTATTTTTTAGACTTAAAAAGCTTAGATTGCTTTAAAATTTAGTCAACCTCTATTCCATATGTAGGACTATAAATTTGTGAAAATTTTTGTGAGAATTAAGCTTCTTTTGGTTGATAAAAAATTAGGTTGAAGTTAGGTTCATATGTGAATTTTTATTGTGTTTAGGCAGTCTTGTCACGGGCCAAATCACTTTTGCCTCTTTATAAATTTTGAAAAACCTTTGCCACACTTAAAAATAGGATATCTAACTTCAAACTCCCCAAGTTTCATAAATTTTGGATGTTAGTACCAATTTACTCGAATTAGTAGTGGAGTTCTTGCATTTTCTCAAAATTATTCTAAATAGATCTATAATAAAACTTACAGAACATCAACATATATTTACTACAAATTTAGAATTTTGAAAGCATCTTTATCTGATAATAAATCTTCAAAATTGTAAAAAATCACTGCATATGCTTTGCAATTTAATTTACAACAAGTTTGGACCCATTTGATTTGGTTCTAGCATGTAACCTAAAAATTTATTAATTAGAATTTATTTTTATATTGTTGTCTATAAGAATATAAAATTTTATGCAATTTTATAGTCATGTGACAGGTCATTTATATTTCTAAAGAAGGTTACCCAAAAATTGAAATTTATTATGCAGCTAAATGTTGTTGAATATGAATTTATTAAAAATCAACATATTTTTTGCAAATTAAAGCTAAACATACTCACATTGCATGTGTTTCAATACTAGCTCTTTTAATAATTATATAGCTATTTCATTTTGTGTAGGTGTTTGATGGTATAAAAGAACTTGACTCTTGATAATCTTTTCATAGCAGTAACTTGGTCTATCAAAAACCACCATCAAATGATTTGGTTTTAAAAAATAATTTTGGAGATCCATTTATACAAATAAGGCTAGGAGACACCAGTTTTAAGCCAAATCATGGCCATTTAATCATCCAAAGTTGGGCCACTAGTTTGTATATCATGGTTGCATGAAAACTGAATTTAAAATTTTCATATATCTGCAATCTATACCACATCTAGTCCATAAATAATTATAGATATTATTTTTACAAAAATGCGTATACCTACCTTATTTTAGGAATGAAATAATTTGAAAAATTTTAAAAGTGAAGTGTAGAGTATATCTAAGTAGAAAGTAGTAGGAGAATGAGAGAGACCTAAAAAATATGGATGAAAGTAGTTAAGTAAGATTTAAAAATATTATAAATTACTAAAAATTTAGTATCTAATCCCTAAGAATGGCGCGGCAAAATTCATACAGTTAACCCCAACTAGGTGAGAAATTACTGATGATGATGATGATGATTTATACCAACCTTAGTAGTAGATCATCATGATTAAGCAATATATTCAACAAATCATCATCAATTATCAATATCCAAATTTAGACTACACGATATACCATAATAGGGTGCCTTATTATAATGCCCTCGACTTATGGATGTGACGTATCATAATTTAAAACTTCACTCAATAAATCTTTTGAATAGTGAAGCTTGTGAATAAAAGTAAACTTTTGTCTTTACAAAAACAAAAACTTTTCTAATGTGTATGAAACTAGTTTGATTTTTTTAACCTCAGCTTGATTCTTCCTACCTAAAATTCAGTAGCATGCCGTCTATATTTAAGACATTATGGTGAGGGCTTAGCTACCATTTAATGGTAGACCCCCTTTCTTTATAGACTTGATAAACATCAAATAATTATGTTATCTAATGTTTTATTTGATGATTCATTTTTGTCCATCTGAATTTATTTTAACCTGATCTAAGTGCATATTATGTGTTTCTAAACTCATTTGTCTCTTATAAGTATACAATCACAAACCACATCAATTCACTAATCACATCAAATAATCTAACACATTCAAGCTTAATACATGCCTGCAAGCTTAATTGAAGCTTAATTGACTATAAGTAAAGGAACATATCTTCGTTCCCTTTTTGGCACTAAAGATTCTTTTGACTGAATTGATTAACTTGCAAATATTGGTTAGTTAAAAAATAATGAGTATATTATACTTAGTAAGCAGGCATAGGGATATAATATGAAGGTAGACTTCATACATTTATATGCATTTGACAATGTCATGCAAGTTTTCACATGATATGTCTATGAAGCGCCGGATTTGAAACTTGAAACTTGTAACATGAAGGATGGATTACACTTATCAAGTGATCATCATCCGCCATGTTCATGAAGCTTAGGACTTGAATCTTGTAGTCTGAAACTTGAAACTTGTAACATATACTTATAACTTGTAGATGAATGACACTTATCAAGTTACGATCACCCTAAACTTTCCAAAGAAACGTGCTATTGAATCATTTTGATTCTTTAACGACTCAACAACCTTGAGGAAGGACAACGCTCCTATTTGACAACACCAACAGAAACTTATGTGAAATCTTAACTTGATAGTGCAGGATTCTTGAGTTCATGAATGCATGGATTTCATGATATGATACAAAATCATTCTCCATATGATGATAATAAGTTTTATACATAAGAGTTGTACTTTCTGGACATGCTTATTACAACAAATAGATGGTTACTATTTCAACATAATTCAGCCAGGGATACATATATCGAGAATCCATGCATATAAACAAAAGTCAAGGAGTGAAATTCATTATAATCTCAAGACAATAATAGTACATAAATAACACCATTCAAAAGAAACACCATAATCTAAAGAAACCTTGGTTACCTCCAGGCTTCCTACATGAGTTACTTGGGACTTGGGACTTGCTTACATAGTTTACTTGACTCAACTTTCTCTTTTCCTTTTTTTTTATCATAAAAAATGCTTCTAAGAATTGATCAATGCCTTTTTGCATACTCTTTTACTATTTCTATCATGCTTGATCCACATGCTTTCCTACATGAGCTATCACCTTAAGGTTATCCATAGGAAATCAATCCTTTAGCTTTTAGACTGTTTGTCACATTGATGTTCTTGAACAACGAGCCGATCATCTCATCCAAAGAGCGTTTCCCCTTAATACACTTGAAAATATTTGATACCTAAAAAGCAAAACTTGAAATATTAATACAAACTATCATGTTCAATTCAAAATCTTGTCATTCTTTTGGAAATAGAGTTGAATCATTCTTTAATCAATTTAACAACTTCCTATGTACTAGCCATTTGTATTAATCCCATGCATAACTTCATTATCAACACCCTATTTTCATTTCCATCACTTACATACAAATATGAATTTCAACAAGCCTCATTTAAAAATCATTACACACATGGAAAATGTAGATTCCCATTAAGTCAACATGAGAACCATTCACATTAGCCAAAATTCTAATCCTCCATCGCAAAACATAAATAAAAGCTGCCACATAGTTGATGACTAGAAATACGTGAGTTTAGAGATTTTTTGATTGAAAATTCATATAATTTTTTATGAGTTCATAGACAGCCCACATGTGCAAAAATCAAGTCAATCATTTTTTTTTCTCATTCATCAGGAGAAAGATTATGGAAAATCCAAGTCTATTAACAATTTATAAAACCATTTGCCTCTCAAAGAATATTATTCAAACCAACTTGCATATCGAATCTAATCATGTGGCATAACATTCTTAAATTCTCTTATTACCCTAGTTCCTATAGCTCAAGACTAGAAATTATTTATGTAAGTCTTGTGCCATGCTTACCCAACATTATCGTTTTAATTAGAAGCATGCAATTTGAAATTCATTTTACATTGCTAGTAGTCATATTTCTAAAACTTAAATCATTCAACGTTTTCTATCTTACATTTACAATTAATGGTGACATGACAAGAGAATAAGAAACTACAAATATCTAAAGAAATAAATAGCTTGTAAGATTTATATTAATGACATTTTAAAATAATTTCTATGTGGACCCCATTTTGAGTTGTTTTCATTATTTAAGCTAAATTAAAATTTTATTTCATCATAAAATATGTATTTGCTATCCTTCTTGTCATGCAACTAAAAATTCAAGACTACACAAGGCAATTAGTATTTTGTAAAATCCTAAATTTAATTTTTGAATATTGAATTTAATATTAGGAAATTAATTAACTTTGCAAGTTGGGGCATGTAACTTCAAATTAAATATTGAGAAGGAAAATGAATAATTAACTATGATGGTATAAATTAAATAATTAAACAAATAATTATTTAATAGAGGAAAGAGTATGGATGATCAATGAAGGTGAATTTTTTGTTTATAGTTTATAGTTTGTGTGAGAAATATATTATAATATTTTAGCATATGCATATATATATATATATATTTATATAAAAAATATTAATTTGAGAATGAAAGAATTTTGTATATAAGCTATATATGTTACATATATATTCTTATTTTAAATATACATATATAATATGATATTACTCGCCTTTAAGGTGGGCATTTTAAAAAAAGGAGAGGGAAGATGGATGATAACTCTATAAAAATAGAGTTATCAAGACTCATTTTGTATTAATTATGAATGCTAGTTTAAGAGAAAATGTGAATTTACATATGTTTTGCATTGATTTTTATCATTTCTGCATTTCATGCATAATGTGTAGATGTCATACATTTTCAGTAAAATTTAGTATAAATCATTTAAGTTAGGAATGCATTCATTTGTCTTTATCTTTTATTGCAGGAAAAGGAATGTGACTTGCCCATGGATTCAGTGCTAAAGTTATGGATGAAGAGAAGAGAGTTGGATTGCAAGAAAAAGAAAATTTTCAAGGAAAAAAATTGGCACTCCGTACCTAAAATCTGGTGTTTGACACCAATAACCGCTATTCTAAAAATTTTCATGTAGACAACACATAGCCGCTTCAGACAGTTTATTGGCGTTGCGATGCTAAACTCTGCACATGTAAAATCTCAGACGTAGCCAGCTCCATTTTGCAAGGGGTATAAATACTCTCTTAGGGTTTCAAGAAGAAGATAAGGGAGCACGAGTTGGAGCAGAGAAGAGGAGAAAAATGAGGATTTCAAGCTAGAGATGTAGAGATCTACTTGGATGAGGAATCCAACTAAATTTTATCTTCTCTTTCTCTCTATTCTGTTATTTTTAGCACTCTTCTCTTGGAGTGTATATGAACACGATTATGATGAGATTATTCATTATGTTCATGGGCTAGAACTTGTGATGGGTAGTTGTGATGAACTTGAACTCATATTTATGCTAGAACTGATCTCTTATGTTGGAATGAAGTTATAGATTTGGTTTTATTGTGTTTGTGTGTGCTTTACCTTTACATATTGTATTTAATGCTTCTATAAGCTTGATCAACTTGTAGATTGATATAATATCTAGATTTATGCTTGAAAAAGTGAGGTTTAGATGAGCTCCATATGTGAAGTATAGGTTTTCAACTGCTTGTGGTGGTTGTATGTTAATATGGATAGGAATATACCTGTTAACCCTGTGTGATCATGATTAAGTTATGTGCAAATTAATCTTATTTTACTTCATTGCATGGGAAGATAGCAATTGACTAAAGCAAAATTAGGTTTATATGTGTTGGAATATATATATGAATATAAATAAACCTACATCAGTAACTTGCTACACAACTAATTAAAGAAAAACTAATTTAACATAATCTTGAGTAAAGGATTCATAACTCTCATCTATCTAATCATGCCTTGAAAATCTCCATTAGTGGCTACGCTATCATTAGTAATTTAGCTAATTTTTATTATTGAAGTTTAAATGATTACTTTCACAAAATTTGTATGCAACTTGACAGTTTGTAATTGGTAAGTGGAATTATTGGTCGTGCTACACTTTAACTCTTTGTCCTTATGGGATTTACACTCTATTTATATTTTATTACTTGAGCGGCACATATACTTATGTTAAAACAAGTATTGTAGTTTGATATACATGCAACTCATCAAGTTTTTGGTGCTATTGCTGGGAAGGCAAGGCTAAACATAGCATATCAATTATTTCATTTGTCATTTATCAAATTTGTATATATATATATATATTATATAGGAATTTATTTTTCTTTGCTTTTGATATAAATTTGATTTTAGGGTTCCTATTCATGCATAACTCTATGGTTACAAGTGCTTTCCAATGGCCAAATGCATAATTTTTCACACCTAACACGTAAGGTATCTGTGAGTTAAACGGTGCATGGGCACCTCCTGCTTCAGTTGCAACTTTTGATAATCAATTGTAGAGGATGACTCATTTTCATGTAATTAGCTGTGATTTGTGTGGAAGCGAGGGACATATTTCAAATCAATGCGAGTATTACCTAGCATTAGTCTGTTATATGGATAGCTTTAATTGTGTTTCGGATGCTCCAGGTATGTATTCAATAGATTTTAGTTATTTAGAATATCCAATTATTGCATGGGGTAGTCATAGAGACCCACAATAATAAGAATACATGACACTGATGGATTCTCAAGAACAACAAGTAGAGGAATCATCACCACCTAAGAACAAGCAATCATTGGAGGACATGTTCATGCAATTTATGCAGAGCCAAATCAAGGTTAATAGGAATATGTAGAAGCAAATGGAGTAGCTGACTACCACAATTCAAAGAAGGCATCAAGAGTTTCCCTCTAGTTATATTGAAGGAGACTTAGATGAATATGTGTTTGAAGATGGCAGCAAAGTCACCATGAACATTAATGAAGACATATCAATCGATGAGATAGGTTTTGCACCTCAAAATGTGCTTGATCAAGTGACTAAGCCAATGGAAAGCAAGGAAAGTGAAGATCAATTCAATGAAGAAATGAGGTGGCTATAGTTGGGCAAGTTGACAATTATAACATTCTTGCACCTCTAATATTACTGAATTCTAGCAGTAACACTTGATTGATAAATGCATATTCTTGGAAAATGGCTCCTTGAAGCCTACAACTCAAGACCCTGAAAATCAACTTTTCTATAGCCTCTATGAAATTTAAAAAAGGAGGCTAATAAATCCATTTGAAGAGGTTGGAAGAGATATGAACTTCTAATGCATAACCCGCTTGGAAGGAATTTTGATAGAGTGAGTATTAGATGATTCATCTTTAAGATGTTAGGCTAAGGATGCTAAACTTAGCATTGAATGAGAGGCAACCCATTAATCTTTTTGGTAGATGCTTTTTGGTCTAAGACATGAATTAAAGATCCATTATATGCATCTTGAAGTAGGGAATTTAAAAAGATTACTCCTTTTGAGAGGGTACATGTTCAGAGGGTTTGATATATCTAATTATCAACTCTCTTTGAACAATTGCTTTATGATATTCAAAATGTTAGCTCAAGCATAATTTTAGCCATTTTGATGAAGCAATGAGCCAAAGTCATCACCAGTTGAGTTTAAGCCCATTAACTTTTTAGTTGTTGGCAAATGTTGTCAAGAAGGCTTGAAGTTAGAGGTTCCCAATTCAATTTGGAGTTTTCTATTCACAGAATCAAGAGTCTTTACACCCTTTATGCTTAAACATGATTTATTATGTTGGTGCAAGCAAGGATTAAAAGTGCAATCAGTGCCAATTTAGCAAATATGGATTCATGTTAGAGGTATTGAAAAGAGAATCTTGAATAGTTTGCATGTTAAAGGCTTATTTGTGTGTTGGAAGTATATGGGTGGATTTGGTTATTCAACAATTATTCATGTTCTTTCCTTTTATAATATTTGCACTAGTTAAAGAATTGTCAACAATGGTGGAGTTTAAGGTTTCAAATTTATGAACAACATGCTCAAAGCCATTGATTTCAATTCAAGTTGCACTATTCAATTGAGGGAATTGTAAGATGCCAAGTTGTCATGTTCATTCAAGGAAGCACAAGTGCAAGCTCAACATGCTCAATAAGGAATTCCAGTCCACTTTGAAGTTGTCAAATGATGAAATCAAGAGTTTGAAATTTATCATGATCATTGAAGACAATGCAAGTGCAAAACAAATGAGGCCGCAACATCACTTTTTGGTGCCTTAGTGCAATAAATTTTGCAAGGGATCTAGTACAGCAATTCGGAGCTAGAGAGTTGGTGCTTCGACACCAAAATTCGGTAGAAAAGTTAGCTATCACAATTTAGAGGTAGGCAGATGGCACTCCGGCGCCAACCAAGTGGTGCTCCAGCACCAATTCTATGCTAAAAAATTGGCATTGCGACGCCCTGGCACCAAGCTACGAATGTTCAGTGCTGTGGTGCCAATTTAGCAAGGCGGTAGCACCATTTACATGTTTAGCAAAGGTAGCACGGTTCGGCAGTGAGAAATAAGCATGATAACTTCAACTGACCATAAAATTTGATTTGTGAAGAGTTACTGGAACCAAAACAAATTAACGAAAATCATTTTTCGAGCCCGTCGATGTGGCAACCAAGGCAAGCCTAGTTGAGCTCATTTTCATGCCAAAATCCTCTTTTTTTACATGTTTAGAGGCTGTTGAAGTTCTATACAATTTTTTTACTATTTATAGTAAGTCACCCATTTTATTAATCTTCGTAAAAGATGTGTAATTGGGTGATTTGCATTTTTTGTGTATTTGAGGATATGTGGTTGAGCAGATAATGAGTAACTTTTTGATTTGAGTGATTCATTTGATGTTGGACGTTTCATATACCATCATATATTGAGTATTGCAAAGGCGGCACCATGCCCATTTTCCGCTAGTATAGGTAGAAGAAGGAGAAGAGAATGATAGAGACGAGGAACACTCTTTCCATCTCGACAATTAAGGGAATCACTTGTCTTTTTCTTTTCCTGTTCTTTTCTTTTCTGTTGTTTATTATTTCCATCTGCAATCATATTGTATCTTCATATCATTATCATTGTTATTTTCTTTTTAGTCTTTACGTATTGAGGGCAATGCACTTCCCAAGTTTGGGGGAGCGTTTTATTCAATTTTGTTTTCTTTCACGCATTACATTTAGGTAGTTATGTTATTTATGTGTTTTTAGTCGTATAACATGTAAAATCTTTTCCGTAATTATCCATTCGTTGCAGTCTATCTTGATGATTACTTGCAATGTTTAAGAAAACTTTAAATTGGAATCAAATTCATGAAAATTTGAAAAATTTTTGCCATGATTATGCATTGGTTGAGCACTAATGTATTAATTTTCTATGATTTCAAGTGACATGTGAATGACATGATTGATAAAGTAGTTGAGTTTTACAGTTTATATTCATGCTAACTTGTTCAATTGAGATGATTAAGGCAAATTTTTGTATAATATAAATGCTTGTGCCTAATTTTACTTTAATGATATATCTATTGCAATCTTTATCCTCATTTTAAGCTCATATATATTTTTATCTTTTCAACCCGGTGCTTTAAAGTAAATATATTATCTTAGTGATTAATAGCGTAATTCATTTATTTACTTGAGACTTAAGGTTAAAAAATGTATATAAATAATATATCGATTAATATAGTACTCCTAATAAAAATGTAATAAATAATGAAGGAAGTAACTAACCCAAGCAGAATAACTAGGACTTGGCTTCTACAAATAGCAAGGTTTGCATAAAAAGACAGGAAAAGCCACATTAATAGTGATTAACAGAAAATGCTCTCCGGATACCCTAAAATATGGTGAGGAGAGCCAAAAAGTAAAGAAACCTTTTTAAATACCCTGAAATATGGCGAGGAGAGTTAAAATAATAAATTTGGGAAACTAAATATGCAATTTTGGTAAGTCTAAGATAAGTAAAATAGATGGATGAATGCTATGTTCTTTTGATATGATAGATTTATATTGGGCATATTCATCTGTACTACGCTATCCTAGAAAGACCTTTTAATAAGGAGAATGGTTAATAAGGTTGAACTATACCTTTTTATTACTTGTGGATTTTATTTATATGTAGCTTTTTTTTGTATTGAAAATTCATGTCTTGGCTTGAGTTTATCAGAGTTTCATGAGTTATTTCAATTTAGAGTAATCTTTTGCACTATTAAGCTAAGACATGATTGTATTGCTAAAGATTAGATTTAGGCTTGATTTTAATATATAATAGTTGCATGCATTTGTATTTTTGTGTTGCTTGAGGACTAGTAACGTTTAAGTTTAGGAGTTTGATTACCCTATTTTTATAGAGTTATCATGACTCATTTTGTATTCATTGTGAATCTAGTTTAAGACAAATATGTGAATTTGGATAGATTTTGTATTGATTTTCATCATTTCTGCATTTCATGCACGGTGTGTAGATTTTATACATTTTCAGTAAAATTTAGTGTAACTCATTTCAGTTAGGAATGCATTCATTTGTCTTTATTTTTATTGTAGGAAAAAAAAGATGACTTGCCCATGGATTCAATGCTAAAGTTATGGATGAAGAGAAGAGAGTTGCATTGCAAGCAAAAAATAGTTTTTAACATTGAGAGTTAGTGCTCCATTGCCAATAATTACTATTCTAGAAATTTTCAGGCAGACAACATATAACGGCCTAAGACAACTTACTGGCACTTCGGCGCTAACCTTGCACATGTGACATTTCACATGTATTTGGCTCCATTTTGCAAGGGGTATCTCTTAGGGTTTCAAGAAAAAGAGGGGGAGCACGAATTAGAGTAGGGAAGAGGAGAAAGAGGAGAAAAGAGTGGATTTCAAACTAGAGATGCAGGCGAAGATGAAGATCCACTTGGAGGGGGAATCCAAAGTTTTATCTTTTCTTTCTCACTATTATCTTATTTTTATCATTCTCTTCTTTTGGAGTGTATATGGACATGGTTATGATGGGATTATTTATTATGTTCATCGGCTAGAACTTGTGATGGGTAGTTGTGATGAACTTAAACTCATATCTATGCTAGAACTGATTTCTTGTGTTTGAATGAAATTACAAATTTGGTTTTATTGTGTTTGTGTGAGATTTACCTTTTCATATTGTATTTAATGCTTCTACAAGCTTGATCAATTTATAGATCGATATAATATCTAGATCTATGTTTGGAAAAGTGAGGTTTAGATAAGATCCATATAAAAAGCATTGGTTTCCAGCTGCTTGTGGTGGTTGGATGTTAATAAGGTTGGGAATATATACCTATTAATCCCATGTAATCATGATTAGGTTATGTGCAAATCAACTTATTTTACTCAGTTGCGTGGGAAGATAGATATTGATTAAAATAAAATTATGTTTATATGTGTTGGAAGACATATATGAATATAAATGAACCTAGATTAGTAACTCTCTACACAACTAATTAAAAAGAACCCAATTTAGTATAGTCTTGAGTAAAGGATTCATAACTCTCATCTATCTAATCATCTCTTGTAAATCCCCATTAGTTGCCACCCTTTCATTAGTCATTTAGCTAATTTTCCTTATTGTGATGCCCTATTTTCTAAACATCCTCAATAGCTAGTCAATGGGTGCCACCTGACCTAGGAAAAATTTGGTAGGTTCTCTCCATAACTATAAGAGAATGGTGTGGTATAAAGGACCTGCTATACATGAATATCATAATTTCATTTCAAAATATAAAAATTTAGTCGTATGTTCACATAGTTATATGCCATACTATAAAGATATCCATATAGAAAGAAAGTCATCGTAACTCATCATTACACCACAAGCAACCCAAAAAGTCTCATACGTATGTGTCCACATAGATTATAACCAAATTTAAAATAACCATAATATGTTTGTCACAGTTGGATTTAAATGTCTGCATGCATTAACATAAAAAATTCAAAACAACTAAGAACACAAATGTCTCTAGGATTATGTCTTCCTCTTGTCCTATCTCGAGCTCCTCACTTGGCCTTTGATCTAAAGGAAAAATAATAAACTACGTTAGTTTAAACATACTTAGTAAGTAGATAGACGCTAGTAGTACAAGGTGAAGGAAAAAAGACTTTAGATGTACATGCTATGATAATGTTGCAAAAAAAGATGATTCTTAAATGACCATACAAGACATGGATCCAACACTCACATCCAAGATCATATACACATAATCATATGTAAATTAAAGACCACAAAAAGTTATCTCCTCAAGTCAACTAAGGGTCATGAACAATCCTCTCCTCGTGTTAACAAAGGGCCAGGAACTACACTTTACAACCACCTATCTCAGATAATGTATCATCCATAAAACACAATAACAAATGTTACAAACAATGCATACAACATCACTAAAATTTACATAGTTTACTTTAAATCTAGCCTACCAATTGTCACGCAAGCGTTTCGTTGAATACATGACGAATGCTAAAGAGGAGACCTCTAGTTCTTTGTCCTAGTTCAACCCACTTGACTAATGTCCTATTCTAATGATGTAAAGATTGCTAATGGGTCATCTGTTTTACAAAAATCACATAATAACATATGATTTTCTCACAAACCCCATTAACTATAAACTGTCACGAATTTTAAATTCCAAACCATGAAATTGTTGGTCAATACTATATCATTTTTAAGATGGAATTCCATCACTAATTTGAAAAGAGGCGACGTTTACTTATCTTGATCAGGATTCCCCCCGAAACAATAGCCTTAAACTTAGATCTTCAGGATTTCAAGCTTCCTTGATTCTAATCAACATTCTTCAAAGCGGTTTGGAAGAGTTTTTGGAAAGATTTAGAGTTATGAAGATTAGAAAGAAGGGAAGAAGGAAAGAAGAAGCAAAAGAAGAGAGGAAGTGAGATGGGCATGAATGAAGCCTTACCATGGACCCCGCTTTAAACTAAACTCTCATTGAGTCGAGGTGAGTCTAAGCATGGCCGAGTCCAATTATGATTTGCAACTTACTTTCCCACCCATACGACTTGGTGAATTAAAATTTTCTCTGGGAAAATTGCCCACTTCACCCCCATAAGAGGTACTACCCTCCCGACGTCTACGACCTAACCGGGCAGGTTGAACCTCATACCTATTTTGCAAAGTGAAAGATAGTCATAGTGCCCCAAACAACGCGTCAATCATATACCTCTAAATCAATACCCAACAAATCACATCATAATTGGGGGGCACAACTACAGTGATATGTGAGTGCATAACTCGTACTCATGAATAACATGCTTGTGATTGGTATTCCATATAACCCTACGTGACAAAGTTATAATATTTGCATGTATACACTACATGTTGTTGGAAACATGTGAAAAATAAGCTAAGTCTATGTTTTGATGATTAATAAATCAATTTGAGCAGGTTTTGGCTACTAACATGTTTGTGAAAATGATTAAAGGATATACAAATGAAGAAAATGAAGCATGACAGGTTAAGTCAATTTTCAAGTTGACTCAGGCATCGACTTAGGTCAAGTCGATCCCCAAGTCGACTCCAGCAACAACTTTAAGTAGCATTTTTCATCCATTGTTGAAATCAGGGAGCAAAGCTACCGAAATCGCAAACGAAGTTGACTTTGCATGTGACTTGGGTGAAGTCGCAGACCAAGTCGACTCCAGCATCGATTTCAACAATGATTTTCTGTCCAGAGTTGAAATCGAGAACAAGAGTTGCCAAAGTCGCATCCTAAGTCAACTCCGTATGCGACTTAGCTGAAGTCGCAGACTAAGTAGACTCCAGCTTTGACTTGAGTGTGAACTTGCAGATCAAGTTGGCTCAATTCTAGACTCAAGTGAAGATGAAGGCCAAGTCGACTCAAACACTCAAATGAAGATCAAATGAAGATTAAAGCAAGCAGGGTTGCATGAATCCATCATGTTGGATTATAAACACATAATCAGACATCTTCCATGCATTCTAAGACTCAAGACTCAAGACATGGAATCAAATGTTTTTCTTTTAAGATAGAAGAATAATAAAGAGTCTTAAGTAATATAAAATGGTGGAAGAACAATCAAACATGAAGAAATTCAAGCAAGCAAGTTATTTCAAAGAATTTCAAGTTCAACTAGTAAGCTGAGGAAGTGAAGTCACACCCGAAGTCAACTTCACCTGCAACTCGGGTCAAGTGGAGGACCAAGTCAACCTAGACTGGAACTTGAAGAAGTTACGGACAGCCGAAGTCGCACCTGAAGTCAACTCCATCTGCGACTTGGGCGAAGTCGCACCCAAAGTCGACTCCACCTGCGACTTGGGTTGCAACAGTTGGAAATTTTTCGAACGTTGAAGCATTAAATGTGCGCCACCTACTTCCAAATGTTTGGATTCCCTCAAGATTTATAAAAGACATTGAATATGAACCTGGAGGCTAGTTGAGAATTCATTGATTGAGCACAACTCCCATCTCTAAGAGCATTAAGTGATCAAATTATCATATAGAAGAAGAACTCTGTTTTCAAACTGCTAAGAGCTGCTTGCTGAATCATTAACACTGCTGTATAAGTTCTTTTCTGCGCCAAATCTGCCTTTACACATCAGTAACATGTAGAAACTTTCTTTTACTTTTTCTTGTTGTATTAAACTTGATTTAGTTTGGGTAACTAAGATCAAGTGTAAGTAAAGTAGTATGTGATTGAAGTAGAACTCGTCGCCTACTTATGCTGAGAATTGTTGATGCCCCCTCGAGCTAAAATTTAGAAGAGAACAGTGACTCTAGTTGTATTTGTGAAATACATAGTGGAACCCAAGTCATAAGAGGTGTGAGCTTGGAAGAGTGGAGTAGGGAAGGTTGCTCGAACCACTATAAAATCTTGCTTGTTGATTTTTATTTTTTCTCTCAACATTATATTGTTTTCCATTTGTTTCTTCATAAAATGGACTAGATTAATTCAGGGTAAAATTTCTGTTTAAGTTGAAAAATTTTAATTACCCAATTCTTCCATCCCTTCTTGGGTAATTGCTATTAACTCGGGACCAACAAGTGGTATCAAAGCAGGTCTTTGAGTTTTACCAAAGAGATCTTTTGATATGGCATCCAATCCACTTCTGTTCCCGCATTTGCCGAAGACCAATCTTTTACTAGGCCACCATTATTTGATGGGAACAATTTTAGCTATTGGAAGCTACTTATGAAACAACTCATCATAACTACAGATATGGACTCTTGGATTGTAATCCAAGATGATGTAACCTTGCCTTCTGATGAAAGAGCTTCCAAATGGACCGATGAGGAAGTAAAAACTATTAAGAGCAACGTTAAAGCTATGAACTTACTGTTTTGTGCTCTTACCGCTTCTGAATATAATAGAGTATCCTATTGTTTAACTGCAAAAGAGATATGAGATATGTTAACATCTATCTATGAAGGAACTTCTCAAGTCCAAGGGATAAGGAAAAATATTTTAATTGGAGAATTGGAGAGCTTTAAAATGATAGAAATAGAAAATATTTCTAAAATATTTGCTAGATTCTCTAAAATTACTAACACCTTGAAAGGTCTAGGAAAAATAATTTTTGAATCTGAACAGGTCATGAAAATCTTAAGAGCTCTACCGGAATCTTGGACTCCAAAGATTACTGTGATAGAAGAAGCCAAGGACTTAAACACATTGAAGCTAGAAGACCTTATTAGCTCATTAATGTCACATGAGATAATTAAGAAAAGAAATGAAGATCACCACAAAGGAAAGAGAGCAATTGCACTAAAAGTCACCCATAACTCGGATGAGTGCACCTTCTCATCTCACAGCGATGATGAAGACATTGCTCTACTAACACGCAGATTTCGAAAGTTTGTGAGGAAAGAAAATACCTTCAAAGACTTTAAAAAGAGACCTCGAAAAGAGAAAAAAAAGGAGGTTACAAAATGTTATAGATGTGGCGGTATGGGACATATGCGAGCTTAATGTCCTACACTGGAAGATAGATCAAAGGATCATCAAGAAAGGAAGGAAAGATACGAAAGCCAGAAATTCCAAAAGCCTAAGAGAAGAGGAATGTACGTGAATGAAGAAACTTTATCAATAAGTAGCTCCTCAACCGATGATCTTGATGCAACAAATTGTACAAGAATATGCTGCATGGCACGGATTGAATATGAAGAAACTATGAACTCAATGGAAGTTTTGGAAGAGCAAACCACCTCAACAAAATGCACAAGTAATGAAGAGGTAACTTCCAAATTTTTCTATTCTTAATCTACTTATTCTTCTATTCAAGAATATCTCAAATGTGCTGGACTAGAGGAATTATAACATGCATATGATTTATTATATAAGGAAATAAAAAAATTAGAAAATAAGTTATCATTAAAGAGACAACAATGCAATTCCATTATTATTGTAAATGGAAAACTAGCAAAAAGTACAACAAAACTGAAAGAAGAAAATGAACTACTATTGAAAGAAACAAAAAAAATTAAAAAAGGAGAATGAATCCTTAAATGAATCATTAACTAAGTTCTCTAATCCAGGAGAAAGTGTAAAAATATTTCTGAATATAACCTCTCAAAACAATAAAAGAGGTCTTGGATACTCCATATTTGAGCAAGGAGAAAGTAGCAAATCAAGTGTGCCAAATCTTTGAAAAAATTAAGCCAAAGCTGCACCTATTTACATGCTAAAAGGGAAACAAGTTGCTTGGACCAAAAGGTCAACTTTTGAACCATTACACATTTGGAGGCCTACTCCTAGAGTACCAATGGCTTGCAACTTTTGCAATAAGATGGGTCACAAAATCTATAAATGCAACATTAAGAAACTATCTGACCATGGTGCAAAATTAGTTTGAGTTCTAAGAAACACAAGATTTGGGCCTTCAAGAATAGAACAATAAAGATTAAATCAGTTTACTAACCCAAATGGACTCATAAAATGGGTACCAAAGAGATAAGATTTATTTGTTCATTTTTTAGATATGTTTCAAGGAAAAGGCAAGCAACGTTTGGTTCATGGATAGTAGTTGCTCAAGGCATATGACTGGAGAAAAAAATTTATTTCATAAACTCAAGTCTTGCAATGATGGAACTGTTGCCTTTGGAAACAACGAGAAAGGTAAAATTAAAGGTAAAAGAAATATTTATAATATTTCAAATGCATGTATGGAGGATGTGTTATTTGTTGAAGACTCAAGCACAATTTAATGAGTATTAGCTAATTATGTGACAAAGGATACAAGGTTTTGTTTGAATCATCTATATGCAATATATTTGATGGAGAACATATCATGTTTAGCAGAAAAAGACATGAAAATGTATATTTGGTTTCACTTGATGAACTAGATGGTCAATGTTTAATGACCATTGACAATGATCTATGAGTTTGGCATAAGAGGCTTGGGCATATAAACATGACAATTATTATGAGCCTATGGAAAAAAAATTTGGTAGATGGATTGCCAAAATTGAAATATGACAAAGATAAAATTTGTAAGACATGTCAACTATCAAAATAACCTAAAATGTCTTTCTCTACCAAAAAGGAGATTTCCACCACTAGGTCACTTGATTGCTACACATGGATCTATATGGGCCATCTGACATTTTAACCATTGGTGGAAAGAAGTATGTATTGGTAATAGTAGATGATTTTTCAAGATTCACATGGGTAATTTTCTTAGTTAGTAAAGATGAAGCCTTCTCTATATTTGTAACTTTTGTAAACTTGGTGTAAAATGAAAAACAAAGTACTATTATGACTATTAGAAATGATCATGGTGGTGAGTTTGAAAATAAACGATTCATAGAATTATGTAATGAAAAAGAAATTCATCACATATTTTTCGCACCAAGAACTCCATAATAAAATGGAGTGGTTGAAAGGAAAAATAGAACCATACAAGAGATGACTAGAACAATGTTAAATGAGAGTAAATTATCCAAGAAATTTTGGGGTGAAGCTATAAGTACAACTTGTCATGTGTTGAACCAAGTTATCATTAGAGCAATCTTGAAAAAGACCCCATATGAGCCATGGAAAGGAAGAAAACTAAATATTTCATATTTTCATACTTTTGGTTGCACATGTTATGTTTTGAACAATGGAAAAATTAACTTAGGAAAACTGGATGCTAAGAGTGATGAGACATTATTCCTTGATTACTCATCAAATAGCAAAGCATATAGAGTCTTCAATAAAAGGAACCAAGTTGTAGAAGAGTCAATATATATTGTTTTTGATGAAATTAATTAATGCTCCAAAAGAAAAGATGATTTAAGTGATGCAGATGATGTTACAAGTAATCTTGAAAAATTGCATGCGAAAAAGCAAGAAGAATCAACGGAGGAAAGGGTAAGTAAATGTAATAATTCCTATAAACCTCCAACTGATTTGAAGTTCAAAAATGCCCTTCAAATTAAGCAAGTTATAGGGAATATCTATAAAGGTGTAAAGATTAGAAGGTCAAAACAAAACATTTGTGGACAATACGTCTTTGTATCCAAAATTGAACCAAACACTATTGGCTAAGCTCTTGATGATGAAAATTGGATCATAGCAATGCAAGAGGAATTAAATCAATTTGAAAGAAACCAAGTTTGGCATCTTGTTCCAAGACTAAAAGACTGTATTGTTGTTAGCATAAAATGAGTCTTTACAAACAAATTAGATAAAAGTGGACTTGTGGTGAGAAACAAAGCTAGACTTGTGACAAAAGGATACTCACAAGAAGAAGGAATAGACTTTGAGGAATTCTATGCTCCGGTTGCTAGATTAGAGGTCATTCACATTTTACTAGCTTTTGCATCTCATATGAACTTTAAGTTGTTTCAAATGGATGTTAAAAGTGTATTTTTGAATGGGTATATAAATGAAGAGGTGTATGTTGAACAACCACCTGGATTTGAGGAGAAAGATAAATCCAAATTTGTATACAAATTAACCAAAGCACTATATAGATTAAAACAAGCTCCAAGAGCTTGGTATGAAAGATTAAACAAATTTTTGATTGATCATGACTTCCAAAAGGGAAAGATAGACACCACTTTATTTATCAAGTACAAAGAAAAAGATATCTTGATTATTTAAATTTATGTTGATGATATTATTTTTGGTACTACTAATTGGATCCTTTGTCAAGAATTTTCTGAGCTTATGCAGAAGGAATTTGAGATGAGTATGACGGGGGAGCTAAACTTATTTCTTAGACTACAAATTAAACAACTAAATGAAGGGATCTTCATAAACTAGTCCAAGTATATCAAAGAAATGTTAAATAAGTTTGACATGAAAAATAGCAAAGGGGCAAACACGCCTATGAGCTCAACCATTAAAATTGACAAAGATGAGAAAGGGAAACCAGTTCATTTAAAGTTATATAGAAGCATGATAGGCTCTTTATTATATTTAACTGCTTCTAGACCCGATATACTATTTAGTGTTTGTATGTACTCTAGATTTTAATCATGTCCAAAAGAATCACACTTGGTAGCTGTAAAAAGAATTTTCAGGTATTTAGTAGATACTACCAACGTAGGACTGTGGTATCCAAAGGGTTCTAATTTTGATCTAATCGGCTACTCGGATGCGGATTTTGCCGGTTACAAGGTAGATAGAAAAAGCACTAGTGGAACATGTTAGTTTCTTGGGAACATGTTGATTTCATGGTTTTTAAGAAAACAAACTAGTGTTGCTCTATCCACCTCGGAAGCCGAATACATTATCGCCGGGAGCTGTTGTGCCCAATTGATTTAGATGAAATAACAACTTAGGGACAATGACATGGATTTTAAAGATATACCTATTAGATGTAATAATACTAGTGTAATATGTTTAACTAAAAACCCAGTATTGCATTCTAGAACCAAGCATATAGACCTAAGACGTCAATTTATTAGAGAACATGTAGAAAGTCATGATGTTTGTTTAGAATATGTAAAAACAGAAGATCAAATTGCAGATATTTTTACCAAACCTCTAGCAAAAGAACTATTTTATAAAATTAAAAATGATATGGGAATGCTTGAATTAACTTAGAAAAGCACAAGCTGAGGGGGAGCAGCCCCTCCATTCTCAAAGGATTAACCCGCTCCATCTCTATTTATTGATCAATTGACAAAAATGGGGAGAAAAGATCGAGATTTAAGTCTCAGTTTTAAATGCTTGTATGAATGGTTTTAACTTGTGATTTATTGAAAATGAAATATGTATGTTAAACTTCAAAATGCAAAAAATAGTATATTTTAAAGACATTCAAAGGTATACATTCAAATCGGTTTTGTCAATTATCAAAAAGGGAGAGATTATTGGAAACATGTGGAAAATAAGCCAAGTCTATGTTTTGATGATTAACAAATCAATTTGAGTAGGTTTCGGTTACTAACATGTTTGTGAAAATGATTAAAAGATATACAAGCATGACAGGTTAAGTCAATTTTCAAGTTGACTCAGGCATCAACTTAGGCCAAGTCAACTCTAGCAGCGTCCAACGTTGAAATTTGGGAGCAAAGCTTCCGAAGTCACAAATGAAGTTGACTTCGCATGCGACTTGGGTGAAGTCGCAAATAAAGTCGACTCTAGCATTAACTTCAACTATGATTTTCTGTCCAAAGTTGAAATCGAGAATGAGAGCTGCCGAAGTCGCATCCCTAGTCGACTCCGCATGCGACTTGGATGAAGTTGCAGACCAAGTCGACTCCAGCTTCGACTTCAATGCAGAACTTGCAGATCAAGTTGGCTCAATGCTAGACTTAAGTGAAGATGAAGGCCAAGTCGACTCAAACACTCAAATGAAAATAAAATGAAGATCAAAGCAAGTAGGGTTGCATAAATCCATCATGTTGGATTATGAACACATACTCGGATCTACCATGCATTCCAAGACTCAAGACTCAAGACTCAAGACGTGGAATCAAATATTTTTCTTTTAAGATAGAAGAATCATAAAGAGCTAAAGTAATATAAAATGGTGGAAGAACAATCCAACATGAAAAAATTCAAGCAAGCAAGTCATTCCAAAGAATTTCAAGTTCAACTAGGAAGCTAAGAAAGTGAAGTCGTATCCGAAGTCGACTTCACCTGCGACTTGGGTCAAGTCGACTTCACCTGCGACTTGAGTCAAGTCGAGGACCAAATCGACTTAGACTGGAACTTGAAGACGTTAGGGACAGTTGAAGTCGCACCTGAAGTCAACTCCATCTGCGACTTGGGCGAAGTCGCACCCGAAGTTACCTCCACCTGCGACTTGGGTTGCAACGATTAGGAATTTTTCAAATGTTGGCGCATTAAATGTGCTCCACCTACTTCCAAACGTTCGGATTCCCTCAAGATTTATAAAAGACATTGAATATGAATGTGAAGGATAGTTGAGAATTCATTAATTGAGCACAACTCCCATCTCTAAGAGCATTAAGTGATCAAGCTATCATATAGAAGAAGAACTCTGCTTTCAAAATGCCAAGAGTTGCTTGCTGAATCATTAACATTGCTGTACAAGTTCTTTTTTGCGCCAAATTTGCCTCTAAACATCGGTAACGTGTGGAAACTTTCTTTTACTTTTTCTTGTTGTATTGAACTTGATTTAGTTTGGGTAACTAAGATCAAGTGTACGCAAAGTAGTGTGTGATTGGAGTGGAACTCGTCACCTGCTTATGCTGAGAATTGTTGATGCCCCCTCAAGCTGAAATCTAGAAGAGAGTAGTGGCTCTAGTTATATTTGTGAAATACATAGTGAAACCTAAGTCACAAGAGGTGTGAGCTTGGAAGAGTGGAGTAGGAAAGGTTGCCTGAACCACTATAAAATCTTGCTTGTTGATTTTTATTTATGCTCTTAGCACTATATTGTTTTTCATTTGTTTGTTCATAAAGGGGACTAGATTAATCCGGGGTAAAATTTCTGTTTAAGTTGAAAAATTTTAATTCCCCAATTCACCCCTCCCTTCTTGGGTAATTGTCATTAACTAGGAACCAACACGTCCCTTAGATGCCATATCTACATATGTTGTGTATTATACTAACATCATTAATTCTTAGCAGTATATTCATAAATTACCTCATGGATAGGGAAAAGTTATAAATAAGAAATACTTGATCTTTAAGATTATTGAAGTTTAAATGATGAATTTCACAAAATTTATATGCAACTTGACAGTTCGTAATTGGCAAGTGGAATTATTGTTTTTGCTACGACTTAACTCTCCCTCCTCATGGGATCAACACTCTATTCACACTTTATTACTTGATCAGCATGCATATTTGCATTAAAACGAGCATTTTACTTTGACTATACATAGCTTATCATTGGACCAACCTTGTGTATAAGGTGATGCCCCATACATGTTACAAAAAATAATAATAAAGTGAGAAGGAAAACCACACTATATATATTGTTAGGGTATTAGAGAGAGATAATTTAGAGAGAAGCAACCCGAAAAAATGGATGTTGGTGGATTTTAGTAGTCCGAGAGGTGTTAGGATGAAGTCAAACATGACTTTTCATCCTAGTTAACTGAGATCTCCTTGAGCATTTTAGAAAGGTGGGATAAATTAAAAAGTTGCAATCTTAATTCTTCATCTCCTCAAGTCGATGGATGGACAAGTGAGTTGGGTTCTAGATGTTCTTATCCACTATCTATATACTACTAATATATCTATGTAACGGCAAGTTATAATGAATAAGCTATAGATGCTGTTGATAACTTCAAACTCAGATGAAATATGATTTCTTCTCTTCTTGTATATGAAAGTGATTAGTGTGTGAAAATTTTCCCTCAATTAAATTAATGAAGGATGTGAACAACTTAGGTTTCCATTCAATTAATAAAGTGGTAGATTCCATGATAATAAACAATGTGTTTCATTAGTTTGGATGATGAATATGTTGTTATTAAAATTGTTATTTTCTTTATCATTAAGAAACAGAACCAACTGAATTCACCTGAGTGCATTTCACTTATTTTTTGAAATTTTTTATACAAGTGTTAATCTAGGTGTATTTAACATGTGAATTAATTTTTATCATTTTTGAAGATTTTTAGATATTTATTTTTGATTTTTTAAAATCAATGACATTTTCATAAAAAATATAAAAATATATTTTTACACCAAAGCTCAGTGTATTGATAATTGGAAATTAGTAATATATTTTGGGGGCATTTTCTACCAATTTGGTGGGTAATTAACTGAGTTTAATGTGAAATTCGATCTAAAATGCGGTTTTGCAACATTTGGGTATTAAATATTAATTTTGAGTTATTTAAATAATTCTTGTAATATTTTGGCTTGAAATTACATTTTAATCATCCACAGGCCCACTGAAAATCACATCCAGCTAATCTAGATGCCGATTAAATCAAAGTCGTCCAAGTTCTAGGATTCCAAGCTGTCCAAGAAGGGCAAACAATTATAGGCATATGAGCGAGTTGGATGCAGAACAGAGCAAGTAAAGAAGCAAGTAGGCTGGCACCCAGGCGCCACCTTACATGCCTTAGCCAAAATACCCAACACCTCAAACAGCAGAAAACTTCCAGTAAGTTGGTGCCCAGGCGCCACTTTACTAACATGAAGACGAGTCCCAGAAGAATTCCTAGGTCACTAAACTTCTAGGGAGTTGGCGCCCAGGTGCCATGGCATAAGCATACAGGTATTTCAAGGAGTTCGGAATCGCAAAACTTTCAGAAAGTTGGCACCTAGGCGCCAAGGCATGAGTTTCTAGGGCATTTTGCATGGTTTTTAAATTACAAAGTACATAGAGAGTTGGTGCCTGGGCACCACTACGCATCTGTACGCATGGGTTTCTACACATGTGCCGCACAAACTAATGTCTTTAAATAGAAACCTAGGGATTCACAGGAGAGGGGAGAGCCGACGAGCAACAACAGAGAGAGAGAGAGCAACGAGGTGGAGAGCACAGACAAGAGACGAACCAGCGAGTTGCCCGGAGTGGCTGTGAAATACCGATCTTAGACAAGTGTATAAAATCCTAGGGTTATAAAATATTTTATACTTATGAAATATACATTCATGAGTATGAAAATATGTGGGAATAAAGGTTAAAATAATTATTTATGAAATTCAGATGAATAGTGCATGTGAATAGTGAAACGTGAATAGTAAATTTGGGATTAAGAAATATGTTAAGTTAATCACTTTGGATTAACTTAATCATAAAAGATGAAAAATGAAGCTTTACACTAAAGGACAAAAATACTTTTTGGATTAAAATAATAATTTTTGAATTTTTATGGATTTTTGTGAAGAAAATGAAGAAAAATTCATATCTTGTAATCCGGATGTCGGATTAAAATAAATTTTTTATGGATGGCCAAAATATTATGATGAACATGATGAGTGGTCCATGATTGATAAAAAATCATGAATCAAAGGTCAAGATGAAATGTCATTTGGAGATCAAAAAGTAGCTCTGCTTTTCATTAATTGTAAATTTGACTTTTTATTAAATTTAATAATTAAAAATAAAAAAATAATAAATGAAAATAGAGCTAGCATAGGGGTAGGGGGAGCTTTTTGACCAAAATGAATGGTCCAAATTCATCTTCATCAAAAATCAATGGCTAAGAATTAATTAGCCTAAATTAAATAATTTTAAAAATAAAAAAATCATGGAAAATATGGCTGCAAAAGGGGGGCTGGAGTTGCTGTAGGGTGGCTGCACATGGCTCCATGCGCCTTTTGAAAATTAGAAAAAAGTATATTTATAATTTAATACCTCAAGCAAGGGGTAAATTGCAAAAATGTGAAAAATGATGCCTATAAAAGGGGAGCATGGGGTGAATGTCCAAGCACATCCTCTTAGCTCCAAGCTTGAGCAATTCAAGCCATTCCCACCCCCCCCCCCCAAGCACATTTTGGCCTTAAAAGAAAGAAGGAGAGAAGGTTAGAGAGAGAATGACCAAGTAGAAGAAGAGTTTTTTACTTCAGGTAAGGGGATTCTTCCAAAATTTCTTTTGGATATGAAGTAGGGTAAAACCATGCTTAGTTAATGCCTAAGCATGAGAAAATAAGTAAAGTGATAATGCTTAATTGGAATTATGCTGAAACTTTAAAAATTTGAAGCAAAGATGGAGCATTCGGGAAGATAGCATATGATATGTGAAAATAATGCTCCAAATTTGATAAATGATGATTTGTGATGTATGATTATGATCAATATTGTGTTGGAATAATGATATATTAATTTTATACTGTTTGGAATTAAGGATTATGCTTAAGTGACTTTATGTTGATTTTTAGTATATGAAGAAAATGATTTATTTAGCCAAGTAAATGATGATAAATTCAAAATGTATGAAAATTTCCATGATATACTAAGCATAAGCTATGTCATGATATTTTTTATTTTTGGAACCCATGAACAATAACCCACGTCGCTATGAACAGTAACCTCGAGTGAACAGTAAAGTGCTACAGTAATGCTACAGTAATTTACTATAATGATTTGCTACAGTTAATATGAACAATAAACAGCGTGATTTTGGAAAAAACTTATGATTTATTTTTATATTTTATGAGAATATATGGATGAAATTTTTAAAGGATTTATGAATAAAAATTCATATAAATAAGGACCAAGTATCTTTATAAGATTAACCTCTATGGGAATGAGGTAATGAATAGTTATAAAGCATGCATGAGAAGTAAACTAAGACATGAAATGATATAGATAAAATATTATTTTTCCTTGTATAGGAAAAGGAAAGGAAAATGTGGAGGACAAAGACTGAAGAGGTAAGCAAGTTCAATTTTGAAAATATGATTTTATTGCTTTATTGTAAGCAAGCAAACTTTTTTAAAATGTGATTTTATTCTCAAGTATTTATGAAATGTGTTTAAGAGTGATCATTCCTATAATGTTTTGAAATGATAAATATTTATGAGTTTTTATGATGCCGACATATTGATATCATGTGATGTTCATAGACATGTGCACATGTATGATGTATAATAAAGAGGCTCTAGTGGAGGTAGAAAGTGGATCAGAGGGTTGATAAGTCTAAAAATTTTCATTTAATTCTATATTAAATTCACACCGTTAAGTATTAAAACATTAATTAAATGCATGTTTTAAGTGAAATTT